>OX155951.1:18235250-18587750 GCA_944548615.1 Micropterix aruncella | reverse complement strand
TTTTTTTGCCAAGCAGATTAGATGAGACTTTTTATCACCTCAATACATATTATGTCTGGTCGGGGTGATAGTATTTAAAACTTTTATTAATACCGATCGATCGTTCATTCCTAAAAACGAAAAGAGATTTGTTTAAATGAATAACCAACTAATATTTAACATTTAAATAAGTAAATATTTAAATTTATAAACAATTAAATTTTAAATATTAAACAAATGAATTGACCAAAAAATTTAATATAGTAAAAAGTTTCCCAAAATATATAAATCTATAAAGACATAAAGAAATAAATTACCAAAAAATTCAATATGGTAAAAACGTTCTACTTCTTTGTATAATAATACTATGTTCATCATAGCAGTTGACATTTTCGAAAAGTAGAAAATTTATTAGATCGCTTGTTCGCGCGTTTCGGTTTCTAGCCGCATCAGTGTTTTGCAAATCGTAGTCTTATAGTTAAGGTTTTATTCATGACAACGAGCACGTGTACCCTCTGAGCGAGCTCTGCGGTAGACTCAGCAGCCCAGTGCTTTTACAAAGCACCCCAAGCGCTCAAAGAGCTACACGTGATGTCGCTTTCACATCCGATAGTGTAATATGCTCATATGGTTACGAACCACATTGTATACTCCTTTCTAGAAAAAATATCTAAAACCGCGATTTCTGCATCTCAAATTCTATGACTTCGGAGGGGGAGTGATTAAGTGGTAAGGTGAACGCTCACATGTGGCAAGACAGCTGTCCTAAACCTACCACAGCCGGTCGTTAATCCGGAATCCACCGCTCACCCCCCAGAAGTGTAATAATTATATATGATGGGCCCGATTTTTGGTCCTGGTCCATCATATATAATCCGTTTGTATTTTATTTATTTAAACTAGTCAAATTAGATGCTGTTGATGTAATAAGTATATATATCTAGGGCTCTTAGGCCAAAGTCTTTTTAATTAATCAATACTTATCTAATGAGTCTTAGGCACAATGTACTACTTATCGTAATGGACGATAGTGAGTTTTTAACGAAAACACACGAGCCTATACAAAAAGGAATATCAAGGACCCTACGTGCCGTGACTGCGCAAGTAACCTGATATCGTTCTTCCAGCCATTGGGGTCAGGAATTATCTCGTGAATCCAGGTAGGGGCACACAGGTCTTCACAGTGAGGTACTAAAAATAATGCATCATTACATCTTCATTATCATAATGTCCATTGCATCAATATTGGCACGTGTGTTGACGAAACGTCCTAGCATAAGCGTGTTCTTGCCTTGGAGGAAAACAGCCGACGATCTTGAGAGCCGGCCAGAGATTACCGGGCAAAGTCGTAAATTTTCCAGTGTGAAACTACTCTCACCAGACCTCCTGCATATATCCTGCAGTGCATAGAAGGAATTATTTACGTGTAGAGGTGACATAAGGGGTTGCTTTACGAAGATGCTCTTGATTGTATTTGACAGATTTTCAACTACATACATGCTTTTAACTACATACATGCTCTATATATGCTTTTTCTCCTGCTTGCTTGCTTGCTTGTGATTTCCAATTCTTGATTACGCGAAAAGTAGTGCACATAGAAATATAAGACATATAAGAATAAATATAACTCTTCATCTATCGTATATGTGTTCTTGCTTATGGACTCGTTTACGCGTAGTCACGATATAAAATATTACGAAACGCTTACTTCTCGCATGAATACCAACGAGAATAACCTCCTTTGTTACACGACTGCGCAACAAGAAAGAATCTATGTATGTTTTCCGTTTATTTATTCCACCATAACTTCTAAACGCTTAAACAGATTGAGAATTGTATTGTATTGTCAGAATTATTGTGTCATACCTTAATTGTACAAATATCAATTAAGTACTTGTCTAAATGTCCAAGTGTCTAAATGTCAATAAATTAACATACATTTATCGTGTTTAGCGTCAAATGAAAGGTCTGATTGAGTACATTCCAGATATATACATGTATCTATATAAATAGATACATAAACCACAAATATTTAAAAAATCGTTTTAAAAATAATTTAACTACAATAGTTCACTTTCTGTAACGGCAGTCTTTTGTAAAAATTGTTGGAAATGTCTTTATTTTTTATTCTTTTTTGATATATATTTACTTGTTAACATTGCACCTGATAAAGTAAAATTTTGCCTATGATAGATAACAGCACAATATTATGAATTTATATAATATCCATTTATATCCAAACATCATTAGCAAATTTACAAAATGTTTAGGTAAACAAAATTTAATGTTCAGCGGCTATGTTTGCTATGCATATAGGGGTAATATCCGAGTAGCAGCGTATGGTAAAATAAACAAGAGTGCTTTGTCAGACTACGCTGAGCAAACGGTTTATGTAAGTAATTTTAACCCGTGCCCTACCTCTATCTAAATGCAAACTATACAAGTGGTATCAATATACCGGTCCGGCATCAGTATGGCACGGTATCCGGTCCGGCATCCGGCACATGGTCCGGCATCAATATACCGGCTGGTTTCTGTATAGCATCTAGGACTAAAGTAATAATTCCATACAATATTTTATTTTAGTCTATTGGTGAGTTATAATTATTTTCCATCTTTTAGTATGCGGGAGTTGCAAATAATGTCATCAAAATTCTGTCATATTTACTTATATTTCTAGTGTATACTCCTTACATATGTAGGTAATTGCTGTTTTTTCACACTGGCCACTTTGAACTTGGATAACTTACCCAAGTTAACCAAGTGGAGTTGAGTTGGAAATTCAAATTAAAATATATTTTAATTCAAAGCCATGTTATTCTTTTTTAAGAATCAGTTGTGTATTTGTCTTTTCGTCGTTTGTTTTTGCTCAAATATTGTTGTTTGTGCAACCATAGTAAAGTTGAAAATTTGCATTAATTTCAAATATGAGATCCTGTATCGGAGTTTTCTATTACAGCTTCTTGCAGTCTGGCTATACAGCTACCGTAAATGTGTACTGTTAAGAACAGCAAACAACGATGGAGAATCTCGTGACTAAAGCCTGGTCAATCGCTCATCGCCACTGCTTCTGCATGGCAACGTATAACCACAGATTTCACTTCAATAAGTCGCAAAGTTGCAGGAGTTGCTGCTGTACACCCTTCGTCACCCACCGTACTTGCCAGACCTTGCTATAAAAAAGTTTTTATTTCAGAATTTATATTTAGAAGAGTCGGTGAAAAACGACTTCAAAGCATTAATTGATTCCTGGCCACAAGAGTTTTACAGCAGATGAATTAAACAACTCCCATTAAAATGACAAATCTGCATAGATCTGTAACGGACCTAAGGTCCATTACATGCGATCAACAAATGCATCGATTTCCAGTGAAATCCACTCTATTTGACACAATCCAGCTATTATTTTGACTCGTGCAGCGGTGAGTCAGCACGATGAAACAATACTTTTTCTCGGAATATTTCGGATTGCATCATTTTACGGCCTATATAAACCGGCGAAAAAGCAACCAAATTATCATTCTCCGAGTGATCACCTTCCCCCAAGGTTGCGACGGCATATTCGGCACCCCTCTCACGAGGTCGTTCAACGAATCCGGCTCCTTGGTTTCCTTTCCTTACCTTTTCCAGTCCTCGTGACTGGGAAAGAATTCCTTCATCCACTATTCCCACATAACCTCCGTCGCGCAACCCTCGCGTCTCGATAAAGTAATTCGAGCACTTGTTACTCGCACTATTCGGCAAGCGTTATAACTGGCAATATCAAACCTTCGATCATTAAATTCCTTCTACTTCATTCAAAACCGCCTTTCAATACGGAGATAACTCGTAAGTTGATACCACCACCTCACACCGATCAACCTGGAGTCTTGTGAGGGGTGGTCCCTCACAGATCCTAGGGATCAATTTATCTAATAATTAAATATATTATATTTTTCATACAAAGTTTTTGGCTTTACATTTCCTTTATAGAACAGCAACTTCATAGGTAAGGACCCAATATTACCGGATAAATGATTTTTTGGTTAAATTTTGAAAAGGCTGTCAATTTGAAACTAAATAGCGGATATCTCCCATCAGCCTTTCAAAACTCAAAATGCGGATGAACTGTTTTTGTACGTAATTTGGTCCTAATTAATCGTGTAGTTTCTGAGATGCAGTGGGTACAGATACACAGAAATACACACATACACATAGATATACATTATCCAGAATACAGTTTTTTGGTCGTGATCGATCTCTAAACGTGGTAATCAGATAAAACTCTGATTCTAATTTTTCCTCGAAGACAACACTCACCCTATTTACATATTTCTTGCAACACGGTGTATTTTTTGGGAATGTAAAAATTAACCTACGGCTGGTTTTAAATTTCGCCGGCTGACCCCGTTGCGATTTAATTTTGTTTAACCGCCCTACCTTTGGGTTATCATTCAAAAAGTAGGTAAAATCCTTGGTTTTTTTAAATTAAATATCTTTGTTTACCAGACAATTTCTTTACACAATAGCTCCATTATCACCCTTTTATGTATTTATAATCATAGGAAAAATTTGGCGTATCACTCACTTTGTTTTTGTACTCGAACGTACGTGATACAGCTTGTTGCGTTCGGGCGATAATATAACCGCCGTATCACATACGTTCGTATAGGTAGGGCGTTTGAAGGTGCTTGGAGCTTGTCTTAACCGAAGCCCGGGCGCGGTCTATTGGCTGCATATAATATTTTAAAACTTTTAACCGGTCGAACGCGGGCGCGAATACTTAAAAAAAATAGAAAGATTAATTATAGTTGGTTTTTTGGAGAATTGGGTTGTCTCGTTTTCTACATTAAATTCAAAACAAAATATCATACAAATTATCAATAAATTGTTGAAAGTAATTTAAAATATTTTTTTTTGTTCCTTATTTCTTTATTATTTTATATCTCTATTTAATAAAGAATAATTTATTATTAATATTAGTCAAAATATACCTACAAAAATAAAATTATTATTTAGAAATCGTCAAGAATAGTCAATAATATAATCAAAGTGATGAATGACAATAACATGTCATGATTTAAAAAAAACATGGAGTGATATTTTATTATAAAATTAATATATTATTCCAGTTTATTTGAAATTGGACCTAATTGAAAATAATTATTTCACTTTTACTTCTACCTAGGTTTTTATTTAATTATATAATGATATACGATATTCAATGTCTGCAGACGTACAATTTAGAAATTATGCATTCAATCTTTTTTTAAATAAATATGAAATAATAATACCTTTAATGTTTAGTGTAGGCTGTTGTACAATTTGGGGGGAAGATAAGAGTAGCTGGATTTGCCAAGACCTGATCTCTTTAGTGGTATTGCCAATTATATGTAGTTGCGATGGATCATCTCGTCACACGAGTTTGTAACAAAACAACAATAAAAAGCACAAAACCTAAACAAAACAAACCTCCGTCTTCCAGGAATACACTTCGGCTTACACTTTACGCCTAGACGTCTCTTTTTACTGCCATTTCTTTCGACATTGACTGTACTTATTTAGTGAACGTGGTCTGAAATAGTTAGTAACGGTCGGTCGGCATGGCACGCGCGTCACACGCAACCGATCAACTTGCGAACAAAAGGCTGAATTAATACGGTGACATTCTTCGCAAAAAGTCACCGCATGTACTTATAGCCGCACAGAGATACTCTGCAGTCTATCATAAAGTAAGAAGACCGAAATACACATTGAACGATTTTCCTAAATCATGTTTTTGGGATACTGTAACAATACGACAGAGGAATGCGTCGAATCATCGAAGATCATCTACCTGTTACTTTCCGGTATCGGCTCTGAGTTGCTAGTAAACTGATCAATTGAGTCTTTCCTCTATTCCTTAAATGCAAATATTTCAGAACCCTAAAAATGCGCTCCCTGGTGGATTTCATTTACTGTACCAAAAGCTCAGTTGGCTTGCACAAAACACAAAAGGCTTGGTTAGCACAATTCATATATTTATTGGTTTGCCTAAGAATTAAATTATTTTTTATACATTTTACTAACAACGAATGAAAAGTAATCAATGAAAGCTTTTATCGGTAAAAAGGAACAATTCCTCTGATTTTATTTTCTACATTTATTCTGTAAAAGACAACGAGACAAAATCTCGGATTATATTAATAATTGATAATTATTTGAAACAATTACGTTTACAAAAACACGTCATATAAAAATATAAAATTTATAGGACAAAATATTACACTTTAATAGAAAATCTCACTAATGACTGAAGCAAAAAAAAAAAAATTGAATGTATTAATTTATTTAAAAAGTTGACAAATGAATGCTGCTGTCGTTATCATTCCGCCATTAAATTAAAATGAAAAAGAATGAATTGAAAGATGTTTATGAAAGATAGCACTAAAACTTTTATTCTGAAATAAGAATTTTATATTTTAGCCTTATCATACGTTATAAGGTATTTACAAGATTTTTTTTTATGGGAGGATGTTTATTGGTTCAATGTAGGCGACGATGCCGCGATGTGTCTCTCGGTACTTTAACGAGTCTGTAATGCATCTCGTTGGCCAATGATTTAGCCAGCATTCTGTCCCGCGTTTTGGTCAGGAATTTGTGCTCAGTTCGCACGTTGGAAGGTCGTTCAGTTTGTGTCGGTGCAGGTCAATGTGCGGAGATCAACGCGCGCATCAAAAATGGATATCGAGCTGGTTACGGTCGCCGCGGTTTTGTTATTTACAGCATACAAATACAACATACTCGTATGTGTGCACAGTAAAAGGGTTATAAAAAAGAAATGGCAAAAAAGATGATGGTGGATGACAGGGCTCTAAACTCGCGGCCAACGTGTGAACGCGGTAGCCAACTGCGCAAACTCCTGAAAAACCGATGCCACCTCGTATCTCGCACCAATGTATGAGCAAACTTTACAATACTTACTAAGACACAGTATACCAGACAGTAGCATCTCTTAGAATAAAATTGAATACGAAGCGAGCTAGTACACGAGTCCAAGGGCTCGCATATGGACGCCATATGTATACTACTCCGTTAACATAGATGTTCATAAGTTTTGAGAAATTCGCTAACCTTCGCATGCGCGTAACGCTAACCAAACGCGTTCGTCGAGACGTACCCCTTTACTCACTACCTCGCATCCTATCCTCGAAATCCCCTGTCGCTGTTATCTCGGTATACTGTGATCAAGGCGACCAATAACCCTTCTACACATTAGCTATAATCAATTACCAGAGCCATTGACACATATATTGGCCAAGGTGTAGAGGGGCCTTAAGTCTCAGAGAGGTTAGCTTTGTAATTTTACGATAAGCAGATAATATAATATAATCAAAGTTAATTAAATGCTGATTAATATCAGCATTTAATAAACGTTGATGACATTATCCTATTTGCTCATCCTAAAAGTACAAAGCTTATATAACCTCTCTGAGACTTAAGCCCCCACAATGATCTATTGCGCATTAAATCAGTAAGGATTAAGTATTTTTATATCCATGAAAATAAAATAACGATAGTGTCGATTTGTAACCAAAGTTATACATATACGTACCTGACTAAAATTGCACACGAGCACTCAACCCTCCCAACTTATAAATCAACATCGATAATGGGAAACTTTTTGCGACTATATATGCTTGAAAGTTACTAGAAAGGTCAGCGAAGGCGTGGGCGATAACCATTGTTCGCACCTTTGGGGGATACCGACTCGTAAATCAATTTATTTGTAAGCTGCAAATTCTTCGAAAGTTTTACGTTAGATATTTAGTCGAGTACTTAATTTGGCAACATTTTTTAGAATTTACTAGAATAAGACATTGTATTTTTCTTAAGTTAGATTAGATTACATGGCATATGTAGGATGGGGACATCTGATCCATGAAAGTTGACAATATGAGAATAATCTATTGGTATTAACCGGTCGGAAGCCAGCCTCGGCGCGCAAAAAACTGCTCCACAAGTCTGGTCGATTTTGTAAATAAATACTGACAATATCGTTTTTTCATGAGTTTTCTTTTGTTACATAGTGATTAATCTTGTAAGTCATGTATGTTATTTATTTATATAATATACGAGTATATGCGAGGGGGGGGGGGCGGCCGAAAAGGCTACGCGCGGATCTGTCAAACGGCGCAAAATGCCGCCGTTGTTGGCGTCCGACCGGTTTAACAACTTAGAGCCAGTTATGGAAATTTAGTTGAGTGAGGGATAAAAGTAAGGAAATCAGAGTAATGGCCTTATTTTTTTTGGTTTTAATCGCTGTTTTGAGCGTTATTGGCTTCCATACCACTTTCTTCTAATTTTTAGATTTCTTTTGCCTTCACACAGTCTCGCTTTGTTTTTCAGAAGTTTCTCCCATTTCTTGGTATGAACGGTTTTTTTTTTGCTGAATATTGTGTGCGCTTAACCAGTCGGACGCTAACAATGCCCTAGGCATTTTGAGTCGCTTGACAGATCCGCGCGTATAATAGCTCTTTTGTCTGGCCGCCATATATGTATACATAATATATACATATATAATATCCATGACAAATAAGATTAATTATTAGGTACCAAGAGGGACTTCATGAATAAACGATATTGTTAGTATTTATCTACAAAATCGACCAAAAAGTTACGGCGTAGTTTCCGACCGGTTAAATATAGGAATATCGGTCTACTGATCCAATTTCGTATTGCACTTACTCACTTCTTTTAATAGATTTGATAAGTTTCTATTACGCCGCTTGTTTACAATCTCATTGGCAAATTTTTATTTTCAATACCGAGAATATTTTTTTAAAATCAAAATCTATGACAAACCACACATAAAAATTGAAAAAAACACTCTTATTCAGTACGATAAATTATATTTTTCAACAAAATAAATAAAAACTTTAATATAAGTGAATTGCTAAATGCAGAAAAAGCACTTTTTGACTTTTTGGTGAAAATGACTTTTTATTGGATTGTTGATCTATGCACCTAATGAGTGAAAATCTATGAGTGAAAACGGCAAATATTCGATTGCTCTTCGTACATTGTATGGGTACTTAGATTTTTCATTTGGTGCAAAAAGGGCACATTTTGGCCATATTTGCCCTTTTTACAACAAACGATATGGCAACCCATAGAAATACATGTGTTTCATATCAATCTGCTTGATTTTAGAAATACATGTGTTTGAATTAAAATATTGGTTTTATTATTAGTGTAATCAACATTATTAGCTACATCAACACTTTCTTTTTTTTAATTCAGCAAGGACACATTTTAACATTATTATTATTTTTTTTTATTTATTATCAATTATAATGTTGTTGTGTCTGTTTTTATTATTCAATAAGATAAATAAATGAGGAGATACATGATTTTTTTCAGCATTGTAGGATTCAAGGTACCAGATATAATCAGTTTTTTGGCTCTCCTGTAAAGTTTAAAAAAGTCAAAATGTGCCCTCTCCGCATTCAAGTATACTATGAATGAACCGATTCAAGTATACTATGGACCGATAAAAGCTTCACGTCGACCAATGCCAGTGGGTAATAAATTATTACTGCTTTACCACTTTTCCTATTTTACCATGCTTCGCGTTATAACCGATGACCCTTATTTTACATATTTAAAAAACATATGTTCCGAGCTCAACGTAGCACCCGACCATTCCGGTAGCCTCTGTATGAGGTTAAAGTTATAACAATATTTTACATGTTTGAAGCTAAAGTGACCTGGATTTTGGAGGATTGTGTGGTTATCCCCGGTCGGTTCTGCTGGGTTACTTAACGATGGAAAGCAAAGTATATTTGCGAATCGCTTCGAGCTATCTGCTTCACTTTGGCTCTAATCTCAGCGTCGCATAGCGGCGTCAATAGCGGTTACGGCGGCGGCGTCTAGTGGCTACGAGTAGCTTTCATGAATACCAAAGTCCCAAAATGCTTCGGTAACAGAACAAACATGCTTCTCCATAAAAATCCCCACTTATTCTCCTCATCTAAATGCAGATTTAAAATTAAAATTTTAATTGGACGACGCCCTACAAATTACCACTTTATAAAGTAGCGCTTATTATATCTTATGTGGAATAGTAATGCAAAGGCATTTACAGCAAAGACATTGCGATGCCAGTCATCATAATTATCATCACCATCATGGTTTATTTATTCCATAATTATAATCATTTCACAATACAATTTACACTCTCAAAAATACTGAATTTCCTAAACATTAAGCGTATCATATTATTTAGGAGAATAAAGCTCTTTTATCATACAGGATATATAATCCCATCATACAGGATATTTAATATTATAAAGGAATATTTTTTTTGGTATTTGATAATGGCGAGACAAACGACAACATTATAATTTGAAATTAATTCATACGTTTACAAAATAATCAATAATAATGGATACATTAATAATAATGAATGAAAATCAATTGGATAATAATGGAAAATCAGGAAAATGTGGATTAAAGGCAATGTCAATAAAAGCTACAATGGAAAACAAAAGAATTAATAAATAGTCTAAAAGAATAATCCTATTGTGATTATTTATAATCAATCAATAGATGCAATAGCATCAAAGTCGTTTAGTTTATAATGGAATGTTTGTTTCGCTTCGCGTCATCGCTTCATTTCTCGATTTATCCGCGCTGCCCATGTGTTACTTTGCATACGTTCACTGCTAACATACGGCGCGGAGTTATGGGGCGAGCAGCCGACAGGGGCTTTCGTTATGCAGAAGCGTGCTTGATACGCCAGCTAGGCCTCTGTTTAGAGATCTCTGCATCATGACTCTGCCGTCCATTTATATAATGGAAGTAGCGCTGTTCGTTCGCAGAAATCTAGCCGATTTTGAAGTGAATGGTGTGCATCATCACTATCCAACGAGATCCCGTAGCATGCTACGTTCGGTAAGTCATGCATTATCCAAGTCGGAGAGGCTAGCCTATATCGCCGGCCCAGCGGCTTACAATAAACTCAGCGAGCACATTAGGCAGGCGCAATCTCTTGGCGTGTTTAAGAGACGCCTTAACAGATACCTTACAAATAAGGCGTTTTACTCACTGGAGAAATATTACTCGAGTGAAGTCTAAAATGCTTTGGTGGCTAAAGTATTTAATGATCTCTTTGCATTTTGTCTTGTATTTCTTCTTTTTAAATTATTCTTGTGTTTTTTTTCTTCGTGTTTTGTTTTGTTTATTTTATCTTTTCTTTACGATAAAAAAAATGTTTGCTAATATGTATGAATGTTTGCTAATCTGTATCTGACTTGTATACCAGTATACTAATAAAATGAATATGAATATGAATATTTGACTAAATGGTTTTTAAGCAGATTTTATACGCTGCAATCTCAAGTTTTCTAGGGAACTGAAACAATTTAATATCAATAAATAAAAATGTTTTTTGATATTTTGTCAGGCGCACTTTTGGCAGTATGAAATAGCTACAATGCCGCGCATTGTGGCCGTGTCGAGTGAAGTGAAACTTGCAATTCACCAGGTTCCCTTTGGCGTATAAAAGGCACTGATAAATATACATACGTGGTACATGTAGTAAGTATTCCAGCTTGAGTAAAAATAAGGGACGAACCAAAGTTGTCCGATATAAATATGATAATTATCTTGCATATTTTATAATTAACCCTAGATTCATAAATATTTATCTCTCAGACCTCACGCAAATAAGCAGTTGGTACATGCGGTGCATGACACTTAAAATGGACCAAATTAAGTACAGAATTTTGTTTGCTAATTTAAGTGGCCGAGAAAAATAGCATTATGGAGATACAGAGTTTGAACAAACTGAAATTTGTCATTATGGACAAATCTGGAGGAGTGTGAAGACTATGGAAATATACTGAAATATACTATGGAAATTAATGAATGAGTGTGAGCACTATGGAAATACACTGTCTACTAAGCAGCGGGGTGGGACGTTGACCTGTCGTCAACTACTCTTGAAATGACTAATTGGCTACCTGATCCTAAATTCAATGCAGGGCAAAAGATGCCAATGGTTAGCAATAGATTCAAACTGAATCACCGCTGAACATACGGCAGAGGCCGCGCAAGGGACTATGGATCCGTAACCCGTCGGGAGGTCGCTGGTGTCCTAATGGTTAATTCTTGACGGAGATATACTGCCAAAACTGGTAGTCAAGGGGCGAGGCTGCCCGCTGATCCACCTACCCGGTGCCTCGCCGTAAGGCGTTGGCCTCAAGTTCCCAAGTCCTCTACGCTCACCCCACGGGAGACAGCACGATAATTATCGTTAAAACTTCCTTGGGTGATGGATTCGCCCGTTGTAGTCGACACCTCTCAGTGTCCAAGTTATAATATGGTAAATTATCTATATACTTTTTACGAAATAAAAATACTTTTCTTGTAATACTATATTTATCCATCTGTTTCGCTTTTACATTTTACGATATTTAGCAGTATTTAAAAATAATTTAACCCCTCTCCTCGCGGAGTAAAAATTCAGCCGTCCCATTCGCGCGCGACCTTTTCGCACGCAAAAACGACGACCTTGATAAAAACGATCATAACTTGTAAACCACTATACGGATCATAAAAAAAAGAACTGTAAAATGATCGCATTGAAATTTGACATATAAAACATTATAACCTTATCTCGTAAATCAATTAAGATAATAATTGCCTTTTCGCAAACGGCCCCCATCGTGTCGTCATCACTGGACCAATTGGACGCCTCTCATTTCAGTGTATTAAAACTTGCATCCCCAAAAGGACGCCTTTCATTTGAAGGGTTAACAATCTAATGTCTGATCCGGCTAGTTACATGCAATCAACTGAAATAGTTGAATCGACCAAATTAAACAAATTGCTAAAAGCAAGATTGAATTCTTGAATTGTGCTACGATTGCTAAGAAAATGAATCTAGATTGGGTCACTTAATTCAATATACAACAGCTCGAGTTGATCTTGATATGCGTAGTCTGACTCGACCATTATGCGAACAAAGGGAGGCCGGATTATTTGTTTTTTTTTTTTAGGGAAACAGAACTATTTCGTTTCGTAATTTATTCAGTGTCACGGCCAGCTCGTTAGGAAGGCGGGTTCTGAACGAGACTAGTAGCTTGTTGGTAAATGGATATATGTATACCTACATAATTGTCCACATGATACAAAGACTCTTCCTCGAATGTCACAGCATAGAGGATGGAGAGGGGAGGTTATTAGTCAGCAGAAAGTCGACCGTGAAAATAATTCATTAAGTCCGATTTTTACTTTTAATACTAACCTGGTAATAGGTGAAGTATAGTTTTCTTCTTCTTCTGACCATGTCCGCTGCTGAGCGTCGGTTACCATCTGGGCTATAACAACTGCATTGGCCGCCGCTCGAAACAAAGATGTGGTAGATTTCAGAAACCATTCCCGTAGATTATGGAGCCATGCGTTCTTATTCACCCAGGACCTCTTCTCCTGGATATTTTGCCCTAATTAATTAGACGCATAATGTTGCATATGTCTTTATGGCGTGAGCGAAGTATTCTAGTATGCGAATCTTTATTGTCCTCGATATTTATATGTTCTTGCTCAAACAATTTAAGACATCTACTTTCCTGACTATGTCGACCCAGATTATTCGCTACTGCGAATAATGCTACTGCGAGGATACTTCCTCCGATAGATCAACATTTCGAAGGCTTTAAGACTTATTAACAGCGTGTCTGTAGATGTCCAGATTTCCATCGCATATAATATATTGCGAATACATAGCATCTAGAATTTGGTTGTCGGACTGTATATTTTTCTTTCCGTCATGTGTAAGTTAAGCAGCTGATATCATGAAAATGATCTTAATCTGGAGACTGGTGGTCTACTTTAGAATCGTCATGCAGAAAGAACAATTATATTTATATATTTATCCATTTAGGAATTAATTACCCTAAAACATTTATTTTGCTTACAAAAATAACAGGATCCGAATAGTAAACCTTAACTTTATGCTTATTTGATTATGTTACCCAACTGGGCCTAGCCCGTTCTAGAGCGGAAAGGACTCAAATAAATCGGAATATTAAAATAAATTATTTGAACGTTTTAGTAAAATGCTCATAAAACTAAATTGCCTTAAAATGTGGCCCTATAAAAATCACATTTCCATTATAACCTCGCCCTACACTTCTCTCATGTCTGGCACACTGCAAATTGAAAATAGCTACTTCGCACAAATGGGATTCAACGTCTCTTAGGGCCTTAGCCTACCCGGACCACAGCCAACTAGCATTTCCCCGGGTTGGACTACCACCTCTATGACAAGTTATGACCAAGTCTCCTCTATGACAATTTCGATGGCCCCTACGTATATTCCGCTGTGTTACATTTTTAGTTATCCGCTATTTTACCTTTTGTATCAATCGTTTAGGTAACGGTCTATGATCACCCTGCCAGAAAAATATTATCTGAAAAAAGGTGAATTTTGAGAGGTTTAAACTGCAAAGAAATGCCACTGTTTTTAATCGCAAGTAGTGCAAGGATAGCGAAATTTTACTTTTTTGCTTAGAGTTCTATAACATATTTACATTATTCAATAGTTGGTAAATTGAAATAAAACATTGATTTGGTAATAATTAATTTGTAGTTTTGGTTGACCACTGTTTTGGTTGTAAACTACGCTACGCTATGAATTCAGCGTCCCTGTATGCTGTTAAGTTTAAATATTTTGGAAAATAACATAAAATACGAAAACGAAGTCATTATTACTATCCTATATTTTATTATAACCAACCACACTAAATTTAGTAACCAAAGGTAGGTAGGTATATTACAATTTGTGCACATTTCACCTTTCAACGCTCCTCCTGAATAATAACTTTTTGCACGTAGCGGTATAAGCCTCTACGTATAAACGTAGAGGGCCGTCTATTTGTGCCACCGCGGCGGATCTGGAAACGCAGACAAAAAACTAGAACAATAAAATCAAATAAACCTTGACTGTAATAAACATGTTTACTTTTATGTTAAAATGAATTCTATGAATTTCGCGCACCGGTAATTAATTTGTGATGTTTTAGTTTTCCATTAAATCTATTATTTGAAGCTTTTATTTGAAACATTCCTAAATTTACCATCTTAGTTAAAAGTAGGGATGGACATCGATGTCCGATATATCGAAAATTATGTTTTTACATCGATGGTGCATTATCGATATTTTGGCACCATCGATGTTCTCCTTCGATATTTCTCATATATACATTATGTTTTCTTTTACTACATATAAGAATAAGAATACTTTATCGAAGTTAATATTTCTTAACATTTTACACAATGAATTTTGGAAATGACTGCCATTTCCTAGTTTTAAATTAGATTTAATTACTCTTTTAATTGTTTTATATTTATCACCTTTGTTGCATTACACATAGTATCACTGTGTTCATCTCTATTATTGATTTTATTAGAAGAAAACATACTCGTATATGGACAAAATTAGACTAACGAACGATGCTTTATAAAAGAAAATATCGATGTTTGGATGATCTAGACTTCCGATGATTTGCTAACGATATTTTTGGACCATTGATGTTTGCGTTACAATGTTGGTATCGAGGGTTGATACGTTTTTAACCTTCGATGACCATCAATAGTTAAAAGGTTAGATTTTAGCCTATATGATTATTTTCTTCTTCTTAATTTAAGCTACTGTTTACATTTATATATTGGGCTATCGGTGCTGCTCAATCGAAATACGAGAAGCTCTGCTCTCTTGTTTCTTTTATAGAAACCCCTCGCCTTTTCCGCCAGCGACAATATATTCCGGATGTCCATAATACGCAGCCTTGACCTTAAAATACATAAAATCCCTGTCCCACGGTTGCTTTAAAATAAAAGCAATGAAATGTTAGTTCGCGGCAGGAAATGCGGAAGTCTGGTAGTAAAATATATTACAATTTTGATTATGAGTGTTTCTTGTGGTGACCACTGATTTAATCGTTATAATTACTGGGTATTGCAGTCTTGCTGTATTTTATTTAATTCTAATTTATTTAGGAAATATAGCCATAGCCAAATCGGTAGTCGACCACCCCACTTCACCCATGCCAAGTGGTTTTACTTCATCAACAAAGCATGTTAATTAATACTCTCAACAAACCAACTAATATGGCTCCAATTGAAATAAAACAATTTACGGTAAAACTTGTGAATTATTTAATGATTGAGTGAAGGTTTTTTATAGATGGGAACAATGGGATATAAAAAATGTACGAACGAGCCAATTCTACCTACCTATTTGTAATTTATTATGCGTGAATATATTATTCCTCTCTGAAAGTCATAGCTGCAACAAGCCTGTTGTGCTGCTAAATCTATTCTCATAAATGTCAAATTTCCATTTTCATTACAATCTGACTACAAATTTTATTGCATTATTTTTGACGTCAATGCTCGTAAATTGGAAGAGCTGTCAAGCGAGAAACGGCGCGTTTTTGTTAAAGTTCGCTTCAGTGCATTTGCATAGTTCGCTTCAGTGCACTTGCTAGTTCGCATTCGCTGACATAATTATTTAGGTTTCGTTTCATAATACCTTGACTGTTGTGTTTGTATATAATAACATTATTTCGGTGAATCAAACCTCTGGCGCTCCTGGACGGACTGCGCACCGTGCGGCGCAAGCCAATCGATTGTGCACTCTGACTAACAACTTGCGGTGTCAACTACAACGGGCGAGCCCGTCACCACAGGACGTTTAAACGATTTTCTCGTTCTGTCGCCCTGCAGTGAACGTAGAAGACTTTGGACAGAACAAATCCAACGTCCAGCTTCGTCACAACCCGCAAGAAGCCAACGCCTTACCGCGAGATAGCCAGTGTTACCTGGCGGGCCGACCCTCGCGCCCTTGCTTCCAATTGTGACCAGATTTCTCCGGTCTCTCGATTGGTTCCGAGTTCGAGGTCGCTTGCGCGGTCCTCTCCCTTACGAAGCGGTGAAACGGTGTGCACCGAATCTATCGCGGGTGTCCTTTGCCCGACTCTGAACCGGGATCGGATGACCAATGGTCATTTCAAGAGCAGTCGCCGTAAGGTAGACAACCACCCCCGCTCTATAGGAAACAATACAGTTCCCAGACTCCCCCGACTGTTAGTCGGAGAGCACAGTCGATTGGCTTGCGCCGCTCGGTGCGCAGACCGTCCAGGAGCGCCAGAGGTTTGATTCCCAGGGGAGACTGGTTGACCCAGTGTCCTACCCAGGTTCGCACCCCATGCGTGGAGGCCATCGGATAGGTGTTGACCCGTGAGTGTGACCGACCCTGAACACATGGGTCATCGTGGCCACCTCATCATGGGCCCATTAGCTCCCAAAAACTCTGACTAACAGTCGGGGGAGTCTGGAAGCTGTATTGTGTCCTATAGAGCGGGGGTGGTTGCGTACCTTACGGCGACTGCTCTTGAAATGACCATTGGCCATCCGATCCTGGGTAAGAGGCGGGCAAAGGACGCCATGATCCGCGATAGATTTGGTATTCACCGTTTCACCGCTTCGTAAGGGAGAGGACCGCGCAAGCGACCTCGAACTCGGAACCAATAAAGAGACCGGAGAAATCTGGTCACAATTGTAAGTAAGGGCGCGAATGTCGGGCCCACCAGGTAATCATTACTGTCTATCTCGCGGTAAGGCGTTGGTCTCTTACGGGTTGTGGCGAAGCTAGACGGCGGATTGTTTTTGTCCAAAGTCTTCTACGCTCACTCCAGGGAGATAGAACGACTAATCGTTAAAACTCCCTGTGGTGACGGGCTCGCCCATTGTAGTCGACAACCCAAGTTTGTCTCAGTAGCCACCGTTTCACCGCTACGTAAGGGAGAGGACCGCGCAAGCGACCTCGAACTCGTAACTAGTCGCGAGACCGGAGTAATCCGGTTGCAACTGGTAGTAAGGGCCCGCCGGCTAACATACCTGGCTACCTCGCGGTAAGGCGTTGGCCTTTTTTGGGCATGTGGCGGAGCTTGACGGTGGACTGTTTTGTCTCAAGTCTTTTAAGCTCACTTCAAGGGGGAGACAGAACGATCAAATTTCGTTAAAACTTTCTGAGGTGACGGGTTCGACCGTTGTATTCGACAGCTCTAGTTGTGCCAAAAACCATCTTTACAAATACGCCAACAAGAGTGATAATAACACTCTCACAAGAAAATTAATATACTGACATTGTTTTTAATTATAAATTAAATGATGTCAATTTAATTAAAGTGTCCAGTGTACGAAAATTAAAGTGTCCAGTGTCCAAGGTGATGTTTAAAAGGAAGATGCCATTTCTCAGTATAGTGATAAGGTTGGCGCTAAGGCGTCTCTATTTCTCGGTGTGATATTCATAGCTTCATCAGGTTTAAATCTCCAGAGATGTTGGAGCTGCTATTTAATTCATACGCAAGAAGCCAACTCGAATTCGTCTTGGATCATCTGGGATACGCAGTATCATAAATACATAGACCGAATTGAAGAGGTCCAGGGAAGTTTTGGTCAATGCCTGAATTTCCTCTCCTACAAAAAGCAGTCTGCATATTACGAATCACTTAAATCCCTTACTAATTGTTGCCATTAAATGATCGAGGCATATTTCCCTCACGAGGTTCGAAATAACGCTATAAATGCGAAAGTTTTATTGGGCAGAATAAAATTTAACGTTCCCGCGATGTACATTCTCGACTGTAAGACTAATCTGCCTCCCCCTTGTCAAGACAAATTTAGCTCAGAATGCATTTATATAAACACCTTGTGAATTCTCGGGACGTTGACTTATTTGCTACTTGAAAAGTAAAATATAAGCTTCTAATTAAGTCAATGTATGTATAGATTAAATTATAAATTATAACAATATTAAATTATAATCTATTATACATGTTAAAAGATAAAGTACTTGCAAAACTAAACCATTACATAGCACAAACAAACATGTTAAATCTTAACGTAGCAATCGTAACTCCTTATTAAATTTGATTTAAATAAGTATATCTAATTAGGTGAAATCGTAAATATATTATATTTTTAAAAGTCCTAATGGTCGATTAGTAAAAGGTATTTTTGTTAAACATTCTGTGAAATAAATAGCAGGAATTATTCATGTAAAGTCGACCTATACACAAAGCAAAATAAAACTGCATATTGGTAGCAATGTGTTTAAGGGCGAGCCTGGTTTAAAAGGCCAAAAAACATGTTTTCCATGTTTTTGTTTTAACATAAATTTGAATTCTGATCATGAATCTTTTATGAAGTTTGATTAACACTATGCCACATGTGGCATAGTGGTTAGGTCGCCTGATCTTACATTGTAAGGTCCCGGGTTTGATTACCGGCTGGGTCACTATTTTCCGTTGGGATCAAATTATCGGAATTGCATTTTCAATTCTGTCGATCGAATGCAATAACAAGACACACACTTACAGACATCTTACATGCACAGATACATATAACACGTCATAGTAGGGTTGGTTGCAGCGCCGGCTCGAGGAAACTTGGCGCCCTAGGCAAAAGACTAGTATGGCGCCCATTTAAAAAAAACACAGAACATTAATTGTGTAATTTTTAATCAAATAATTAGAGCACAGATATGACTTACCTACTTATATATAATTATAACACAAACTTTAAAAAAAAAATACAACCGACTTCAAATAATTTTTGCACCTATTTTCCAGTTATTTTGATTTTAAAACCAAACTACTTAACCAATTTTGATTAAATTTCTATGGAACTAATCTGAAAGTTTATTATTTCAAATACAAAAAGAATTTTCCAAATCGCTTCATAAATGACGGAGATCTGAGGTAACAAACATTAAAAAAAATAAAAGAACATTCAACCGAATTGATTAAATCAAGCAAGTTTTATTTTCCTTGCCTTTATTTTAGCAAAAGTGGAAACGATCTCCTTTAAATCTATTGTTTGAGCAATTTCTTGTTCTATAGATAAAGTCGACAACCCCACAAGTCTTTCTTGGGTCATTGTGGAGCGCAGATACGTTTTAATTAGTTTTAATTTAGAAAAACTGCGCTCACCACTGGCCACAGACACGGGAAGTGTCAGCAACACCCTTATTGCAGTTACTAAATTAGGTAAGATATCTAGTAACCCATTTTCACAAATATAATTTAAAAGTTCTTGTGGCGCAGTGTTATTTGGTACTCTTTTTGCAATAGCTTGTAATTCGCTGCATAACTCAGTTGCATCAACATCCTTAGAGTCTCCATGACTAAGAGATTCTTCCAACTTTACATACGCTACCAGATCGCCTCACCGCGCCGCCCCCCAAAATACGAGCGCCCTAGGCAATTGCCTAGTTTGCCTATATGGACGGGCCGGCCCTAGTTGGTTGTAAGAGATTGCCTTATGACAATAAACCCGCCCATTGTGCCATTTTCACAATTAAGAGTATAAACAAACTTTAATTTAATCACCAAACGAAACTCAAAAAGTACATGATTCGGCCATATTATAGATTTCAATTAATTGGATTTGGAAGCTTGATTATGATTAATAAGCGCTTATGAAGAGTTACAATCAAATCAATTTTAGGTGGTACGAAGTTCACCGGGTCATCTAGTATAATATAATTTGTGTTTTCTTCTTGACACAACCGTGACACTGATAATACCCAGCAAGTGAGTTTGCCCTCATCACAAGAGTGGCTAGCAAGGCGGGCTCGGTTGCACTTTAATAAGCGTATTAGGAAATATTTATCATTTAATTTATGAGCTACTTGACTTGAGATCATACAGATGTATACGTAAATTTAGAAGCATATAACGTGATTTTTCTGGTTACTAAATTTATTCTCTTTGGTGCTCATGAATTTGAATGTGAATGTAAGTAATAAATTATATGAAGTTAAATTGCATTTATTTGATAGAACGGTAGATCTATTTGTTTCTATGTATAATAAAGTAAAATAAAATAAAAAGAACAATCTTACAGCACGGCTTTTTAAAATGGCGTATTATGGCGATATCGTATCGCACGTGCGCACTTTTGGGGTTAAACCAAAATACGACTGTGTCCCGCCCTCTGACTTGCTAAGCATTACTCTTGCCGATGGGATCCTGCCAGCAGTCGTGGCGTTTCTTTCGATCTTTGCCTTCTATCTCCGATTGCCAAAAGCTGATGCAATTCAAATTCGTAGCGTTGTTTATTTATGTCCTGTGTCGGGGGTCGTAGATGGCGCCGAGCTTTAGAATCATGATTGCTTAATGCAATGAATTTCTAAGACGGACTCTGTTTATTTTAGATACAATGGCGCCGCTGTTAGATCAAAGTTAGTAATTTAAGGCAGCATAATATTATGAAATAAACATCCTTAAAATTTCTTTGCAATTCAGCGCGCTACAGGATGTGCCAGAATAACTGATGAGTTTATTTATGGCCCTAAAAACACATTTTTGAATGGAATGGGATTTATTTTTTGGGATAATGAAAGAAAAATATTTTCATTTTGAAGTGACCGGTAAATATCAATATATCGAAAACAAATTTAAGACTGCAAATTTAAGACGAGTTGGCGTTTGATATCCATTGACTCAAGGCAATAATTAATCGAAATACAAATTATCACGGTAGTTAGGCTAAACATCAGCAAACATAACGGTGCAAGACCGGGTGAATCAAAACTATTTTACAGTCGTACTGTTAAATAATTATCCTACCTAATTAAATAAAAATCCTACAGTTATTCTGGCCCACCCTGTAATTTTAAATTATTTAGTTATTTTAATAATTTTCATCGGAATACAGAATAAATACTGTGCACATGCAATCAATAATGTGGGCGTTTTCAGTTTGATAAAAGAAAAATCTTCTAGATGCCTCAGGTATCCTTACGTACCTATGGCTTGTGGAGTGAGTCGAACAGGGTGTAGAAAGAAGACGAAAAGGTTTAACTAGGGCGTTGCTTTATTGTTAAACCGTTGTTCATTGTTAAACCGTGAACTAGGAATCAACCTTCTGGCGCTCTTGGACGGTCTGCGCACCGTGCGGTAAGCCAATCGATTGCGCATTCTGACTAACAGTCGGGGGAGTCTGGAAGCAGTACTGTTTCCTATAGAGCGGGGGTGGTTGCGGACCTTACGGCGACTGCTCGTGAAACGACCATCGGCTACCCGATCCTGAGATAGAACGACTATTCGTTAAAACTTCCTGAGGTGACGGGTTCGCCCGCTGTAGTTGACAACTCTAGTTGTTAAACCGTGAACTAAAGACCGCAATAGGTTTTGACTTTTCTATACCTCTGTTTTAATCATTCCAAGAAGCTGCGTTGAAACAGGCAATGCTGCATTTAAATATAAAACGTCTATACTGTGTAATAATTGTCAAGTGACCGCTGCTTCGCTACCATTTTATAATAGATGATTTTGGAGTCTGGACTTCTGTTTCAAAATATATTCTGGAGAAGGCAGAAGGAATATAGTTTTGTTTCTAAATTTTAGCTGAGTTTAGCAAAGTGAACTTGTCTATGCAGGGACCTATTTAAAATTAAACTGTTGTATAGAAAGTAATAAACGTGGCTTCTGGGTTTAAAAGGACACGAAACCTGGCACAGGCGCTGTGCGGCTTTTAAATCGTATTTTGATTTAAACTCTTTATTTTACAATTACATAAAAAACTTATGTACAACGGCATGCTTATCATTAAAAAAGTATATCATACAGTTTATCGTAACCATAAATATATCGTTTGCTAACGTCATTTTAAGTTTATCATATTAAATTATTTTTTTTAAAAATAATTAAGTTTGATATCAATTAAACATAAAGGGAAATTCTCATACAGTTTTAGATTTAGAAAAAAAGGTAACAAATGTAGCTTACTTTAAGCTACAATGATAAATACAAATATGACATTATTGTTTTGTTTTATGGCCTACAAGCCTATAAAGCAGAGATAAACGACGTTTTGTGAATGTTTATCTCGTGGACAACTTTACATGGCCCTTTCATGTAACACGTCAAGACGTCATCTTTACATCTTCGCCTTGGAAGGTAACAAAGATAATATTGTGTAGGCAGAAATTTTATGAAAAATTCAGGTAAACATCACTAAATTATGGGAATATTACCAATGTAAGAGAAAAATGTCTCACTAAATAAAGTTAACCAATATTTTTTTTCGTATTATTTTTTAGAGTACAAAACGTTTTGGCCATCGCAATTTTATTCGGCATTCATTATGGTGGTTTTCGCATATTAACTTTGTGGCCCTGCCGTGCAACGAGTAATTAAAATGTTAACGAAGGCTTGCAAACCTGCGTGAGTAGTGGTAACAAAGCTAATATTGTGTAGAGAGAAATTTTATGAAAAATTCAGTGGAACATCGACTAAATTATTGGAATATTACCAATGTAAGAGAAAAATGTCTCACTAAATAAAGTTAACCAATAGTTTTTTTCGTATTATTTTATTAGAGTACAAAACGTTTTGGCCATCGCAATTTTATTCGGTATTCATTATGGTGGTTTTCGCATATTAACTTTGTGGCCCTGCGGTGCAACGAGTAATTAAAATGTTAACGAGGGCTTCCAAACCTGCGTGAGCAGTGGATCCTGTGGCGTGGCGCCTCTGGGCGAAGGCGGTGCGGCTAGGGCGGAAGCTGGGGAGCGCACAGGTGCCGCCACGACTAGGGCGGGCGCCGACGACTGCAGGGCGGCGCCCTCGCCGGAGCCGCTGCGGCTCGCCTCGGAGCCACTCGATCGCCAGGGGCGCGCGTAGCGCCGCTTTTCCGACTTCTGCTGTAACCAACGAAAAATTCTCACATTAATTAATATTGCTGGAAAATCGTAAAATTAAAAAATCCTTTAAACTATGTAAATTTTTTCAGGATAACCAAAGAAATTTCCAGAGCTGCATCAGTTTTTAATTCTTTTTCTTCCGATAATCTATTTTCGTATTATGAAAAGAATGAAACGATGATTTCTAGGAGGTCCGATATCTTATCTATTTTAAGTATGAAACCCTAAATATAACCAGCTCTTTTCATTAATCAATAGTACAGAATGGCAAAGAATGTTCGAAATTGAACAACGCGTTCCTAAATAATGGCTTTTGAGGCCATTGTAACCTAAGACAGCATAGTTCGATTTCACCTTAACGTAGTTTATATATGACCCCCAAATCTAATAACCTCATCCCATTGATAAAAAAAACCGATTAGTGAAAGAATTTTTAAAATCAAATAACGCGCTATTGAGATATCGATGTCTTAAGTAGATATGCATCGAACTAGAAAAAAGATGTTTCTGTTTCTAAACATTCTAAAACGAGAAAAAAATTTCTTTTGAGCAAAATTTTGTTTAGCCACTTAAGCGACATTAATACGGTGCGACATTAAAACAGCCTGACGCCGTATATATATATATATATATATATATATATATATATATATATATATATATATATATATATATATATATATATATATATATATATATATATATATATATATATATATATATATATATATATATATATATATATATATATATATATATATATATATATATATATATATATATATATATATATATATATATATATATATATATATATATGTATGTATATATATATATATATATATATATATATATATATATATATATATATATATATATATATATATATATATATATATATATATATATATATATATATATATATATATATATATATATATATATATATATAAAGTAAATAATTATAAAAGCCACTTACATCGTGACGAAGGATTCCCTTGATCGGATTCGGGAATGCTTTAGGTGTTAACGAGAATGATGAATGCCTCTCACTTGCGGAAAGAGGAGTAGGTTTAAGTTGGGCCCATTTTTCAACTAGTAAACGCTCACCCTTCATCCAATTATCTCAAAAATTAAGCTACAATCCTTCTTTATACGTAAACTCACTCAATTTCCTATTATTTCAGGGGAAATAACAAGACAAGACGAGCTACTTGACAGATGGAAGAATTTAAAATTTCGAATTTCGTTTTTTTATTTTCTAAAGGTGCGATATAAAGAAGCTGCGATCAATATTCAGCTGAAAACTTAAAACTAAAAGCGTGACATGCCCTCATATCAATGAAAGGAAGCAGTCAGCTCTTTTCTATTAGTTGGAAAGATTACCTTTAACCTAAATGGATTATTTACAATGAACGGAACATAAAATATGTAAAAATTCAATATTTTGAAATATTTGATAGTTTTGTGTATATATTCTTTTTAGAATTGATCAATAAGATGATTATAAAGTAAATAATTATAAAAGCCACTTACATCGTGACGAAGGATTCCCTAGATCGGATTCGGGAATGCTTTAGGTGTTAACGAGAATGATGAATGCCTCTCACTTGCGGAAAGAGGAGTAGGTTTAAGTTGGGCCCATTTTTCAACTAGTAAACGCTCACCCTTCATCCAATTATCTCAAAAATTAAGCTACAATCCTTCTTTATACGTAAACTCACTCAATTTCCTATTATTTCAGGGGAAATAACAAGACAAGACGAGCTACTTGACAGATGGAAGAATTTAAAATTTCGAATTTCGTTTTTTTATTTTCTAAAGGTGCGATATAAAGAAGCTGCGATCAATATTCAGCTGAAAACTTAAAACTAAAAGCGTGACATGCCCTCATATCAATGAAAGGAAGCAGTCAGGTCTTTCCTATTAGTTGGAAAGATTACCTTTAACCTAAATGGATTATTTACAATGAACGGAACATAAAATATGTAAAAATTCAATATTTTGAAATATTTGATAGTTTTGTGTATATATTCTTTTTAGAATTGATCAATAAGATGATTATAAAGTAAATAATTATAAAAGCCACTTACATCGTGACGAAGGATTCCCTTGATCGGATTCGGGAATGCTTTAGGTGTTAACGAGAATGATGAATGCCTCTCACTTGCGGAAAGAGGAGTAGGTTTAAGTTGGGCCCATTTTTCAACTAGTAAACGCTCACCCTTCATCCAATTATCTCAAAAATTAAGCTACAATCCTTCTTTATACGTAAACTCACTCAATTTCCTATTCGGTAGCATTCGAAATTTGAATTATTTCGTAATGTCACTTTCATTTGGAAAACGGCTTTGCCGAAGTGATCAATAGTTAATTTTTTTATTTTTTCGCTTAATTCGTCTCAATTGAAGGCATTTTGTGTTAGTCGACTGCAAAAGGACCTTTAAACTTACTAATTTTACTAATTTTATTTTAAATAAAAACATATATATATATATATATATATATATATATATATATATATATGTATATATATGTAAATAAATAAATATATATATATATATATATATATATATATATATATATATATATATATATATATATATATATATATATATACATATATATATATATATATATATACATATATATATATATATATATATATATATATATATATATATATATATATATATATATATATATATATATATATATATATATATATATATATATATATATATATATATATATATATATATATATATATATATATATATGCGGCATATGTTCGTTGACTCAAACAAATAACAAAATACACATGGCCGTTAAACTTATATAAATATATTTTATTGAAATTCAAAACATATATAATAAAAATTAAACATATATAATAAAAAAAACATATATGCATGGTGTGGGCTGGCATTTCCTTAGAGGAAAGACCGACCTCGTGTTCGTGCCAGCGGGAGGTTGAAGAGGAGGCCTGAAGACTGAACGCTATATCTAAGATATTCTCCTGGACCATGTGATAACGTATAAAGGATTTATTGGGGAAAACTTCGTGTTTATCCACGATAACCAACGGTATCACACAGTGCGTATCACCCTGCGATCCTTAGATAAAGTTGGTTTGGAGAGCATGGACTGTCCAGCTTTCAGTCCAGATATGAATCCCATCGAGAGTTTGTGGGACGAGTTCAAAGGAAGGGTCCGAGCTAGAAATCCGGCACCTTCGAACATCTACGAGCTCAAGACAGCGTTGTTAGAGGAATAGGATGGGATTCCTCAAGACTTGATCAAAAAACTGATCAGGTCGATAAGAAACCGTATGCGAGCTGTCATCAAGGCTAGAGGGGGTACCACTAAATATTAATATAATAATTGTTCCTTCTTATGTCTGAATATTCCGTTTTATTTTAATTTTAAATATACACAGTTTTCAACTTCTAAAAATCCATTTTACTCTTATTTTAAATTTATATAATTTAAAAAAAAATACTGAGCGCATTTCGGTGATTTTAGTATAAACGGAAAGCTAACAAACTTGGGGTTTAAAAAAATACATATTTGTATGCATCTACTCCGCCATTAAAAAAAAAAACGGTTTATTTGCGCACTGAGGGGGTGAGTCGATTTAGTTGCTCGGAAGTAGTAGATATATATATATATATATATATATATATATATATATATATATATATATATATATATATATATATATATATATATATATATATATATATATATATATATATATATATATATATATATATATATATATATATATATATATATATATATATATATATATATATATATATATATATATATATATATATATATATATATATATATATATATATATATATAATTTGCCAAATTGTTGAAATGCCTTGGCGAAACAAAAAGGGGGTTCGAAGGAGAAGGTCAGGGACGATAAATTACCATCTTTTTAGAAATGGCGTCTCCTCATTTATAATGGAAATGGGCAAGCAAGAGCCGTATCCGCTCCCAAAACGAGTGCCACTCTACAACCTCCCCGCCCACTGTAGCTGCCCTCCCTTTCTCTGCTTTTCCAATCCCCTCCATTACTTCTAGTCAACATTTTCGCTGAAAAGTGTGTCAGAATTGATTTTCGGTTATAAAAGACCAACATACAAAAAAAATACTAAAGTAAAGAAGAACAATAATTAAAAAAAATATATCTGCCGGTACAAAAGTGAACGTGAAAAGTATAGTAACAATAATTTCGCGCTGAATAGCACATCTTTTAGAGAATAAACTTCTTCATTGAAACTATATTCCTTGAAACGAAGTTCAATTTACGCAAGCCTTATTACGGCTCCGTTGACGCGTATTATCTCTATAAACATCCACCAGTGCTTAATGACGATTACGCCTTCTGTGCGACAGTCGACGGGTCTTGTCCAAGGTCCCAGACGCCTTCCGCTAGGCGAATGCCCTTTAGCGGGGCTTCAAATGAACCGGGCCCATTGACTCAGCTTTCTTAGTGAGGCATCTCAAAGAATGCGTGCCCTGCGGCAACTATCTCGTGATAATCGCGCGCCATTCGTGGCGGTTATATGACACTCGTGCGCCGACAGCCGCCCGCGCCGCATGCAATCGCTTGCTCTTGGTGCTCAAACAATAAAATGTGTTTTTAATAAATAGATGTGGTTTATGTATACACCGTGAGTTTTTTATTAGTAACATCCTTGTAGTGGGTGAATACATACATACAAAAAAAGCAACTTTAAATAAAAAAAATATATTTTTGAATTTGAGTAACTTGACGGTTATATAAATTTTTCACTAGCGTTGAGCGCTCTGCGCCATCTAGCATAAGGTAAAATATTGAGAAATTTGTTTGTTTGCGATATTTTACCTACTGCTAGATTTTACCGAGCGCCAAAGGATTTTATTACTTTTTTTAATAAACTAAATTTTTCAAATTAAAAAAAAAAAAAAAATGTTTTTCTCAAAAAAAAAATGTTAAAAGTTGCTTAATTGCTCGTACCGATTCACCCACTACCAGGATGTCACTATTAAAACCTCACCTTGTATAGTCATATGATATATCTTAATTTATTGACTTTTGGACATTTGTACATATATTTATATGATACTTGGACATTTTAGTTACCCTTTGACGCCCGGGACAACGTAACGATTCAAACAATATTACTCACTTCTAAATCGGTTCTAGCGTTTAGAAGTTATGATTCGGGAGTTTAGAAGTTATGGTGGAATAAAGAAACGAACAACATACACAGATGTTGAATCCTGAACACATTACACACCTTTTTTGGGCAGTCGTGTAATTAATTTGTAAGAACCAAAAACAGTTATTGAAAAATCGGAAATATTTTGTGGAGAACAATAATTGAACACTTTGTATAATTTATTTTGCTTAATTAATATTCCAAATACTTGTCTTTGTATTCGGCCTACCGAGTTTATACCTGACGGCCGCGAAGAGGAAGAACGAAAAACTGTCAAATGATGACTGTCAACACGCTTTGCGTAACACGGCGATTTATAATGAGAGCAAGGGGTCGCGGCACGAAACTTATGACACTCGGGACGACATAGCGATTGTAACATTACCACACACTTCCAAATCGGTTCAAGCGTTTAGAAGTTATTGTGTAATAAAAAAAACGGAAAACGTACATAGGTGAATCATATACACATAACATTACTTTATTTGGGCAGTCGTGTAATAAAATGAAAATAATATCTCTAAAAAGTAACTACTTCTAGTATTTACTTCTAGTATTTAAAATAAAGTAACTACTTCTCCCTCGCTCGCCACCATCTTCAGTGATCTTCTGCAGTTTATGTGAATCTTGAATAACGTTGGTGAAAACTAGAGTTCTCTTATAAAAGCATGAAATCAATTAAATCAAGACCAAGAGTATTAGTTTCTGTAAACTCTAAAGCATGCCTCGGACTAAAAAAACCATTTACAAGTATAAAGGTATGTCTAAGTATAACTAATCCAGTAATACATTTGAAGTTGTCTCTTCTAAATGCCTTCTAAAGGCATGTCCATTAATTGAAAATTTATCTGACTTTGAAAAGACAGGTATCCGTTGAATTTCAATGGAATAATTTCCAAAAAAATGAATCTAAATTTATTACAGTGAAGATTTACATAATGTTTTTGAAATTGAAGGGCTGAAATTCTAAAGGGTCTAAGTGCCAAAAAATCTCAAACCGATATTTTCACGGAAATACAATCAATGTGCCAAGCCCAATGTCGTATAAAAGAGTCTAAGTGTCTAACTCCGCCCCACTACTACACACAAGCTGTTAAAGCAAGGAGCGGGTCTATGTTCCACTATGCGTGTGCATCGGAAAGGCGAGTGTGTGTGCTCTGGCGCAAGCTGCGACCGGTACGCGGCGGCGCCGTCTTTTCTATCGTTCAGTGGCAATTAACAAGTTTATGAAGATGGACGTTACGCCGGTGCCTTCGACTTCAGACACACATGTTGCGAAAAATCGGAAAGAGAATGTGAAAATTCAACGGAAGAAGCGTCGTTTGTGCGTGGAGGAGTATATAACATCAAAAAAGATTAAAATTCCAAAGAAAACGCTGAAAGAGGTTAGTATTATTTTTTAATAATCATTATTTAATAACTTACAGTTGCGTAGCATCGTTGGGCAAATATACGCGACGTTTCGTCTGTTAGTAATTAAATAATGTAAGGTGGTTTTCATTCACTGGATAATGTGCTTCTATTTAAAAACTATATTATTATTTCAGGTTGCCTGCAAGTGTAAATTTCATTGTGGGCAAATTTTACACGAGAGGAGAGAAACCCTTATGATGGAATACTATAGAATTGGAGACGCTATTAAGCAAGGAACATATCTTCTCGGGCTCATTCAAATAACTCCAGTTGGAAGAAGGCGACACGGTACATACACCAACGCTGTAGACAGTCGCAGACAAACATCAGTAGCTTATACTCTGCCAGACGGTACTGGGAACCATGTCCAGGTATGCCGTCAGACTTTTCAAGCTGTTTTTGCCATTTCGCATAAGAAAGTCCAGACTTTGGTGGAAAAAAAGAAGCGCGGAGAAGTGATTTTCATAGACAAGCGGGGATCCGGAAACAAGCCCAGAAAATTCACTGCTGAAATTTTCGAGATAGTACTGCATCATATTAAGTCTTTCCCTTCTCAAGAAAGTCACTACAGTCGACATGAAACTCAAAAATATTATTTAAGCCCCGATCTTAATATTCACCGTTTATACCTGGCATTCAAAGAAAAATACCCAGACTCGCCTGTGACCTACAGATATTACTTTACAACCTTCAAAAAGCATTATCCCTATTTGAAGTTTGGACGCCCACGAACAGATACCTGTTCAAAGTGTGATCTTCTTCATGCTAAACTGAAATGCTCTGAAGGAAGACAAAAAACTCATACTGCTATCGAGCTAGAAAACCATCACCGTAAAGCTGAAAGTGCTCAAAATACAATGAAAGCGGATTCGGTAAAATCCCAATCCCCAACGAGCGATACGTTGACAATGGCTATGGACATGCAACAAGTCATTTTTATACCGACATTGACTCATAGTCAGATGTTTTATAGCAGACAGCTCTCGTGTTACAACCTTTGCGTTCATATTGCTGACAACCAAAAAGCATACATGTGCCTCTGGAATGAATCATATGCCGGAAGAGGAGGTAATGAAGTTGGTTCTTCACTGTTGAAGGTTTTAAATATAATGTCTGCCAATACTTTAAAAAAAAAAATAGTAATTTGGAGCGACAACTGCATAGGCCAGAATAAAAACCGGATGGTGTTATTTATTCTTATTTATTTAGTTGCCAATGGCGTGTTCGATATCATAGATCATAAATACTTGGTCAGTGGCCACTCTTTCATGTCATGTGATCGTGACTTTGCACAGATAGAACAGAGAAAAAAAGTGGTCAAATGCTATGAACCTGCAGATATCGAAAAAATGATACGTGAATCGTGTCACAAAAACCCATTCGAACCTATAACACTGGACCAACATGATTTTAAAGACCTCAATGAAGCCTCCACGGAGTTCCTGAATACAACAAAATTGAAAATATCAACTGTGTCATGGATAAGAATCCAGAAAAACCGGCTACCATATGTTGATTTAATGCAATCTTTCAATGATCCTATACCTTGGGACACCATCAACATTTTTAAAAAGGGAAAAATGCCCTCTCAACTGAAGGATATGGTACTTCCAATATTGCCTGCCAAGAATAACATATCAAAAGAAAAACTAATTGACCTAAAACAGATGATGCCGTATATACCTGCTGAACACCAACCATTTTATGATGATTTGATCAATAAAACAGAAGCTTGATAATACACATTTTAAAGGACTGTTGTCATGTCACTTAGACCCTTTTTATTATTATTCAGTTACCTACATAGGACATTTCAGGACTTTGGAACTTTAATACTTTTTCTTTAAATATTTGTTGGTGTGAGAGGTTGGCGGCGGAGTCTCATGACTAAGAATATAATTTTCTTTGTATTTCAATTGAAATAAATAATAATTTCGACAAAATGTTTGTTTTATTCAGTTTTTTTGTTATATCTCGACTTTAACTTTTTGGCACTTAGACCCTTTAGAATTTCAGCCCTTCAATTATACCTGGAAATAAATGAAGGTATAAAAATTACAATGAAATAAAGGAGAACTATTTCATATTGTACACCTATTGTGTGACAGATAGCTATTTTTAAACTTTGCGTATTGCTCAAAAACAACATGATATCAACATATTTTTATTATTAAATTATACTTTTTTTATATGTGTAAAAAAAACGTCACATCCAGGCCCAATCTCGCCAAACTTCTGTCTATATAGGAATCAAAAGCAAATGGAAACTCCTTTCTTAATGACTATACGTTGAATCTGTAAGTTCGAGAGGAAATTAGGTAATGGAAAAGAAAACCTTAAGGGCGCGTATACAAATCGCTCTCGCGGAAATTTTGGTGGAGTAATCGGCCGCGGCTTAGAAGGACTCGGCAAGCCACCGCGGGGGTACCAGACGAATATTTTATTTATTTTATTATTTCAAGATGAAAAAATTACATCGTTCGTATTTGAATTAAACATGTGTTGTGCCCCTGCTAACTATGCAGAGCCTGTTCTAAGGAGAACAACAACAATAAAAACAGTTATTAAAATAAGCATCTTCTAAAACCAAAAATTTCTGAATTAAATTAAATAAAAAAATATAGTTTCAGTAGACAATAATTTCCCAACTATATATAAGTAACAAATAACATTAAAAAATAGGTAATAATACATAATAATAATAATTAGTAATAATAAGTATGTAATAAATATTGAAATAGAATATATATAAATATGTGTAGGTACATTAAAAAATATATTATTTTAATATTGACATAAATGTGTTTTTCGCCTCTCTTCTACCAAGGTTAATTAACCATTATTTAGGGCGATACTTTTGCTGTTCCTATTTATTCCCAACATGTGTTTATTTATAAAGTTAGCCATTCTACGAGCAAGAAAGCTGCAGTGACGTTATTCAAAAGACGTTAAACGTTTCTATACTTAAAAGTTTTCGAACGACCTGTTCTCTGTTTTTCGGAATACTTGTGGTATTTTTTATATGAAGTATTGCTTTAACCCGTCGGACGCCAACAGTGCCGACAGGCATTTTGCGTTATTTGACATATCCGGGCGTAACCATTTCGGCCGGCCCCCATATATATTATATAAATATAAAATATATATGACTAATACGATTAATTACTAGGTAACAAGAGGAAATTTATGAACAAGCGATATTTTTAGTATTTATTTATAAAATCGACCAAAAAGTTGCGGCGCAGTTTTTCGAGAAGGCTGGCTTTCGACCGGTTAAGGCAATACAGCTATCTTAAATCTAGCAATTAATTGTGCCTCAAGAAAGAGGTCGCCAAAAGAGTAAACTCTTGGCTTTCTATCATGATTCTAATTATTGACTTTTGGACAACGTTCACAATAGGGCGAGACTATTTGGACTTGATACCTAATATTTTAAATAGACTGATCTACTTTATTTTATGTACTTTATTTAAAAAATAATTTTATTTTTTAATTCTCTCAATTTTTAATCTATTCTAATATTTTTAATCTCGGCAATTTTTGTGAGTACACCCTTAAAACATTATGCTCAAAAATAGAATGAAGGTTGTAACAGGCGTGAAAATAGGCTCGCCCTATTGTGCTTCTTGAGTTATTAACACACATACATACAGGCAATATGCAAACTACATATATATGAAAAAGCAGATAAAAATCAGTTTAATGCTTCTTGAGATATTAACACACATACGGGCAGGCAATATGCAAACTACATATACGAAAAACCAGATAAAAATCAGTTTAATGCTTCTTGAGATATTAACACACATACAGACAGGCAATATGCAAACTACATATATGAAAAACCAGATGAAAATAAGTTTAATGATTCTTGAGATATTAACACACATACAGCCTGCCTGTCTGTGGGGAGCTAACGGGCCCATGATGAGGTGGCCACGATGACCCATGTGTTCAGGGTCGGTCACACTCACGGGTCAACACCCATCCGATGGCCTCCACGCATGGGGTGCGAACCTGGGTAGGACACTGGGTCAACCAGTCTCCCCTGGGAATCAAACCTCTGGCGCTCCTGGACGGTCTGCGCACCGAGCGGCGCAAGCCAATCGATTGTGCTCTCCGACTAACAGTCGGGGGAGTCTTGGAACTGTATTGTTTCCTATAGAGCGGGGGTGGTTGCCTACCTTACGGCGACTGCTCTTGAAATGACCATTGGCCATCCGATCCCGGTTCAGAGTCGGGCAAAGGACGCCTTGGTCCGCGATAGATTCGGTGCACACCGTTTCACCGCTTCGTAAGGGAGAGGACCGCGCAAGCGACCTCGAACTCGGAACCAATCGAGAGACCGGAGAAATCTGGTCACAATTGGAAGCAAGGGCGCGAGTGTCGGCCCGCCAGGTAACATACTGGCTATCTCGCGGTAAAGGCGTTGGCTTCTTGCGGGTTGTGGCGTAGCTAGACGTCGGATTTGTAATGTCTAAAGTCTTCTACGCTCACTGCACGGTCGATAGAACGAAGAATCGTTAAAACGTCCTGCGGTGACTGGTTCGCCCGTTGTGGTTGACATCTCAATATTTATGTATGTTAATATCTCAAGAAGCATTAAACTGATTTCCATCTGGTTTTTCATATATGTAGCTTGCATATTCCCATTGGTTTTAGGCTATACGCGATCTACATCAGTTGAGTAGTTTACGAGATGTCATGCAAAGTGTCAGACGAGTCAGAGAAAATGTGACGATTGCAAAATTTCTATGGTAAGTAGAATATCTCGAGCCTAACTCGATGACATATATTTTTTGAATTACATAGGAGTAAGTATGAAGCAACTGTAATGGAATTATTGATGCTAAATTACTCCTTAAATATTTATAGATAAAAGGTAGTATTGAAGTAGGTCTGCGGATTAGTGCTTATGAGTCATTATGCATATTTAAAATATATATTTATTTATTTATTTATTGGTTATATACACCTTCAAATACAAGAGCACAAAAGAAAAGAAAAATAATTTATTATTTAATATAACTACTATCATATGTTACTATAAGTCTACTATATACTAGCCATAATTTTATCAGGCGTAAAAATAGGCTTAACAATTATCTAAGCATAGAAGCCTATTAGATGGGAAAAGAGCAACTGTTATTAATAATTATGAACGTGCGTAAAAAATGCTAATCTGACAAATAAATAGAGGGAATCGTTAAACAAAATACGCAATATTGGTTTTACAATCAAAATTTATTTCGTCACCTTCAAAATAAGCCTCATTTGATAGGATATTGAATAATCCAGCAGCTTACACACTTTTTTAGGACATTTTGTATTATGGTCGACCCTGCAAATTATGTTTTATGTCTTCAAAGGACTCAGAACGTGGTTCATGACATGATAATTAAAGTTAATGGAACAGAAAGATGTCAAGAGATCAAAACTGGCAAATACGTTGCTTGATCGAAGATATTATTTAGTTTTTGTAATAAATTCGTGTACATGTGTCGGATGACGTATTATCGTGGTGCAATATCGAAGAATTGTGGTTCCACAAATCTGTCCTTTTCTCCGCATCCGCGTCGCTTTATAACGTCCATAAACTATTGTTTCCAGACTGTTTGACCCTCTGCAGGTGAGGAAGGAAACTGGAGCTCGATCCTTATCGTCAACAAGACGATATGTATGTATGCATAATTTTAAAGGGACGCTCACGCGGTTTCCTCGAATTCGGCTGGTTATCGTATCGCTATTACGAACCTTGTGACTGGTTTGAAATTCAAATTCATAAACCTTTGTTTTTTCACCCGTTTCGATGCGTTTCAGGAATGTAGAGCCCCAATTGACTCGTGTTAGCACGAATTCAGCGCACTGCGTGCAGCCACTTTTTTGAAGAAAATTGCAAATCACACTTGAGGACCACCAATCTAACCAACCGCTGTAAATAAACTGGTTGATAGATTGAGCCAAAACTCTATTCGGTTATTTCTACCAACTTACAACATTTTGTTTTTGTTTTTGCCATAGCTTGTTTGTGAAGTTGTTAAATGAGTAATTCCCGGAGTTGATTTGACAATAGGTATTTTACTGTCAGGTATTAGTTTTATGTATATTAAAAAATATTGATTTGTTGTAAGATACGGACAATAATATTGAGAAATAGACGAAAATCATGAATTAGTTCACAGAGCAAATTGATACGCCTACATACATATATCTTAAAATATCTTAGATTCCGCATCTCAAAGTGAAAGCACTATTATATAAACCAAGTATAACAGAAAATGTTACGAAATGCACGATGACGAATATGGTCAATTTTATCGGAATTCTTTCCATTGCTCTCTTTCGCCGAACTCCAGATGCGGTGTTCAAACTTGATGATCAATATGGGGAGTTGGAATTCCCTTGGGTAAAACGGTGGCGGAAGCGATGAAATATTATCGTTTCACCGCGGGCGCGGCGTCTTTTATTCGTTACTCATAAAAAATGTAAAAATCGCATAGATAGGCTATGTTGTCGGTATATCCTTTATATCTATCGATAAGAGCGCGTGGCGGTAAATAATGTACACAACAATAAAGGCTGTATACAATAAGAAAGGGAAAGGTGTTAATAAATCTAATCTGAGTCGGGAAGCATAAAGATATACTGAATATACTGAATAGCGAAGATTTCAGAAGTTATCATGATGAAATCTTGACCTATGTAGAAGAGCACTAGCTCTAAAGAAATACTAGCTAGTCAAGAAAATAGCGGTGTCAATAAGAGTTTTTCGTAGTAGTTCGTCGATTCTGCCCCCCTCTCTCTCTCTCTTTCTCTCTCTCTCTCTCTCTCTCTCTCTCCTCTAAATGAAATATTTATTTCCGTCTCGCTCCCACCTTCGCAATTTCAATCGCCTCGATCTGCGGTGCGGCGAGCTGCCGACGGCCGCCTGACGGCTTCTGCCGGCGGACGCCCGCGGAGCTCGCGCACGTACCTCGTCCGCCTCCGGTCATCGTTTCGTAATGTTTTTTCAATGGTATTTTTCGTTCGTAGTTGCGTTTTATTTGTGTATCATGTTATATTTGATGCGGTCTGTTTGTAGTGCCATGATTTGAGAAAATAAAGAAGTTATTCCTTGCCTGATTCCTTCGTGCACCAAGCGTTGACGTAGTGCAATCTATTTGTGATGGATAAAAGCTCCACTACACATTCTATAAAATTCCTAATAATATCATTTTAGTTGATTCCCTATGTATGTGATGTGATGAGTAACAGGTGACGAATGCATTTACAGCTACGAACTTGAAACAAACCAGCAATTTTGTTTTTGGGGGAAATTGGACACATGGCTACTGTTGCGTTGGAGTATCATTGTACTTGAATGATTTGGTAGAGAATGGTTCCGTGCAGTTCGGGATATAAGATTGACTTTGTTTCTAGTGTCGGGTCGGGTCGAGGTCACGACAGAGGAGTGGAATACATTTTATGTAAATAGGTTTATACGTATGAAAGTGTATAACGCTCACGAAGATTATTCTGAAAAAAAAACTGAAATAATGTTTGGCCATTCATTTAATTCTTTTTGATTCCTTTAATTTCTTATTCATTCCGGAAACTTTCATTGTAGTACTCGTATAGGTCTACTTAATATACTCTCATCTACAGTCCATCTACTATGTTAAACCTTTTGAAGCGAAAGCCAATGTCGACAATTTGAAGTCATACGCTTTGTTTAGCTAGTGAAATTTTCGAGGATATTGTTATTGCTCAGAGCCGAATAAATGTGGGAATAAAATCTGGTTGAACGAATACCACACGTTTGGTACAGTTACACAATTTTAGCCGTATATTATAACCGAGTCCTGAGAGCACGCGAGGTATTTAAAGCGCTTACGTGTACATATCAGTATTTCGAGGCACAAAGGTGTGCCGAAATGTTTGTATTCCCGCCGCCTGTTTCGCCAGGCCAGACTACGGCAACTCCGCATTATATTCCGCTTATGCCAGTAGCCGTGAAAAATGAAGTCCCCGCTAATTTTAAAGAAAATGTTCAAATAAACTGACTGGATAAAAAATGAGGCTGGTTTACTTTGTTGGACGTGTGGGTAGAATCGTGATAAATGCCGTGAAAATATTTTCATATTTTATGAGATCTAGTCATTTCAGGGCCAGCGCGATCCTGCAACTCAGGGATAGAGCTAAGCGTCTTGCATTTACCTAAAAACAGAATTCGCTAAAAGTTATTTTTTCCACGTTTTAGGACATTTAGAAACATAAAATGTCTGTGTGTCTGTATGTCTGTGTTTCATTGATATCTCAAGAATGCGCTGCCGATTTTGAAAATTGATCCCAAACCCGTTTTATTGGTAAATGAGAAGAGCTGACTAGATTTAGGGTATCGTAACTACGATGGAAAAGGGAGTTGTCAAACAAACGGACGACTGAAAAATCACATGTTTAGCCCTATGTTTACCGACTTTTACCGATTCTCTGATTTTAATCGGACATATGTACGTTTAATCTGAATTTAATCATACATTTGTACTTTCTTGAGCTACAATGGTAAGCTTAAAGGGCCATAGCCTAAAAACGCGTTGTCCGATTTCCAAAATTCTTTGGCCAATATATTTTAATCTTCAATTGGACGAGATGGTTAAATGTACGTTTCCGTACCTACAATAAAAATGGGACCCATACAAACGGACTTCTTTGAAATCATATTTTAGCAGTGCCTTGTCCGATTTCAAAAATTCTTTCGCCAATAGGTTTTATTTTTCAACGGGAAGCTGTAATTAGATTTAGGGTTCAGTACTACGATAGAAATGGGAGCGGTCAACAAATGGATGCTATTGAAAACATATTTTTAGCTGTGCTGTGTTGTCCGATATCAAAAATGCTTTCGCTAATAGGTTTTATTTATCGTATTGATGAAGTTATTAGAGCTGCCATATTACACAAAGAAATCCTTGCCCAGCTCTTTCGTTTTGAAAGCACCGACATGTTTCATCTTACTACTAGTTGTTTTCACTGTTTTTTAAATTAAAAATAATTCTCTTAGTACTGAAACTAGTTTTCATAACAAACACTGCGTGTTAATAAAATACGAATATGAAACACCGGCACTCATAGTTTATTTACCAATCCGTTGAAAACCTATTATTAACCTTTATGTGGATTTACACTGCGCCATTAAAATTATAGCCATTGCCGAAAAAGCCATTTTAATGGAACGTCATTACGAAGGTTGTCGTGCACGATATTGGACAACATAAAGCCAGGTGGCAGAAGATATTTAATAATTAATTATTTAGGGTACGGGAAGCGTCAAAGTCTGCGTATTATGACGATGAGGTATGGTTTTTGCTTCTTGTTTATATATTTTTTTATATTATCTTCTGTCTATTTTATGTTAATAAAATTATGCTTTTAGTTCCGTGTTTTATGTTTTGCCAATGCCATTAATTCCTGAGATATTAAACTTTTGACAGTCAGGTAAACTTACATTTTAGGGATCGCTCAAATAGCGTGGGTTCTGCCTAAACTTTGACATTTTCCTGATTTAATTTGGTAACCTTTGCCTCGCGACCGTGGGACGCTTGACAATCCTCATTTTTCATACGTACACATAGACTGGTCGTTATTATGGATATCAAAGAGATAGCTTATTTTTATAAGGTCAGAGAAACTTTGATTTACTGCAAATGCTGGCGATTTTAATTTGCAAATAAGAGAAAGTGAATCATTATTATTCAATATAAGCAATGGTGGTACTGTTATTGGAGCCTAAAAGCCAGGCTTACCTAACTCTGAGAAGATCTAAAGCACAAAATTAAATAAAAATATCGAATGCCTAACCCTCGTTAAAGCTTCAAAATCGCGCCATTGTTCCAAACGCACCTACGCTCATAATACGCCGAATCGCTAACAGAAGAATCGATGCAATGCGAGGGAGCAGACAAAACCTCTGCTTATCTTGCTTCCTCCCGCGTAGGTTCGAGTTGCAAGCCTCCTCTCTCATTCTCTCGTTTTCTAAAATATTGGATTTTTAGGTGCTGATTAGATTTAAGATTCCGTACCTACGATAGAAATGAGAGCTGCCATACATTACGACTGAAGAATTACATTTTCGGCCATACGGTCACCAACTTTTTATTGGTCCTCCGAATCAAAAAGGTTGAACATCTTTGAAATGGAACTATGCATTCTCTCGATTTCTAAAATCTTGGATTTTAAAGAGCTGATTAGATTTAAGATTTCCTACCTACGATAGAAATGGGAGCTGCCATACGGGATGACTGAAGAATTACATTTCCAGTCAAACGGTCACCAACTTTTAATTAGTTTTAGAAATTAAAAAGGTTGAACATTTTGAAATTGAACTATGCATTCTCTTGATTTCTAAAATCTTGGAGTTTTAGGAGCTGATTAGATTTAAAATTCCGTACCTACGATAGAAATGGGAGCTGCCATACGGGATGACTGAAGAATTACATTTCCAGTCAAACGGTCACCAACTTTTAATTAATTTTAGGAATTAAAAAGTTTGGACATTTTGAAATTGAACTATGCATTCTCTTGATTTCTAAAATCTTGGAGTTTTAGGAGCTGATTAGATTTAAAATTCCGTACCTATGATAGAAATGGGAACTGCCATACAGGATGACTGAAGAATCATATTTTCAGCCCTACGGTCAACAACTTTTAATTGGTTCTCCGAATTAAAAAGGTTGAAAATCGAACCATAAACGTATAGGACAATAACTCTAGAATACGTTATATGATTTGAAAAATGCTTTCGCCTTATTGTTTTAGTTATCGTTGGGAAGCGCCGAGAAGATTTAGAATACCGTAACTGAAATGGATCGGGGAGCTACCATAAAAACGGACGACAGGGAAATCACATTATCATCCAAATTAATACTGCCAAATTAATATTTAAAATAGCTAATAGATAAACCTATCCAAAAGAATACTTAAAATAAATAAAATTGAAATCAGATTGTGCGTTTTTTAGCTACAAAAGTTAAAGCTGATTGACTTAAATGGCCGTAACTTTAAAATGAATCATCCGATTTCAAAAAATCTTTCGCCAATTAGTTTTATTTATTGTTTGGATGAAGGGATTGGAGCTGCTATATACAAACAGATCCGCGTCCAGGTTTAGCTTTTTGAAAAGTAATTGTACATTTCATTACCTGTTTACAGGAAAAGCGTTTTAACTAAATGTCGTTTATGGATTTCTTGCTAAAATGAACTCATTGCGGTAAAAATATTTGTTTCGTTAAGTCTTTGGATATCTATTATTATATAATTTAAAGTATAAAAGACAACAAAACAAAAGAGCCCAAACTCGACTGTCTTAGCAATTTCCATTAGGGAGTTCCAGTGGCAATCTCCCGGCTCCATCTTCACACCCTCGTCATCATGTTTAATGAAAAGTACTAAAGACAACAAAACAAATAAGCATAAACTCGACTATATTAGCACTTTACATTAGGGAGTTCCAGTGGCAATCTTCCGGCTCTATATTCAGACCCTCGTCATCAAATGTAATGGAAAATACTCATGATAACATAACATACTAGCCCAAATTCGACTGTCGTACCATTTGCCATCAGGGAGTTCCAGTCCCTACATCCCGGCTCCATCATCAAATCAGCTCGATCGTACCGTAATATTGCATTGTCACCGAACTTACATAAGTATGCTAAATTTCAGCTCAATCGGATAGGTTCTAGCAATTGGTTGAAAAATGTTTTGCAAATTTTGAAACGGACAACTTACATATGAACATTGCAAGTTAATGTAAAGCTTGTAATAACTTGTAAGAATGCTAAAACACCATCGCGGGACGTCCCTTTAGCCTGTCACTGGCCTTAAGCCATATTCCGTTGTTGTTGTCGAAATACGAATCGCCAAAATTGCCGATTTTGGGCAGAGAACAATCCAACATTGCTACGCCAACGCCCTTTGCACAGCCCTAAAGTTACAGATTAAGTCGCAATGTCGGCAAAGTGCATTATTGGACCTTACTTTTTCGAAGACCATAGAGGCAGAGCAATTACGGTGAGTTCGGCGCGCTATATTGAGATGATACGCAATTTTTTTGGTCCAAGAGTTGCAGAAAGTAGGCACTACAATTGCCTCTCGTGGTTCCAACAAGATGGGGGGGCCACGGCACATACCACTAACAACTCGCTAGCAGCACATTGAGTGGCCACCACGGAGCCCTGATTTAACCCCACTTGATTTTTCATTGTGGGTTTATCTTAAAAGTTTTGTCTACGAGAACAATCCACAAAGTTTGGAAGATTTAAGAAGAATTATTGAAGAAAAAATCAGATTGCTTCCTCAGCAAATTCTTCGAAATGTCTTCGATAACGTCCGCAATAGGTTTGAAGAGTGTCGCCAAGCAAACGGTCGTCACTTAGCTAATGTGATATTTAAAAAGTAAAATTTCCTTCTTTGTTTACATTTTGGTGTCAATAAATAAATAATTACAATAAGCATTTTTTTTACTATTGTTCGAAATAGTTGGATCGATCTGAGACACACTGTAGTTCTCATTAGAGTGAAGCAAACCCCTTGTTGACTTGAACGAAATAGTCATTGTGGCGTCATCTCGAGACAGTGAGATATAAGCGCGTCAGCAGAACTCCTGAGAAATGAATTCATTTTGACGTGTTTTCTGCGTAAAAAGTCGAAATTCGAAGGGAATATCGTCAATATCAATTTGAAAAAATAGTATATCAAAAAAATAATATAATGGGAATGACGCCCATTCACATGCAGGCACTCTCCTACTTCCATCCGAATGCAGACGAATACAAAGGTAGTTTGGTGTAGGTATATATGTTAACCAATTGATTGCTTTTAATACACTGGATACACTGATACACTGGTTTTGGCAGGATATAAAAAAGGAAATCGCCATGAGTGATCATTGAATTGCTATGATGTTTTTCGATGCACCTATTTTGACCTATTTTGTTTTTCGATGCAATGCAGCTCAAAGCTATTTTCATTATTTATGGATGAATAATCTCGATCATTCATTGTTTTTAAACGACTGCACAAAAAAGGAGTGGTATATGTTCTGGATTAATCTATGTATGTTTTCCGTTTCTTTATTCCTTGTAATTTCTAAACGCTTAACCGATTTAGAAGTGTGTCGTATTGTGAGAATCATTTTGCCCTCCCGAGTGTCATAGGGTACGTGCCGCAACCCCTTGCTCTCATATAAGGAGGAAGCAGCGTCTTTAGTACCTTTAAATCACCATTTTACGCGGTGCGTGTTGACATCCATCATTTGATAGTTTTTTTTTGTTCTTCCTCTACGCGGCCGTCAGGAATAGATCCGGTGGGCCTAGTAACGAAGAGAAATATTTGGAATCTTAATTTATCAAAATAAATTATACAAAGTGTTTCATTATTATACTTTACAAAATATTACCGATTTCTAAATAGCCGTTTTTGGTTCTTACGAATTTATTCCAATACAACATTTTGGAAAATTATAAAACTACGCAATTGTATTCGGAAAAAAACCAGTATGTATTAATGATGAAACCCTTGATTTTAATTCCACCACAACTTCTAAACGCTTGAACCGATTTAGAATAGAGTGTGTGATATTGTTAGAATCTTTATGTCATCCCGAGTATCATAGGGTATCTAAACTGTCCACATGTCAAAAAATACTTGTCTAAATGTCCAAATGTTAATAAATTAACAAGAAACCGTAATGTGATGTCAATTTTATAATATATTTTAAACCACTAAAGGATGAACATCTTAACAATTATGAAAGTGACGATCTATGTAAATTACCTAAATTACATTTGCGACGTTGAGAATTAATTGATGAAGTTAACAATTTACAAAAAAATAGTACTAGTGATACTTAGCTCAAAAAAAGCTATATCATTAGCAATTTTAAGACAATTATTTAAAAATATTAAATTAAAATAGAGCAATGTTCTATTCAAAAAGATAAACCAATGGCATTCGAAGTTGATTGAAGTGGGTGCCAAAAGTCCCTTTCCGAATTATAAACGTAATTATGAAGTGATTAATTATGAAGTAAAACTTGCATATGAAGTGATAATACCAAAAAAAAAATATTGCTAATGATGTATTTTCTGACATTAGATAACATTTTACAATAGGCAGGCTATGGTTTTCTGAGATGATTCGGTTTTATTCCCCGCAATAAATTCACTATGTGTAAAGCGTCTCACTTATGTGTAAATAAGTATGTTGATAGCAAACAAATAACTCTTTTAATGTAATAATCTTTTAAAATTTATGTCCTTAAGAACTTTTTGAAAAACTAAAACTTTTAAAAGAAACTTGATAAAAACTAAAACTATTGAAAATATTTTTTTAATATAATACTATTTTTATTCTTTAGATAGGACGTTTCTAAACAATAATCTAAATCGTATTCAACGAATTTAGGGTTTATGTGCTAAATAAAGTCTTGTTCTTCTCAAAGATTTGTCAATAATTTTATATTTTAATTGAAATTAACGGAAATTAAGTGGATTATAATCACGTATGACCGAGATGCAATATTTTTTCATCCTTTCATAATTCTTTTGTGTCAAATAACGAACGTATGCGATGATGGCTGCATATTTCTCTGGTCTAGAACATTGAAGGCACTATAAATGCCTTTAAATAATGCCATTTAATATATAACTAATAAGTCCCATGCTATAGTTATAAAAGGACTTCCAATGATATCAACAAGTAAATAATCATCTCTTCCCTCTTTTAGATGTAACGATATCATAATTCCCCTTTCGAATAAGGTCAAAGATTTCAGGCTCATAATCGATGAGCAGCATACCACATATCATAGACGAGGTAAGTCTCAAAATATTCACTGACTTATGGTCTTTACTAGTATTAAAGCAGTTACTTGCCATTAATACTAAAATAACCTTTGCACAATCTTTCCATCTTTTCGTTATAAACAACCTGGATGTTGTTTATCTCGGTCTGGCTGTAAAACTGCTAGATAATTTCGAATATCTGCAGATTGAGTGCGTTCGGTTCATCATCGGTCTACTCAAGTATGTTCGTGTGTGTGAGCTCAGGGCAAAATTAAAGTGGTTGCGAATAAGCCGTACGAGAAATAATCATATTCTCTCCCTCTTATTTGGCGTTCTATCCACCTCATCACCCGTCTACCTTTTAGAGCCTTTCAAGCCATTATCCTCTCAATGCCTTGAGCTTAGATCGGTATCCAATAACTGTTAAAGATTCCATCGCAAAAAAAGGATCATTTTCTCCGACTTATTTACCATCTGGGCTGTTGTACTTTGCTACTATACAACTATGCTTACCATAGGTACTCTAGAATGACCTCCCTGGCAATATAGGAGATACACATTAAAGCTCGGCTTTTTACAAATCAGGCAATCAGTTTCTGCTCCTGGGCTTTTATAAAGTTATGTTTTAAGTCGATTATTTTTATCAATAAAAGTTAATTCACATGTTATGCACGGATATGTGTATTATTTGTAACGTTTTATATGTGTATTATTTTTAAGGTTTTATATTTAACACATTTATTTTACACGGCCCGGTGGCATAGTGGTTAGGTCGTCTGATCTTACATTGTAAGGTCTCGGGTTCGATTCCCGGCTGGGTCACCATTTTCCGTTGGGATGTAATTAACGGAATTGCATTTTCAATTCTGTTGATGGAATGCAATAACAAGACACACACTTACAAACATGTTACACGCACACATACATATAACACGTCATATTAGGGTTGGTTGTAAGAGATTGTCATAAGACAATAAACCCGCCCATTGTGACATTTTCACAATAAAAAGTATAAACAAACAAAACAAACATTTTATAAGGTTATCTGGTGTATTTTACCGGGTCATAACCTCGCCATGGTCAGGGTCATAACCTCGCCATTTATTTATTTTGTGCAAATAAAGAAAGTTTACTTACTTACTTATACAAAGGAATATATCAGTGTTGGAGATATGTTTTTTAAATATATAAATACCATTTCAAATTACTAGCGTATATACTAACCGCTTTATTTAGAATGACTGCTTTAAATTTAGGATTAAGCTTAGCGACCATCCACCAAAAATCGTTATTTAAAATCAGTGATTAGCACTAGGCAATGGCTTAGCGGCTGTGGTAGTTCTTATCTTCGTCATTTTTCGGGTTTTCGAGGAGTTCGAGAATGTTTAGGCCTCGAAGAATTGCTAAGCAAATAAAAAAACCGTTCGATACGTTTACCGAGCTAACGGATGATAATTTTATCAAGTATTTTTAAGTTGATGATGCTAATTTAAAAATAAGTGATATAGTGGCTTCTTGTAAATAGAGGCACAGACGATGCTCGAATATTCAGGGGAAGTTGGATAAAAGATAGATTTGAAAAAGGTGCATTCTGGCATAGTAAAATAACATCAGTAGGCTATCTCGAGCCCGTTTTCGAAATAAGTACCTACGCTTGGCCGAGCCACCAGGGTTGCCACAACAAATACACAATTGACAAGTTGTGATCCCATTAAAGCAGAAATGCAATTCTTTATAATTATTATGTACGTTTATGTATTTTTGGTTTATAGATCAAGAGTCAATTCCCAAAATTCTACTGTAACAGAATATATGAGTTAGTGCTGACTTTGTGTGACAGCATTCATCACTTGTTGCATGTGTTCAAAATACCTACATTTTAGTAAGTTAAAGTAGGTACTTAACAAAAACGCATCTACCTACCTACCTACATACCTACTTACGTACCTATGGTCCTACTTACCTAGACACATACTTACCTACGAAAATGAACAATACACGTTACCTCGTAAATATATTTTCGTAACGTAAATGTTAATACTCTTAAATGTAATTTTTGGTAGGTTGCATTACAGCCTGTACAGAAAACATTCCACTTTTGTATACTTAGCTGTCGCGCGACAGCCCTGACTGGCTAGCACCGAGGCACCCGAGAATCTTTTCAGTGGTAGCGTACGGACAACGAACGCTTGTATGAGTGCGAAATCGGTGCGTACTATGGAAATTTTATACTGTTCTTATTTTTACTATGATTCTGTAGCCGTCTTTTGGAAGATTGTGGTTACGGATGCACCAATAAACGTCGCCACGAAAATAGAAACTACTTTGACAGCTAGCGTTGTGCACTGTAAAGTTTTAAAATAGCTGGTTACTAGCGTTTCTAAATAACCAATTTTTGGACGGTGTCTTACCGCGATAATTGTTACTTATCTATGACGGTCTAAGCGGCAGCTTTTAAGCTGTTTTTCTAAATAAGCCTGTAATGTTCACTTTTTGCTAATCTAGAATTTCCACAGGTATATATTTTTTGGATTAATGCAATGGTTGAGATATACAGCTATTGAGGACCATTGAAGGTCATACAGCTATTTACTTCCAGACTGACTGTAGCGTAGCCGTCCTTAATTCCACTTAATGAAAGACTAGGGCGTTATTAAAGACTAGGACAGTTCTCTCATTTTAGCGGTAGTCTACTTTCGCCGACGAACAGCAAACAATTGCAACATTAACGGCTCGATCGCGTGCAATTTTCATACAATCAAGCTATTTCGGCCACGGAACCATCTGCGCACGGCATCGGGATACACTTGCTCTGTAAACACACCGGCAGGCTTTTCGTATATATTCATATATATATATATATATATATATATATATATATATATATATATATATATATATATATATATATATATATATATATATATATATATATATATATATATATATATATATATATATATATATATATATATATATATATATATATATATATATATATATATATATATATATATATATATATATATATATATATATATATATATATATATATATATATATATATATATATATATATATATATATATATATATATATATATATATATATATATATATATATATATATATATATATATATATATATATATATATATATATATATATATATATATATATATATATATATATATATATATATATATATATATATATATATATATATATATATATATATATATATATATATATATATATATATATATATATATATATATATATATATATATATATATATATATATAGAATTGATTAGAGGGATGATTATGACGAAAATAATAATAAAAGCCACTTACATACATAGTACATAGTGGAGAAAGGGGTCCCTTGTTTGAATTAGGGATTGCTTTATATTTAAACGAGATTGGTTGGTTGTCTTTGACTTGCGAACAAAGATGTAGGTTTACAAGGCCTTTTTAATCTAGAAACACTCACCCTTCAAACAACCAATCTCTAAAATAAGCAACCATCCTTCCTAAATAATAAAATCACTCGATTAGATCTTAATTCGAGCAAAAAAACAATGAAATACTTGTTTTTTGTCGGCTTATGCCGTCTTCTTAAAAATTAGATGACAGGTGACAGGTGGAAGAATTTAAAATTTCGAATTTTCTTTTTTATTTTCAAAAAGTGGTTATAAAGAAGCTGCGATCAGAAGTAGTCAGCCAATATATATATATATATATATATATATATATATATATATATATATATATATATATATATATATATATATATATATATATATATATATATATATATATATATATATATATATATATATATATATATATATATATATATATATATATATATATATATATATATATATATATATATATATATATATATATATTTATGCTGTATATTTTTAATAAAATAAAGAAATAAATCTTTATATCTCTCATTTGGAGAAAGTTGCACAAAATACTGAAAATACAGAGAAGTGCCCGTGTCCTTTCGGTGCGGCCCCAGTTTTAGTCCCGGGGTCTCCTTTACGGCATTGGCGCACAGTAAAAGCCGTGTTTCCCGAGAAATATTATTCCACAGGGACCTTGCGCCTTCTTTTATTTCACCTCCCGTGGCCTTCAAATGCTTAATTAATTTCACGCGACTTTCAGCTGCTCCTTCCAGCTGTGTCTTTCTCAATTTATTCTCTGGGGTGACTAGGCAATATCAATTACCGGTGGTTTAATTTCGCCTGGGTTTGTTTGACAGATAGGTAAAGGCGGACCAAGATAGGGTAAAGGCGGCCAGGAGACAATGCCGGTCAGCAATATTTCTCTATGTTTTTAAGTTTACAGATGTCAGTTGTCTGTCGGCCGCGCTGTGCGACGAGAACTCTTGAATTCTAAAATTCCGTTGATTGAAATAAAAGGTATGGCAATATTATTAATGAGACGCCGAAGGTATTTTTTACTGAGAAGAATTTTAGCCAAAAAAGAAGGAACGCGATACCAAAATCAAAATTAAATTTATGTGTTGGGGAATAGGGCCTAAAGCGGGCATAGGGCCAAAAGTGGGTACTTTCGTGTATGCAGTCATTTTTAAAAAAACGCATACGCTCGTACCGCGAGGGTAAAGCCTGCGCCTCCGTTACCTTGCTGCAGTCATCCTGTTCGCCTGCGAGCACGCGTTTATAATCTGTGCAAAAATATTTTTTTAATAGGATTTTTTAACAAGATGTTGAGGTATCTTACTTGTGTTTACTCTATTTTTATGGTATTTATGTTATAATTACAACCCATTCGTTACTAAGCGTTTATCTGGTTGTGATTTGATTGTATTTAGGCCTTAGGCTCCCTGCGGGTAAAGCGGGCATTCGTGGGAGTTTGGTAATTTGCCTTCGATTTTTTCGTTTTTATTGTTTTGGCATTTTTTACCAAACATTATTCAAAAGCCTCAAATCAAGCTTCTCTATATAATAAATAAGTTTCTGCATATCATTCCTATAAAACATACTATTACTTTCTCTTAAGGGGTCCGCTTTGGGCCCCTTCCCTTATATGTCTGCTACACGTGCTAAAAGCATTGTCATTTACGAATGTAATCACATCTCTGGCGATTGAGGTACGTCTTGTAGGATTATTGCATAACAAGTGGTCTGAATGTTTATATCCTGATTATAGCTACTGTTTTACTGTAAAATATTCAGAGTTAAAAAATATGTAGAGGTAAAAAACATTCATAAAAACCACTTAAAAAAGGGCACCACACGCGAGTTGCATATAAAAGATGAAAAGTAAGTTCCCTTAAATTATATTTCATGAAATAATCATTCCTGCTTAAGAGATTATCTTACCCTAATAGGAAGGATTTAGTCTAGATACTATGGGTAGTGATGATAAAGTCATTGCGTTAAGTGGTCTGGTACATGGCGTGAGTGGCATGGCCGCGTCAAATTGACCCGACTGTATTTTGTAGAAAATAACCCTATTTGAAGTAAAGCATAATAATATCAGTAGTGTCAAGTTATTTATAATAATAATAATTATAATAATAATACGCTTTATTCCTAGGAGAAGGCGAGCTATTAGCCTGCAGGCAATATTTTGGAGCTAACCTATACTATTGTAAGAACATTATTTGAGTAGACTACATAACTTAATCTATATAAATAGTATGACAAATAAAATAAAAGAGGATAGAAAGAAATATATACCTAACTCTTTTTGGGCACAGGAATTGCCACACTAAAATAATCTAACACCTATAAGGACGCTAAAGTTTAAAAAGGAGGGGAATGGAGAGGGGAATCGGAATTTATCTGGAAGATTTCAAATACTCTCTGAGTCTGTTTTTAAAAGATGTTATGCTTGGCGCGGTTCTCAAATTTTTCGGCAAAGCATTCCAAAGACGGGCTCCATGCACGGTGGAATAGAATGAGAACAAGTCACTGCTGTGACTAGGGAAAGAGAGTAGCAGATTGTCTTTTGATATCAGAGGGCGTCCATGAGCCGATAGTGTAGTAAATCTACCGGTAAGATAATTGGGAGCGACGCCATCCAAGATCTTGAAAAACATACAGAGAACTCGCATGTTTCTTTTCTCCCCGGTCGACAGCCAGTGAAGCTTCTCTCTTTACGCCGTGATGTGGTCAATTTTTCTGAGGCCATAGATATACCGAATGCAAACATTTTGGAGACGCCCAACTTTGGTGGATAACTCCTCTGTGAGGTCCAGAAATGCGACATCTCAATAAATACATATCCTTTAAAGAACTATCACTAAATTAGGGAAATTTGGAACCATACCAATATATTAAAATGGAAAAATATAGGAACCTAATTGCAACAAAGGGTAATGATCTTCTTTTTATTCTTCAAGTGATTTCTCCTCTTCGGGGGTTGGTTATGATCTTAGCTATCTCAACTATAGATACTCTTGCCCGGAACAAATATTTCGTGTTTCTTCCAAACCATTATCTCTAATGCTTTAGCCATAATTTTCGGTGTTTCCTGTACCTTTCCTCTCCTATTTTGCCTTGGCTAATATGTTACAGGAAGCGGTATTTACTAATTTTAATTTGTTAGATATTTGATATCTCAAATATATAACTATATTTATAAGAAAATAAAATACCTCTGGTATAACAAAATAATGCGATCTGACTACGTATGGGCTAACTACATTCCATACAGCTTGGTCCTGATGACAAGTTTGTGGATGTTGATGCCCCACTCATAGTTCAGCTTCCGGTAGCCTCGTCGAAGCAGAACAATCTTGGAAGGCCTCAGTGACGCATCCTGTAGTAGTAGGCAGTTGTGATTTGCTGGCCTTCCCAACTCACGGTTCAACTTCTATCTGGTAGCCTTCTCGAAGAGGGGCTTACCGTATGAGCGCCGCTGTAAGCATCTGCTACGGCTGTATTTCTGCAGTTAGAGGCAGTTATTTTTTTTATTTTCTTTTATTCAGGAAAATAACAGTGTATAAAATTAAGTAGCCAAACAAGATAGATATAAAACTTACACCAGAGACAATTTTCCACTAAATGAACATCAAGGTTATTTAAGTGATAAGAGAAAGAAAAAAACGAGAAAAGAAAGAGGATAGGAAGGGAGGGACCAGGAAGGGAAGGAGGAACATAGTAAAAATAAATACATTATGTTGATGGGTGTCCACGTAATTAACAAATTTACCAGTACGATATTTAAAGTTGGGAACAGAAGATGGCGGATTCGGGGAAATACCTTCTGGCGGAACTGGGCGGTTGAAGCACTATCTGCACTTGCGGAAAAATGAAGAAAGCCCCGGCCGGCCAATAACCTGGGGGTATGAAGATGTATATTTTTTTTTGTGACAGCGGAGGGTAGTTGACGAGCTGACGTTTTCAACTTTTGAATCGATCTTTCGGCCACCCGTTCCCGAATGATCATGGCGGGCAAAGGACGTCGCGGTCCGAAAAATTTTCAAACTAAATAATCGCTTACGTCAGGTAGAGGCCGCGCAAACGACTTCGAACCCGTGACCAGACTGAGGAACGGAAAAATGCGGTGAATTCAGGGCTGAGACTGCCAGCTGGGTGATTCCCAGTGCCTCGCGTAAGGCGTTGGCTTCTGACGGGCGCGTTTGCGAAGCTAGACTGTGGACTGTGTTGTCCCTAAGTCCCTGTCCCTGATCACCTCGCTACTGAATGACCGATCTTTATCGTTATATCATTGGGCGACCCTTGGGCGGTCGTGCATCGTACATAGGTGCAGATTTTAGATGATAACGAGAAAAGTTCCACAAAAATGACAAGCTCATAACGGAATATGTACTCTTATTTTAATAAAATTGGGAAAGCCCATTAGCAACAATGAAATGCATGGAATTTACCCTCCATTATTGGCAATTCCTCTCAAATTTACCTTTTTTTACGCAATTGTATAGAACAGATGGGTGAGAATGTTTAATTAAAAAACGACGATAACTGGGGGTGATCGAAGAGTTATTTTACCATTTCTGGTATGTATGAAGTATATAATAAAATATTGTACAGTTAAATAAGTAAAACTAAATAAAATTCGAAATTAATTTCGGCTATGTGAAGCTATTCAATGCTGAATATCAGTCGGTGGCCAATCTTGAAATCCTCTGAGCCAACCATACTATTTACCATCAGTACAGGCTCGTAAGTAGCACAGAGTGAGTTTATCAGATCCAAATGTCAAATCGTATTTTTCGGATTTTGCATAATACTCAGATTCCGCTGATGCTCGCTTTATTAAGTACATAGGTATCTCGACCCCGCTTAATATTTAATATGTAAACATTCCTAAATTGAATTCTGCACCAGAAGCGGAGGATTTAATATTGCGGTTAGTGCTACTGTGGTCTAGGAGCGTCATTTCCATCTAGATTCATCGGGAATTGTTACTGCAAGTATTTGAAATGGGATTTGCCCAACTCATGCCCGAATCGAAGGCTAAATAATAATTGCAAAAGAAAACAATTCAGATAAAATTTGCTATTTGTCTTGCCGTGGCGATTTTGCTATTTTAGTGTTTTTCTTTATTTGCCTCAGCGAAATTTTTAGATCACGTGAATCCAAAAGAAGGTTTTTATAAATACGTCTTACCAGAAATCTGTCATCAGGCCTCTGGAGACTAAACTACTGGTCGTAGGGCTTTGGTGAAATTTCATGTTCTATAATTGATGCTAAACATTTGGGGGGAAGGGGGAAGGGAGGGGCGGTGGAGCGGGGGTTGGATATTTTAAATAAGAATTATTTACGAACGTTTGAGTAATTGAGATTGCGCATTTTTTCTTGGATGCCTTATTCTTTACTTGACTAAAAATTACTGAAAAATAAAAGTCAAATATATAATTAGTGGATACGCACATTATTCGAAAATTAAATAATGAGTTTAAAAAAACAAAAGGTCTCATATACAAATTGAGATTTCGAAAACTTCTTTAAATGGTAGACTATCTGATACAACAACTTTATTAGTATAAAAAAGAAGTTATTCATAACTTTAGGAATAAAGGTGGAATTTTAAGATAATTTTGATATTTACCCATTATTTCATTGTCCGAATTTAATAACCCTATATCAGTATTACATATTTACCTGTGACAAAAATCCCATAAACAAGACATTTTCGTTGGCATCACAGGTTTTTCCTATTAACGTTTCTTTCACAGAAAGCATGTATTGGTGCGGATGATTGATAGGAGGAGAGGTTGAATTGGAAATAAGGACTGTTAGGATCCTATCAAAAACCTTTTTAATCTCTGCCACATCCATTCAGAAACTTGGAATTCAGAAAATTTTCTTTTCCGTTTATTTCCAAATATCCCATTCCAGCTTTGGGGTTCCATGGACTCTAAGCGAGTGACTTCTTTGGTTTTTCTATATAACTATATATTTCAGTTGATTCATTCTAATGCTTAAAAAATACCTGACCATCCCGAACATCCTGTAAGGAGCCTATAGCATAAAATTTTTAAAAAATATTTAGATTTACGAACCTTTAATAATGGGCACAAATTAATCGTGTTATTATATTATATTATATGTATGTTTATATATTTATGTATGTTTGTATATATTTATCTAATATATATATTTATAGATATTATAGCTAGTAAATATTTTGTTTAGTTATATGTAGTTACCTGATATGACGTGCTTATCATTGTCATTATACGTATTGTAATTAGCTCATCTAGATACAGGCCTTAGTTGACCTAGTTAGATGAGTTTTAGGCAGGTGCCAAACACGATGTGACGGTTTCTCTGAACTGTTTATGTTTGATTCTTGAACTTGTTTGGTATAATTAGTCGTAACCATTGCAATAAGTACTTATAAATAAATAAATAAATAAATCCAGGGCAAAGAAAAAAATATTTTCAGACTATAAAAGGTGAAATGTTGCTTTTATGCGATAAAAAACCATATAACTTTTGACGACTTCATAAAAAAAGTAATAAAATGAACGTGAAATACATTAGTACAAGTCGATTATTATACATTGAGCCGGTTGGATGTATTAGTACAGACAAATAGAATATATGAGCGATAATATGAATATATACGAGTATGTAGTACGTTTTAAACTAGAAATCATGTCAACAGAACAAATAATAGAATGACGCCTCGTTTTAAGACATGCGTGGCTGATTTTAAGTTGCGATGGATAGAGATTATGACCTCACCGAACTATACTCCGTCACTTTTGAAATATTATACAAAAAAAAATCGCTCACACAGCGTTGGACAATCGAATGGACGATTTTGGAAATGCCATCTCCATTTCGAGACAATATTATTGTTTTATCTGAATATACCGCTCGGACGCAAAAGCGCTCATTCCACCTTTTTTGTAGATACCAGAGGCGGAAGAGTCGTTTCAAAAATGTGTTGTTGCGTAAGTTTAAATTCCTATTTTGGCTTCCTATTAAAGACTTAAAATTAAACCCGAATTGATAACAGTAATAGCAGCAGAGTTCTTCCCTTTTTCGTTCCGTTAAAACAATGTATATCTTGGGTTTGACTTGTTTGAATCAGTAGTCATTTGTTGAATTATTTGAATCATTTGTTATATATTTTGTCTATTTACAATGGCGTTGTACCAAGTGGTATCAATCGCTGAAATCATTTCGTTTCCTGGCAGTCTTGCCAGATATTTGTTTGGTATCACTGCCGTGTATGGATGTATCTGGTATCGCTGTCGTGTATGGATGTATCTGGTATCGCTGTTTTGTACTGATGTGTGGTTAGTATGCAAAGGAGTAAATGATATCAACCTAAGTCTCTTAATATGTAATTGGTTTGTCGAGGTGTAACGTTGGTTAATAAATATTTGTAAAAGTAGTTTATCCACAAAGAGTTTATTTTTATTACTTGTTTTTGGGATGTTGTTCAATTAGTAGGAGTTTCTAAAGAAGTTTTTTCTATTGGGTAGCTGCTGGTGGTTTTGGTTTTTCATCTCTTTGATCTTGAGTAATTAGAGTGTTATTTTGGGTCTTTTGGTTGGCGTCTGTGATCCTCAGTGAACGGATCGGTGTCTTATGTTTTAGGTGTTGATGTAAACTATTTTCTAGTTTGCTTTGATTTTAGATTCTTTCAAATTCGGACGATTCAATTGAAATCCACTGTTTGTACACTAGCCCTTGGAGTAAATGGGTATTTTCATGGATGCATCTGTCTCTTTTGCAGGATTTTCGGCGACATCGACCTTAAAGTACTATAACTACGAAACTACTACACCAATCATAAAAAGAACAACTGCACAATGATTGCATTGAAATTTCGAATATAGAATATTGAAATATCATTTTGTTAAACAATTAGATAATTATGAATAAATATGAGAACGTCAAAGAAGTGAAACAAACGCGGAACCAGATCTGGTCGTATCATACTCAACGGATAATTGTTTCAGAACCAGATTTGGTCGTGTCATACTCAACGGGTTAGATTTCTTCTCTTTGGACGTGTCTATAACAAAGACCACTTTTCTGTGCATTTTACATATTGTTCATATTGTTATTCCAGATTTTCATGATTATTCCTTTGGTTTTCTGTCCTAATAATAACAGATACAGAAAGAATAATTTCTAAGCTATAAATTCATTTGTCAGTTTTCTGTCATTGAGTTTTCCAAGGTACCATTATAAGCACCTGAGAGTTGCAAAAAAAAAATAACAAAATCCTTAGTAAATTTCAAATAAACCATAAACAATGCATAAAATAGTCAAATTTTATTTGGATTTTATGGTATATATTAAATAATTTATTTCCTCGCTCAAAAAAATGCTTGCTTGATGTGCTATGATGCTAATTTCAACCAGCTAGAATTTGATTGAAAAGATGACGTCGATGAAAGTGGGTCTTCTTTTGGGCCCCGGCAGAACAAAAGTGATCTAGAAATTAGTCCCGGCCAGAATCGCTTTATGCATAAGAAAATGTTTAACATAATATTTTAGTAAATTCATTGTAATTTAGGTAAGTGTCTGTTCAGTTTCTGGTAGTGGTTTTATATTTCAAACATCGAGATTCCATGCCGTTTTCTTTTTAATTTAAATCAAAGAACCCGTGGTTTAGCCGGCACTGTATGGATTGATATGCCGTAGCCAATTTCAACACGGCATGCACAACTTTTAGCACAGGACTTTTGCTGTGCGCGTAGGCGCGAATTAGCAATAATGTAACATCGTCGATATCGAGGAAGAGAGACATGGAATAATACCCTGGATTTGGTAAACTAATTAGTGGTTTTTTATTCGTGAAAATCTTCAGCTAGGCAAAACTAGTAGTACATAATTACTATTTTGTGGCAACCTACCCCTGATATTTACATTTTTGTAAGCATAGTTTTTTTTGTTGTAGTTTTTATTCTAAGTTTAGTTACTGAGTTAACGTGGTGGCCCTCATTGGCGTTCTCCTAAACGTGGTGGCCCTCAATTAAAATTATTTATCTACATTTTTATACCCTTTGTTTACTAAAAATCTCATTATAATAGGTGCGGTGCATGAATCGCTACCGTAGTTATTCATACTCTGAACAATATATAAAATCCTACCTTATGTTTAACAATAGAATGAAAAAGTGACAAACCTGCATTCTCACGAAGCATATCCCTCTCGAGAGGCAGAACAATGGGACGAGTCCGTCGCACAGAAAAGCGCAAAACAAAGCCTCACTATCCCAATATTAACTCGTTCTCGCGTACGGAGTATTTTATATACTGCAGTCTACCATATTAACACTTCTTGCACACAACTGACAATCTTGCACACCACATGTTGTATATCGGTTAGCGTTAAAATAAAAATATTCTAAGGTAGTTAAGTGATAGATTTAATTATTTTATTTTTAATTTATTTATATGACACATTGCTGTTTTTTAATGCATTTCAACGAGGTTATTTTAATTCTGTATGCGAAAGTACTTCCTAGGCTACAATTTAAACACTCATTCAATCCTAGAAAAATTCTGGTCGTATACTTCTCAATTGTATCGATTAATATTTGTATTACATCTATATTTCTATTTATAGCGAAATTAATAAACCTATCAAATAACCATTAATTAAGTGGTCGCCACTGTTAACAGATTTAATTGGGTTCGTATTTCGCGCTCGCTACGCTTGGTATAGCAAATGCAAAGCACGCGTATTAACTCGCTCGGTTGCGGAGCAGTTGCTGTCTATGCGGCCGAGCCGGGGAGCGCCGCTTTGCGAACTGAACTGGCGCTACGCCGGCTTGGGGCAGGTCCGAGGGAGGTTTTCAGGGGCGCCGCGACGCCAGACAATCTGCCCGCCGACGCCGACGCTCCAATAAAGTAACAGGTGTCACCGGCTACGCTCATTCCATTACTAGGACCCTAATATCTACGCTCACGCTAGCGCTGTCATCTCCGCTAGTACAGCACGGTTCCGTGCAGCTTGGGTGGTGTTGGCAAAAAATCTATGTAATCTGGCCTGTTCAACTCACGGTTAAACTCCTATCTAGCAGCCTTCTCGAAGAGGGGCCAACCCTGTCAGAACCGCTGTGAGCTTCTTCCACGGCTATAATCCTGCAGTCGGAGGCGGTTGCGATCAGAATATCACGGATCGAGGGAATACCTCGGGGGAATACATCAATAGTCGAGCTAGTTCCAGCCACCATGGTATATTTATTCACAGCGCATAAGTACTACCTAAATGTGCACATGACATTTATCAAAAATATATGAAAATTAGATGGTAGATGCTGGGTCTCGTTGCGTACTAAACGCGAGGTCAAAGCGTTGACGCGATAACCAACTTTGCATCAACGACCTTTGATTAGTGTTGAAAAACCGACAACATCGCGATTCTCACGCCAATGTATGGGCTCACTCTACAATACCAACCAAGGCGACCAATAACCCCGTCTACGCATTGTCCATAAGCTTTGCCCAGAGCCATTGGCACATATACTAGCCAACGTAAAGAGATGCCTTAATGCGATGCTTACGTTTGAGGTCTCCTGGTATTGTGGAGCTTAACCAAACCTAGTGATTTCTTATCTTTTATGTTAAGATACTCATCAGGTCACGGAGAACACTTTATCATAAGCAAAGAAGCTGATCAGCGTTGTAATGAAACTATAGAGATCGTTGAGGTAGATGTTAAAAAAAATATGTCCCAAGACTGAGCCTTTATGTATCCTGTTATTAAATAAACTATAAATTGACAGATAATTATAGCTATTAATACATGTATATAAAGTTTTTAAAAAATAAGTAAAACTTTTGCTAAACTTTAACTAAATCATAATAAAGCTTGAGGTGGCTTTCTTGTAATATCCAGTTATTGGAAAACGTACATACAGGATGAGTTTTAATTAATCGGAATTCTTAAAAGGGGTGAAACAGTACGAGCAAGCAAGCAAGTTTTCATAAAAAAATGTGTTTTTTTTAAAATAGTATAAAAAGCGTTGAGCACGATGCGCTATCTAGCGGTTAGTAAAATATCGCTAATATTGTATATTAGCGAAGTTTTACCTATTGATAGATGGTGCAGCGTACTTAAACGCTTGTCAAACTTTTATTTGACAGTAAATTTCCTAAAGATTTGAAATACAAAAACGTCAAAAAAAATATAAATGTTTTATTTTTTTTATTTTTTATTTTTTTTGTAATAAAAAGTTACTTAGTTGATCTTACTGGTTAAAGTTAGTTAGTTGCTTTTGCTCCTTGAAGGATGCCGGTTAATAAAACTTACCCTGTATATAGAATATAGGTATATAGAAATCGTTTCATTCAAACATCCTTGATAAATTAAACTTGATACATAAATCAAAAAAATCCTCTTTTAGTGTATGAGGCAAGTAAATGGTCTATTACCTACTGTTATTTAAATGGTTCTATGGGTCACATTGAGAGTTGTTGATTTCGTTTGAATTTATAGCAGTATTGAATCAGTTAAACAGAGATTACTTATACATATATGCAGTAATCAGAGTGAAACCATGTGTAAAGCACCTCAAAAGCTACAAAACATAAATAAACATTGAACAGATATTTGTCTTTTTTATGGATTACTAAAGAAATATCAATGCTCTTAACGGGGATAGTTATAATAGCAGGATACCTGATAAAGGCCAACCCCCGGGGGAATATAATTAGGCGATGTTAACATCACCGAACACAATAAATAAATCCAAATTCAGGTTCCATCAAACGAAAGAAACACGAAAAAAATGTCAACAATCTTAAATTGGCTTTCTAAAAGTAATGAGCTGCCCTTTCCTTATACTCTGTAAACTCTTTAGATGGAACGTCGCCGTGAAGCTCTATGTATACAATAATACTTACTGGGGGTGAATATTCTGGCGAAATTTCTTCAGTAATTTATTTAAGCCAGTTTAAATGTTCGCTATGCTCAGACGCGATGGCCTTCTCCTCGTTCGCCTGACCTCCAACTTTTTCAATCTGTTAGCTTTGCTTTGTTTGGAGCTGCTGAAATTTAAATTTTATGACACGTTTCTAATCGAAGTCGTAATTATTATTAAAATTAGAAGGTGGTTCAAAATATGTACATACAAAATACATATATATGTACATAAATATGTATATATATATATATATATATATATATATATATATATATATATATATATATATATATATATATATATATATATATATATATATATATATATATATATATATATATATATATATATATATATATATATATATACATATATATATATATATATATATATATATATATAGGTATATATATATATATATATATATATATATATATATATATATATATATATATATATATATATATATATATATATATATATATATATATATATATATATATATATATATATATATATATATATATATATATATATATATATATATATATATATATATATATATATATATATATATATATATATATATATATATATATATATATATATATATATATATATATATATATATATATATATATATATATATATATATATACCTATATATATATGTATATATATATATTTATATATATATATATATATATATATATATATATATATATATATATATATATATATATATATATATATATATATTTTCAATAATATATAAAATTAGATTCATGAAAAGTTACTTATCTGGGGTCCTGGTACCAGGACCCCAGATAAGTAACTTTTCATGAATCTAATTTTATATATTATTGAAAATAATTTAAAAAAATTTACACCCTTAAAATATCAATATATATATATATATATATATATATATATATATATATATATATATATATATATATATATATATATATATATATATATATATATATATATATATATATATATATAAATATATATATATATATATATATATATATATATATATATATATATATATATATATATATATATATATATATATATATATATATATATATATATATATATATATATATATATATATATATATATATATATATATATATATATATATATATATATATAAATATATATATATATATATTTATATATATATATATATATATTGTAATGCTGCTGCATTACCCTATACTTAGAAAGTATACCATTATAGTCAAATACTTATAAAATATTTAATCTAGTTAAGCAAATCTACTCATTGTATAAACTTGCCGTGCAATCGACGTCTAGTCTTTGTACGTCACTAGTCAGCTCATCCACAGCGGAGAGATTTTTTCAGTATTACCATTGCGGGTAATAGTTTTTTTTGGCTACCGGACCTGGAGGAAGACGGTCGATATTTCGGAGAGGGCGCGCCCGCTATGGCGGCGCGGCGCGCCCGATTCATTCACTACCCTGCATCCAGCCACTGCAGATTAAAATTCTTTATTTAAAGCCAGTACGAGATATAGAAGCATTTGAATCTTTACTAAATTCAGTGTAACATCTGGGCAGGCCATCGAGGAATCCTCAACCCTACAAGGCAAGTCGCTCACTGTACCATTAACCGCCTCTATTCTCGCTTCTTTTAATTTCTCGCTCTTTTATAATTTTCTATTACAATTTTAAAATCCATTTATAATTAAACTAATGTGAAGCAGACGCCAGAAACCGCGTCGCTTCGAAAAGGAACCCAGGTTATTGTAATATCGCCGTTAGGCCAGGGTTAGGTTAAAATTAACTATAACGTTCTACCGATAGAAATAGATTAAATAGCATAGCCGGCTCGTCCGCCGAATAAACGTGCATAGTTCACTTTTTCCAAAATTTTTCATAAAATGTGCTACCCCCCATTAGGTCGAAAAGGTGAAAGTCGACCCGCGAAACCCTTTCTATAATACCGGATTCTCGGAGTGCAATTCCCTCGATATCAGGTCCCTCAAAATATTCTCTTTCAAGTCTCTACCCCACGAAACAAAATCCCAAATCGCAAGCTAATTTTTGAATCTCTTTCCTAAAGTCCAAGTACAAGTCCAAAATCTCGAAAATATTATCTTTCAAATCACGTCTCAATAATACAAAATATCAATCATCTAAACTATTTCCTTTATTTTATTAAAAGATCTTTACCCAATAAAAAGAATAGAACCAAGGTCAGGTCCCCGATAAATAATATTCCTATTCAAACATTTATCTAAAAAATATAAAATCTAAATTCCTGACTTATCCAAATTCCGTTAGATTCTTACTCCACCGTAACATAAAATTAAAGCGATCATTTTCCATAATCCTAAACATAAGAATAAATCATTTCCAATCATTATCAATCGACGTCTCTCTAGAAAAATCTACGGTTCAACCGAAGGAGATACCCGCATCCCGATACCGACAGACTTCAACGCCTACCCGACTCCTAAAAAAATCCGAAACCCTGAATTTCAATCGCGAAAAATCACGGAACCTCGATAGAAAATTCATAAAACCTTCGAAACTTAATTCGGCCTTGATATGCGCATTAATTAAAATTATATAGAAAGATCGGAGAACCTATGCACAGGAACGTAACATGTACCATAAATTTTCGTAAAATATATTCTTCTTTATAATAAAAACTCCATTGTAAGGCATTATGTTTCATTTAATAAAAAAGGTTTAAAAAATTGGTAATTCTATAATCTTCTCAGAAAAATTCGTAATAATTCGAATTCGAGACGTAAGACGTGCAAGCGGAGCCAGGGAGAGAAAAGAAAAGTTCACAGGGTTAAGAACCATTAATTTATGTTCGGACAAACCGAGCCTTATCATTTAAATTCTACGAACTCTAGTCTTGGAAATTTCTATACATTTCTTTGTTCAATCAATCGCTCAAAACACGAATCAATAAAGATAGAATCGCGAAACTTCTAGCTATTTTCCTTAGTATTCATTTCTACAGGTCATTTAAAATTGAAATTAAATTCGATAATATAATAAATAAATAGATCCAAAATCATCACCCAATAATAAAGATAAATTTCAATTTGAATTATCATTCAGTAATTCCGGACCGATTGTAAAAGATATTAAATCGCGCCGGGCGAGCGATCTCAGACCGGTTCGTTATCAGTAGGCAGGCCCGCGACGGCCCGGCGAGCGCGGCGAGCGCCGGCGCCACCTGTAGGTGCGGAGGTGAAGGAGGGGGCCTTGCCGGTGCGACGTATCCGAAGATAGAGGGCGCTGCGCCGTTTTACCACAATCTACTTCCCGCGAATTGAGTACGGAGTTGAATTCACGAAACGCTCTCCATAATTAAATAAATTTTATAATCTGCAAAAGCCAACATAGGAAATTTCAGTCCATAATTAATAGCCCATAATTAGATAATTCGAGTATATTTTCCAATCCATAGCAAGCATACCCCATCCAACTTGATCGCCCGTCTGCCTCACAGACGATCCCGACTTCCGAGGACGCCACTAATAAGGCGGGATAAAAACCACCCCTGAGGATCACATATTCCGACTTGAGCTAGTGAGGCCCCGTCAGTGACGTTCCTCCTCCCATAATCTAGACCAACCGCTAGGCGAAGGCGTGCGTCTAGCTTTTTGTGCGTGGACCCCATCCCTAGAATTATCACGGATTGGCGCCCTGGAACTTGACGGTTTCCTAAAATTTAGATATTATCCGTGACATAATGGCATTTATCCGATCTTCATACAATACTATATAACCATTATAAACGGGGCACGTAGCAAAAATTGGCGCTCAACTTAGGGGCCTATATTTTTTTTTCATTTGTCTTCAAATATCTTATAATTTCTTTAAATAAAATTTAAAACTTCACTTTCCCACCCAAACCCTACCTTCGATTTATAACATCGAACATATCTCGAAAATCAAAATACATATAATTTCAAAAATAAATATCACCATATTATCAAATTTAAATAAAATATATAGATTTTTTTAAAAAAAAAATAAAACGGAACCGAAATTTTTTTTCAATACATTTAAATCCGGAAATAAATAAAAATATTAAAATTTTACAAATACCCGTACCAAATATTTAACCCACCCAAGCCCACCCTTTGCTAAATGTTTAACCCACTTGTCAATCGATATCAAACAAAATAAAATAACATCATACAAGGTGCATAGATATAGAAATTTATTTCAGCTTTCGTCAAGTGAAAGGAGACCAATTAAATTTTCTTGTCTTCATATTACCTCAAGTTTCAGCCCAGGAGTAAGTGAGAACCATAGGTACCATAAAATAATACGACTGTTATTCGAGTATTTTGTGCAAAAGGTTTTATTTCAGGGGACACATCGCAGCACCATAACTTTGAAAACAAACATTATATTTCAGCTGGAAATCATCATTAAAAATAATTTTGGAACGGTTACCATTTACTTCGCAAAACATTAGAACAAACATTTTATACGGAACAGGGTGTCTAAAAAAATACTTTCGCAAGAACTCGCAAAAATCCAAACATTAATTATTTTTTTTTCTCTCTCTTTGTCGTTTCTATTAACATTCACTCACTCACACCACATCAACACTTCGTCTACAATTTTTTTTCAAGTCTATTTACATCTTCATAACTACAGGGTGTTCAAAAAATAATAATTTGATCATTGTAAATTTTAATTATAATCTCACATCGTTTACTTTCAACACACATTACATACGTCAACACTTTGATTACACAATCAACACTTACTCACACACATACAGGGTGTTTCAAAAAAAAAAAAATTTTTTTTTTGTTTCGTTTAAATTTATTTCTTTTACTATTTAATTCGCTATCCATACAAAGATATAGTCTTCTAGCTTTATCTCTTCACGCATAGCCAATAAATAAGAACATTAAGACCAACACTATACCACACTACAACACAATTAAGAAACAATTACAGAACACTTAGTAACTTCTGATTTGAAACTTAAAAAAAAAATAAAAAGGATCGTTACACCTCAAGGATTTAAAATAAATCGTTTCTCCGATTTTGAGAGTGACATCATGGCACCAAAGAAAACAAGGTCCGCTGCAAGGAACCGCCAGCAATCGCCAGACAAAAACAGTGAGGAAAATCCTATTCAAAAAACTCCAGATCAGTTGAAAAAACAACAAACCGGAGAACTCAATACAGTAAACATGTCAGGACGTGAACAACCCACAACCTACAAAAAATCGAACGACAACTCAAGGATCAGTGAAGCATACGATATCGGAAACGAGGAAGGATCAGACACGAGGAACAGAGAAAAATCTCAGGATACCGCATCAGCATCAGATATTTTCCAACCTATTGACATCGGAAAACATAGGACATTCCCCAGCATCTACAAATGGAACCTGAAGTACGACGGATCCACTCCCATCCTGGACTTCATCGATATAGTTGAGGATAAGGTGCAAGCTAGAGGAGTAACCGAAAAGGAGCTCATCCAAGGTTTTACGGACCTACTAGAGGGATCATCATTATTATGGTTTCGCAGCATCAGACAGTATGTAACGACATGGAAAACTCTAAAAGCGGCGTTAATAAATAAATATGAGTCACTCAATTACCAAACGAGGCTCGAAAATCAAATGCGTAACACAAAACAAATCGCAGGAGAAACTATGCACGACTTCGTTACACGCATAGACACCATGAACACGAGGCTGTCTCCAAGACTACGAGATGCTACAATACTCGAAATTGTTAAATTGAACGTCCTTCCATTGTACTACACTCTACTGGGAACGACCAGACTGGACGACGTGGGAACATTATTGGACCTGGCGAAAAATTTCGAACAATACGCGCTAAATCCAGCACCAACTGCGACAAACAGCACCCAGCAACGTCAATCATTGTCCCCAAGATCGCAAAACAAAATACCGATGGCAGCCGTGGACGAGCAGTACGTATGCGATAATAATAGCAGTCAAGATGAAGTAGCCGCGATTCCGCACAACGACAGATTCGGACCTCGCCGCGACATACCGCCGCTACTCCAAAGAAATTCCAACTACGAAAATCCTCCACTCGACAGACATCGTCAGCAAAACTTCGAGAGACGCCCCCAGAGACCTTCACCTCAGGCTTTATTTTGCAAGAAATGCGAAAATCATGGACACACCTTCAGAGAATGCCAAAAGTACCCAAATCCTATGTGCTTTAACTGCAAGTTGCAAAATACATTCACGCGATTTTGCGTAAGATGCAACGGAACTCAACAGCAAAACCAGCCAAAAAACGGGAACACCCACGGATACAGGCATTAGACGGGGCCATAACCGTGGAAAATTATACGTTGTCGGCTAAACCACAATATAACGATTCCCGTCCACACGCTAATATCAACATAATGGGAAAATCTTACGAAGGACTGGTGGATACCGGCTGTGCAGTCTGCATATTGGGCGACGAAGTGCACAAACGTTACATGTCACTGGGAAAAAATATCAAAGAATCGGAAAACCGCATAGCAACGGCCGACGGAACGCCGCAAAAAATCCTCGGATACCTGACTTTACCGGTGATATTTAAAGGAAGGTCGAAAGAAATAAATTTCCTCCTTTGTCCTACGATTAAAAAAGACGTAATTCTGGGGATCGAGTTCATCAGAAAATTCGACGTTAAAATCTCAATCGGAGAAAATCTCGACATCCAGGTGGCACAAATAAACAATACCACATGCCAACAAATCGTGGACATAGAAGATCTTACGCCGGAACAAATGCGACGATTAGATCATGTCAAGAAGCTGTACGAAGATATTTCCTTCGAAAAACAAGGCCTAGGAAGAACGCATTTAATGGAGCACAAAATTGTCACCACTGGCGACCCTATCCGCCAAAAGCCGTACCAGTTATCGCCAGCAAAAGATAAGCTGATAAAAGATGAGATCGACGAAATGCTGAAGCTAGGGGTGATCACACCAATTAAGTCCCCATGGTGCAACCCGATACTCGTCGTAACGAAAAAAGATGGCAGCCCAAGGGTGTGTTTAGACTCGAGAAAATTAAACGAGATAACCGTGAAAAACCATTACCCGATGGCATCGTCGCAAAGAATTCTAGACAACTTAGGGAACGCACGTTACCTAACATCTATCGATTTATCGAAAGCCTTCTGGCAAATCCCGCTAGAAAAATCCTCGATCTACAAAACCGCATTCGCGATACCGGGAAAGGGCATGTTCGCCTTTGTACGTATGCCTTTTGGCGTCTGCAACGCATCCTCGGACCTCTCGGCACTCATGGACCAGATCTTCGGACCTGAGTACGGAAATAAGGTATTCGCATACGCCGACGACCTCATAATTGCATCAACAACGTACGACGAGCACATCGACACCTTATTACGAGTGAGGGAAAACCTGAAAGAAGCAGGCCTGACGGTAAACCTGAAAAAATGTGAGTTTTGCAGGCCAGAACTAGTATATCTCGGCTATATTGTCGACAGACAAGGCTTGAGGACAGACCCAGGAAAAATAGCCTGTGTTACGAATTTTCCGAGACCGGATCGTGTAAAACAAGTGAGGAGTTTCCTCGGTTTAACCGGATATTACCGCCGATTCGTGAAAAATTACTCAAAAATAGCCGCACCACTGTGCAAACTAACCGGTGGAAAGAAAGGTGTAAAAACAATTTTCACATGGACAGAAGAGGCGGAAGAGTCATTTATCATGCTAAAACAAGCTCTGACTACAGCCCCGATCCTGAAATGTCCCGATTTTAGCAAGGAATTCACAATAAGCTGCGACGCAAGCGACATCGCCATAGGCGCGGCCTTAACCCAGTACGATGAAAAGGAAAAGATGGACTTACCCATATCATATTTCTCGCAAATCCTTAACTCCGCGGAAAGGCATTACTCAGTAAGCGAAAGAGAATTGTTGGACGTCTTAAGGGCCGTTCTCCATTACAAGACGTACATAGAAGCCACCAGATTTAAGGTAGTGACTGACCATAGCAGCTTGAAATGGCTCACCAAATTGGAAAACCCCACAGGCAGACTGGCAAGGTGGAGCACATTGTTGTCACAATTTGATATGGAAATCATTCACCGAAAGGGTAGCCTGAACGTGGTAGCAGACGCGCTTTCCAGGATTCCATGCATGGCTCTATCAGCAACACCCGGCGAAGATGAATGGTACAATCGTACGTACGAGACGGTACGAAACGATCCATACGCAGCCCCGGAATACAAGATAGAGAACGACAAACTGTACAAATACCACGCTCCCAGGAGAGGCGAGAAGCTGCTAAACCCATGGAGAATCGTTCCAAAGCTCGCAGACAGGAAAAACGCGATGAAAGAAATACATGAGGGAGACTTCGCTGTTCACTTCGGCATATTCAAAACTCTAAGGAAGCTGCAATCGTACTATTATTGGCCAGGAATGCAAAAGCAGGTGAAATCCTACATAAAAAGCTGCGACACTTGTAAAGCCCACAAAATTCGAACAGGGCCAGCCCAGGGCCTGATGGTCACTCCAAAATCTGTGAAAACCCCGATGCATACCATCAGCATCGATCTTATAGGGCCCGTTCCGAGATCAATGAGTGGTTTCACATACATACTTTCCGTGGTCGATGTATTCACCAAGTTTTGCTGGCTATTTCCTTTAAGAAAAGCCACGTCGGTGAATATAAACAAACACCTAGAAAACAATATATTTCTCACTTATGGTACTCCGGCCGTTATAACGTTAGATAACGCGACCTATTTCAGATCAAGAACATTTAAAGCACTAATCGATAAATACAGAATCCCTAGACTATTCTACGGATGCGTCTACGCACCGCAATCCAATATGGTTGAGCGTTACAACCAGACAATAGAAACTAGCCTATCAATTTTGTCAGGCCAAAATCAAAGAATGTGGGATAAATATATTTATTTGATACAAAATGCTCTAAATAATCATATAAATCTCGCGACAGGATTTTCACCCTCGTATCTAATGTTTGCTCGAGAGCCTTTTGTTGATGGAAGGTACCATAAAATGCTAGGGTACGTGCCAGATCAAAACTCCCAAATAGCAGTCGACAGCCCGCAGGAGTTCGCTAAGGGACTAGAAGCCTTGGCGGATACTTACGAAGTCGTGCAGGATAGGTTAATGGAAGCTTTTAGAAACAGCGCGGCCAGGTATAATTTAAGGAGGAAAAACATCCAATTCTCAGTAGGTGACACTGTATGGGCAAAGAACCACACCTTATCGAGGAAAATAGATTTCTTCTCTAGTAAATTAGCACCTAGGTATACAAAATGCAAAGTTATCGCTAAAAAATCGCCAATCGCCTATGAATTAGCTGACATGAATGGAAAACCTCGCGGAACGTTCCACATCAAAGATATCGCTAGCGATTAAACGCGTCTAAGTAAATGGTAGCTGTGATGTCGTCGGAATGAATATACTCTCATAAACAGAAATAAACCGCTCGGAAAAGCTATGAAAACTCGAAGACACCGTATTATGGTACACTAAAAGGTATTTACGAACAAGTATTAAAGGCACGAAACGGACCTCAGTGTTATTTTCAAAAAAATTAAAACAATAAATATATATGTACACATATTAACAAAATGAATAAAATATTAAATTAATTAAAGCCTAATAAAATATATAACAGTATAAAATAAAACAAACTAAAAGAAATGCATTGAATTGATATCGATTTGACTTATAAAAACACACAATAATAATACATCAGATAAAAAACAACAATACAAAGAGCCTTGTCCCATCAAAAATAAACAAAAATACAAAACTTACAATTTAAAGTTAAAAAAAAATTTTTTTAATAAAAAAAAAATTTTTTTTTACAAGTTATCTAACCCGGCTAATCACCGGGCTCGATAAGACAACATTCTCCATTTATGCAAATTTCAAAACTTCCTAAAAAATAAATAAATCTAAAAAAAATAAAGGTCATATAGTTACCAAATAAAAATAAAATCATAAATTCAAAAATAAACAAATAACGTCCCTTTGCCTGAGCCATTACGGACCGATCTAAGAATAAAGATGTTTCTCTACCTCAATATACCATTATTATATACATATTAGGTTCGGTGCTACCCATCCAAATATAGAGAGAAAACACCTCCGGAATATCCGGGTTTTTATTATTTATTGGGTTTGGTGGTTATATAGCCCGTCATTGGACAGAAACACCATTGGAACCATTGGTTTCCGGGTATATGTACATCAACTGTCAGCGTAGAATTAAAATCAACATGTCAGCTCTGTTGCGCAGAATACCACTATGAATATCATTATATTAAATTATTACCATTATTATTCGATCACGCGGCTAGTAAGTCGGCAGAACTAAGTAGCGACTAGAACTCCGTACACAAAACCGTTGTGAATTCGACATGAACAGCTACAGAAAAATCTTTATTCGATCCCGGCATTTGCCAGGACATGGAGTCACTCCATACCATGAAAGTTTTCATAATAAAACACCCCCCCATAGATTAACCGTAATGATACTTTAGTATAAAGCTCAATTTAGTTTGCCCATCGAAAGCTCTACAAATTTAACATATAAACCGATCTTAATTGCATATAAATATTTGTATAAATTTACTCCCTCATTATAGTAAATATATTTTCAAACAGTCGAAAATAGTAAAATAGGTACGAGACCGACACATTTGAGTATGACAGGATAGAAAGAAAGGAAGCGCTTGCATGATGACGAAAGACCGAAGCGTGAAAGGCGCACAAAAGGAAGATACTAAGTCGAATACTAAAAATTATTATTATTACCTCTAAGACTAAGAAAAATTACCATCAGACAGAATTTATATACAATATAAACATTGGATACCAAAGATCTCACAAATCTTGAACAGTTAGGGAATATCTAGCGGAACAACGCATATTAGACATTCTATATTAACTACACACCATCATGAGCTAAATAACTGAAAAGTCAAAGACTGTGGTTTTGTCGCGAAAAGCGCGCATACCTTTTCAATCCTCCCGTCCAAATAAAAATCAAATAAAATAACAAGGCTCTATAAAATAAAAACACAAGTTAACAATAATACACAACTCAGCCCATATAAAATATTACACCCCAATATACTTAAAAGAATAGCAAATAAATAGCAACACTTACTCAAATAATATACAAACCCTATATAAAAAAAAAATACATAAATAAAAACACGGTCGATCATGGGTCTCGCAAATTAAAATTACGTGAACCCGAGTCTGTATACTTCAGACAGGTCCCCAAAATATACATACACAAAATTATAAACAAACCGGCAAAATTATATATACTAAAAATATACATTATTAATAAGGAACATATAGCCTTCCTAATATTATTTATGCGCCAATGCGCGAATGCAAATATACAATGCACATATAGATAAAAACAATCCATGATTAAATATTACACCCATAATAACGTTAAATTACGTTCAATATTATACAACCGGTTTCCTCTCTTCCCATAAATCACAAAAATAATAAAATACAACAAGGCCATTTAAAAAAATAAATATAGGAGAGACCGAAATATATTGCTTCTTTTGTTAATGCCACCGTGGACGGTGACGTAGTTATCTACCCGGCATGTAATGCTGCTGCATTACCCTATACTTAGAAAGTATACCATTATAGTCAAATACTTATAAAATATTTAATCTAGTTAAGCAAATCTACTCATTGTATAAACTTGCCGTGCAATCGACGTCTAGTCTTTGTACGTCACTAGTCAGCTCATCCACAGCGGAGAGATTTTTTCAGTATTACCATTGCGGGTAATAGTTTTTTTTGGCTACCGGACCTGGAGGAAGACGGTCGATATTTCGGAGAGGGCGCGCCCGCTATGGCGGCGCGGCGCGCCCGATTCATTCACTACCCTGCATCCAGCCACTGCAGATTAAAATTCTTTATTTAAAGCCAGTACGAGATATAGAAGCATTTGAATCTTTACTAAATTCAGTGTAACATCTGGGCAGGCCATCGAGGAATCCTCAACCCTACAAGGCAAGTCGCTCACTGTACCATTAACCGCCTCTATTCTCGCTTCTTTTAATTTCTCGCTCTTTTATAATTTTCTATTACAATTTTAAAATCCATTTATAATTAAACTAATGTGAAGCAGACGCCAGAAACCGCGTCGCTTCGAAAAGGAACCCAGGTTATTGTAATATCGCCGTTAGGCCAGGGTTAGGTTAAAATTAACTATAACGTTCTACCGATAGAAATAGATTAAATAGCATAGCCGGCTCGTCCGCCGAATAAACGTGCATAGTTCACTTTTTCCAAAATTTTTCATAAAATGTGCTACCCCCCATTAGGTCGAAAAGGTGAAAGTCGACCCGCGAAACCCTTTCTATAATACCGGATTCTCGGAGTGCAATTCCCTCGATATCAGGTCCCTCAAAATATTCTCTTTCAAGTCTCTACCCCACGAAACAAAATCCCAAATCGCAAGCTAATTTTTGAATCTCTTTCCTAAAGTACAAGTCCAAAATCTCGAAAATATTATCTTTCAAATCACGTCTCAATAATACAAAATATCAATCATCTAAACTATTTCCTTTATTTTATTAAAAGATCTTTACCCAATAAAAAGAATAGAACCAAGGTCAGGTCCCCGATAAATAATATTCCTATTCAAACATTTATCTAAAAAATATAAAATCTAAATTCCTGACTTATCCAAATTCCGTTAGATTCTTACTCCACCGTAACATAAAATTAAAGCGATCATTTTCCATAATCCTAAACATAAGAATAAATCATTTCCAATCATTATCAATCGACGTCTCTCTAGAAAAATCTACGGTTCAACCGAAGGAGATACCCGCATCCCGATACCGACAGACTTCAACGCCTACCCGACTCCTAAAAAAATCCGAAACCCTGAATTTCAATCGCGAAAAATCACGGAAGCTCGATAGAAAATTCATAAAACCTTCGAAACTTAATTCGGCCTTGATATGCGCATTAATTAAAATTATATAGAAAGATCGGAGAACCTATGCACAGGAACGTAACATGTACCATAAATTTTCGTAAAATATATTCTTCTTTATAATAAAAACTCCATTGTAAGGCATTATGTTTCATTTAATAAAAAAGGTTTAAAAAATTGGTAATTCTATAATCTTCTCAGAAAAATTCGTAATAATTCGAATTCGAGACGTAAGACGTGCAAGCGGAGCCAGGGAGAGAAAAGAAAAGTTCACAGGGTTAAGAACCATTAATTTATGTTCGGACAAACCGAGCCTTATCATTTAAATTCTACGAACTCTAGTCTTGGAAATTTCTATACATTTCTTTGTTCAATCAATCGCTCAAAACACGAATCAATAAAGATAGAATCGCGAAACTTCTAGCTATTTTCCTTAGTATTCATTTCTACAGGTCATTTAAAATTGAAATTAAATTCGATAATATAATAAATAAATAGATCCAAAATCATCACCCAATAATAAAGATAAATTTCAATTTGAATTATCATTCAGTATTCCGGACCGATTGTAAAAGATATTAAATCGCGCCGGGCGAGCGATCTCAGACCGGTTCGTTATCAGTAGGCAGGCCCGCGACGGCCCGGCGAGCGCGGCGAGCGCCGGCGCCACCTGTAGGTGCGGAGGTGAAGGAGGGGGCCTTGCCGGTGCGACGTATCCGAAGATAGAGGGCGCTGCGCCGTTTTACCACAATCTACTTCCCGCGAATTGAGTACGGAGTTGAATTCACGAAACGCTCTCCATAATTAAATAAATTTTATAATCTGCAAAAGCCAACATAGGAAATTTCAGTCCATAATTAATAGCCCATAATTAGATAATTCGAGTATATTTTCCAATCCATAGCAAGCATACCCCATCCAACTTGATCGCCCGTCTGCCTCACAGACGATCCCGACTTCCGAGGACGCCACTAATAAGGCGGGATAAAAACCACCCCTGAGGATCACATATTCCGACTTGAGCTAGTGAGGCCCCGTCAGTGACGTTCCTCCTCCCATAATCTAGACCAACCGCTAGGCGAAGGCGTGCGTCTAGCTTTTTGTGCGTGGACCCCATCCCTAGAATTATCACGGATTGGCGCCCTGGAACTTGACGGTTTCCTAAAATTTAGATATTATCCGTGACATAATGGCATTTATCCGATCTTCATACAATACTATATAACCATTATAAACGGGGCACGTAGCAAAAATTGGCGCTCAACTTAGGGGCCTATATTTTTTTTTCATTTGTCTTCAAATATCTTATAATTTCTTTAAATAAAATTTAAAACTTCACTTTCCCACCCAAACCCTACCTTCGATTTATAACATCGAACATATCTCGAAAATCAAAATACATATAATTTCAAAAATAAATATCACCATATTATCAAATTTAAATAAAATATATAGATTTTTTTTAAAAAAAAATAAAACGGAACCGAATTTTTTTTTCAATACATTTAAATCCGGAAATAAATAAAAATATTAAAATTTTACAAATACCCGTACCAAATATTTAACCCACCCAAGCCCACCCTTTGCTAAATGTTTAACCCACTTGTCAATCGATATCAAACAAAATAAAATAACATCATACAAGGTGCATAGATATAGAAATTTATTTCAGCTTTCGTCAAGTGAAAGGAGACCAATTAAATTTTCTTGTCTTCATATTACCTCAAGTTTCAGCCCAGGAGTAAGTGAGAACCATAGGTACCATAAAATAATACGACTGTTATTCGAGTATTTTGTGCAAAAGGTTTTATTTCAGGGGACACATCGCAGCACCATAACTTTGAAAACAAACATTATATTTCAGCTGGAAATCATCATTAAAAATAATTTTGGAACGGTTACCATTTACTTCGCAAAACATTAGAACAAACATTTTATACGGAACAGGGTGTCTAAAAAAATACTTTCGCAAGAACTCGCAAAAATCCAAACATTAATTATTTTTTTTTCTCTCTCTTTGTCGTTTCTATTAACATTCACTCACTCACACCACATCAACACTTCGTCTACAATTTTTTTTCAAGTCTATTTACATCTTCATAACTACAGGGTGTTCAAAAAATAATAATTTGATCATTGTAAATTTTAATTATAATCTCACATCGTTTACTTTCAACACACATTACATACGTCAACACTTTGATTACACAATCAACACTTACTCACACACATACAGGGTGTTTCAAAAAAAAAAAAATTTTTTTTTTGTTTCGTTTAAATTTATTTCTTTTACTATTTAATTCGCTATCCATACAAAGATATAGTCTTCTAGCTTTATCTCTTCACGCATAGCCAATAAATAAGAACATTAAGACCAACACTATACCACACTACAACACAATTAAGAAACAATTACAGAACACTTAGTAACTTCTGACATATACATTTGAAACTTAAAAAAAAAATAAAAAGGATCGTTACACCTCAAGGATTTAAAATAAATCGTTTCTCCGATTTTGAGAGTGACATCATGGCACCAAAGAAAACAAGGTCCGCTGCAAGGAACCGCCAGCAATCGCCAGACAAAAACAGTGAGGAAAATCCTATTCAAAAAACTCCAGATCAGTTGAAAAAACAACAAACCGGAGAACTCAATACAGTAAACATGTCAGGACGTGAACAACCCACAACCTACAAAAAATCGAACGACAACTCAAGGATCAGTGAAGCATACGATATCGGAAACGAGGAAGGATCAGACACGAGGAACAGAGAAAAATCTCAGGATACCGCATCAGCATCAGATATTTTCCAACCTATTGACATCGGAAAACATAGGACATTCCCCAGCATCTACAAATGGAACCTGAAGTACGACGGATCCACTCCCATCCTGGACTTCATCGATATAGTTGAGGATAAGGTGCAAGCTAGAGGAGTAACCGAAAAGGAGCTCATCCAAGGTTTTACGGACCTACTAGAGGGATCATCATTATTATGGTTTCGCAGCATCAGACAGTATGTAACGACATGGAAAACTCTAAAAGCGGCGTTAATAAATAAATATGAGTCACTCAATTACCAAACGAGGCTCGAAAATCAAATGCGTAACACAAAACAAATCGCAGGAGAAACTATGCACGACTTCGTTACACGCATAGACACCATGAACACGAGGCTGTCTCCAAGACTACGAGATGCTACAATACTCGAAATTGTTAAATTGAACGTCCTTCCATTGTACTACACTCTACTGGGAACGACCAGACTGGACGACGTGGGAACATTATTGGACCTGGCGAAAAATTTCGAACAATACGCGCTAAATCCAGCACCAACTGCGACAAACAGCACCCAGCAACGTCAATCATTGTCCCCAAGATCGCAAAACAAAATACCGATGGCAGCCGTGGACGAGCAGTACGTATGCGATAATAATAGCAGTCAAGATGAAGTAGCCGCGATTCCGCACAACGACAGATTCGGACCTCGCCGCGACATACCGCCGCTACTCCAAAGAAATTCCAACTACGAAAATCCTCCACTCGACAGACATCGTCAGCAAAACTTCGAGAGACGCCCCCAGAGACCTTCACCTCAGGCTTTATTTTGCAAGAAATGCGAAAATCATGGACACACCTTCAGAGAATGCCAAAAGTACCCAAATCCTATGTGCTTTAACTGCAAGTTGCAAAATACATTCACGCGATTTTGCGTAAGATGCAACGGAACTCAACAGCAAAACCAGCCAAAAAACGGGAACACCCACGGATACAGGCATTAGACGGGGCCATAACCGTGGAAAATTATACGTTGTCGGCTAAACCACAATATAACGATTCCCGTCCACACGCTAATATCAACATAATGGGAAAATCTTACGAAGGACTGGTGGATACCGGCTGTGCAGTCTGCATATTGGGCGACGAAGTGCACAAACGTTACATGTCACTGGGAAAAAATATCAAAGAATCGGAAAACCGCATAGCAACGGCCGACGGAACGCCGCAAAAAATCCTCGGATACCTGACTTTACCGGTGATATTTAAAGGAAGGTCGAAAGAAATAAATTTCCTCCTTTGTCCTACGATTAAAAAAGACGTAATTCTGGGGATCGAGTTCATCAGAAAATTCGACGTTAAAATCTCAATCGGAGAAAATCTCGACATCCAGGTGGCACAAATAAACAATACCACATGCCAACAAATCGTGGACATAGAAGATCTTACGCCGGAACAAATGCGACGATTAGATCATGTCAAGAAGCTGTACGAAGATATTTCCTTCGAAAAACAAGGCCTAGGAAGAACGCATTTAATGGAGCACAAAATTGTCACCACTGGCGACCCTATCCGCCAAAAGCCGTACCAGTTATCGCCAGCAAAAGATAAGCTGATAAAAGATGAGATCGACGAAATGCTGAAGCTAGGGGTGATCACACCAATTAAGTCCCCATGGTGCAACCCGATACTCGTCGTAACGAAAAAAGATGGCAGCCCAAGGGTGTGTTTAGACTCGAGAAAATTAAACGAGATAACCGTGAAAAACCATTACCCGATGGCATCGTCGCAAAGAATTCTAGACAACTTAGGGAACGCACGTTACCTAACATCTATCGATTTATCGAAAGCCTTCTGGCAAATCCCGCTAGAAAAATCCTCGATCTACAAAACCGCATTCGCGATACCGGGAAAGGGCATGTTCGCCTTTGTACGTATGCCTTTTGGCGTCTGCAACGCATCCTCGGACCTCTCGGCACTCATGGACCAGATCTTCGGACCTGAGTACGGAAATAAGGTATTCGCATACGCCGACGACCTCATAATTGCATCAACAACGTACGACGAGCACATCGACACCTTATTACGAGTGAGGGAAAACCTGAAAGAAGCAGGCCTGACGGTAAACCTGAAAAAATGTGAGTTTTGCAGGCCAGAACTAGTATATCTCGGCTATATTGTCGACAGACAAGGCTTGAGGACAGACCCAGGAAAAATAGCCTGTGTTACGAATTTTCCGAGACCGGATCGTGTAAAACAAGTGAGGAGTTTCCTCGGTTTAACCGGATATTACCGCCGATTCGTGAAAAATTACTCAAAAATAGCCGCACCACTGTGCAAACTAACCGGTGGAAAGAAAGGTGTAAAAACAATTTTCACATGGACAGAAGAGGCGGAAGAGTCATTTATCATGCTAAAACAAGCTCTGACTACAGCCCCGATCCTGAAATGTCCCGATTTTAGCAAGGAATTCACAATAAGCTGCGACGCAAGCGACATCGCCATAGGCGCGGCCTTAACCCAGTACGATGAAAAGGAAAAGATGGACTTACCCATATCATATTTCTCGCAAATCCTTAACTCCGCGGAAAGGCATTACTCAGTAAGCGAAAGAGAATTGTTGGACGTCTTAAGGGCCGTTCTCCATTACAAGACGTACATAGAAGCCACCAGATTTAAGGTAGTGACTGACCATAGCAGCTTGAAATGGCTCACCAAATTGGAAAACCCCACAGGCAGACTGGCAAGGTGGAGCACATTGTTGTCACAATTTGATATGGAAATCATTCACCGAAAGGGTAGCCTGAACGTGGTAGCAGACGCGCTTTCCAGGATTCCATGCATGGCTCTATCAGCAACACCCGGCGAAGATGAATGGTACAATCGTACGTACGAGACGGTACGAAACGATCCATACGCAGCCCCGGAATACAAGATAGAGAACGACAAACTGTACAAATACCACGCTCCCAGGAGAGGCGAGAAGCTGCTAAACCCATGGAGAATCGTTCCAAAGCTCGCAGACAGGAAAAACGCGATGAAAGAAATACATGAGGGAGACTTCGCTGTTCACTTCGGCATATTCAAAACTCTAAGGAAGCTGCAATCGTACTATTATTGGCCAGGAATGCAAAAGCAGGTGAAATCCTACATAAAAAGCTGCGACACTTGTAAAGCCCACAAAATTCGAACAGGGCCAGCCCAGGGCCTGATGGTCACTCCAAAATCTGTGAAAACCCCGATGCATACCATCAGCATCGATCTTATAGGGCCCGTTCCGAGATCAATGAGTGGTTTCACATACATACTTTCCGTGGTCGATGTATTCACCAAGTTTTGCTGGCTATTTCCTTTAAGAAAAGCCACGTCGGTGAATATAAACAAACACCTAGAAAACAATATATTTCTCACTTATGGTACTCCGGCCGTTATAACGTTAGATAACGCGACCTATTTCAGATCAAGAACATTTAAAGCACTAATCGATAAATACAGAATCCCTAGACTATTCTACGGATGCGTCTACGCACCGCAATCCAATATGGTTGAGCGTTACAACCAGACAATAGAAACTAGCCTATCAATTTTGTCAGGCCAAAATCAAAGAATGTGGGATAAATATATTTATTTGATACAAAATGCTCTAAATAATCATATAAATCTCGCGACAGGATTTTCACCCTCGTATCTAATGTTTGCTCGAGAGCCTTTTGTTGATGGAAGGTACCATAAAATGCTAGGGTACGTGCCAGATCAAAACTCCCAAATAGCAGTCGACAGCCCGCAGGAGTTCGCTAAGGGACTAGAAGCCTTGGCGGATACTTACGAAGTCGTGCAGGATAGGTTAATGGAAGCTTTTAGAAACAGCGCGGCCAGGTATAATTTAAGGAGGAAAAACATCCAATTCTCAGTAGGTGACACTGTATGGGCAAAGAACCACACCTTATCGAGGAAAATAGATTTCTTCTCTAGTAAATTAGCACCTAGGTATACAAAATGCAAAGTTATCGCTAAAAAATCGCCAATCGCCTATGAATTAGCTGACATGAATGGAAAACCTCGCGGAACGTTCCACATCAAAGATATCGCTAGCGATTAAACGCGTCTAAGTAAATGGTAGCTGTGATGTCGTCGGAATGAATATACTCTCATAAACAGAAATAAACCGCTCGGAAAAGCTATGAAAACTCGAAGACACCGTATTATGGTACACTAAAAGGTATTTACGAACAAGTATTAAAGGCACGAAACGGACCTCAGTGTTATTTTCAAAAAAATTAAAACAATAAATATATATGTACACATATTAACAAAATGAATAAAATATTAAATTAATTAAAGCCTAATAAAATATATAACAGTATAAAATAAAACAAACTAAAAGAAATGCATTGAATTGATATCGATTTGACTTATAAAAACACACAATAATAATACATCAGATAAAAAACAACAATACAAAGAGCCTTGTCCCATCAAAAATAAACAAAAATACAAAACTTACAATTTAAAGTTAAAAAAAAATTTTTTTAATAAAAAAAAAATTTTTTTTTACAAGTTATCTAACCCGGCTAATCACCGGGCTCGATAAGACAACATTCTCCATTTATGCAAATTTCAAAACTTCCTAAAAAATAAATAAATCTAAAAAAAATAAAGGTCATATAGTTACCAAATAAAAATAAAATCATAAATTCAAAAATAAACAAATAACGTCCCTTTGCCTGAGCCATTACGGACCGATCTAAGAATAAAGATGTTTCTCTACCTCAATATACCATTATTATATACATATTAGGTTCGGTGCTACCCATCCAAATATAGAGAGAAAACACCTCCGGAATATCCGGGTTTTTATTATTTATTGGGTTTGGTGGTTATATAGCCCGTCATTGGACAGAAACACCATTGGAACCATTGGTTTCCGGGTATATGTACATCAACTGTCAGCGTAGAATTAAAATCAACATGTCAGCTCTGTTGCGCAGAATACCACTATGAATATCATTATATTAAATTATTACCATTATTATTCGATCACGCGGCTAGTAAGTCGGCAGAACTAAGTAGCGACTAGAACTCCGTACACAAAACCGTTGTGAATTCGACATGAACAGCTACAGAAAAATCTTTATTCGATCCCGGCATTTGCCAGGACATGGAGTCACTCCATACCATGAAAGTTTTCATAATAAAACACCCCCCCATAGATTAACCGTAATGATACTTTAGTATAAAGCTCAATTTAGTTTGCCCATCGAAAGCTCTACAAATTTAACATATAAACCGATCTTAATTGCATATAAATATTTGTATAAATTTACTCCCTCATTATAGTAAATATATTTTCAAACAGTCGAAAATAGTAAAATAGGTACGAGACCGACACATTTGAGTATGACAGGATAGAAAGAAAGGAAGCGCTTGCATGATGACGAAAGACCGAAGCGTGAAAGGCGCACAAAAGGAAGATACTAAGTCGAATACTAAAAATTATTATTATTACCTCTAAGACTAAGAAAAATTACCATCAGACAGAATTTATATACAATATAAACATTGGATACCAAAGATCTCACAAATCTTGAACAGTTAGGGAATATCTAGCGGAACAACGCATATTAGACATTCTATATTAACTACACACCATCATGAGCTAAATAACTGAAAAGTCAAAGACTGTGGTTTTGTCGCGAAAAGCGCGCATACCTTTTCAATCCTCCCGTCCAAATAAAAATCAAATAAAATAACAAGGCTCTATAAAATAAAAACACAAGTTAACAATAATACACAACTCAGCCCATATAAAATATTACACCCCAATATACTTAAAAGAATAGCAAATAAATAGCAACACTTACTCAAATAATATACAAACCCTATATAAAAAAAAAAATACATAAATAAAAACACGGTCGATCATGGGTCTCGCAAATTAAAATTACGTGAACCCGAGTCTGTATACTTCAGACAGGTCCCCAAAATATACATACACAAAATTATAAACAAACCGGCAAAATTATATATACTAAAAATATACATTATTAATAAGGAACATATAGCCTTCCTAATATTATTTATGCGCCAATGCGCGAATGCAAATATACAATGCACATATAGATAAAAACAATCCATGATTAAATATTACACCCATAATAACGTTAAATTACGTTCAATATTATACAACCGGTTTCCTCTCTTCCCATAAATCACAAAAATAATAAAATACAACAAGGCCATTTAAAAAAATAAATATAGGAGAGACCTGATATCGAGGAGAAATAAAATGCAAATAAAATCAAGTCCCATATATAAAATATCACAATAAATCGATAAAAATTTAACCATTGCACAACATTTTTATAAGTTTAATCAAAGGTCGTAGCGCATCTCGCTAACGGACCACATTCATTCCCCTTTATAATTCATAAATTATTACATCAAAGTGCAGAAGACGCACACGCACGTCTGCGTCCATATTATTAAAGTCAGTAAAAAAAAGAAAGGAAAAAGAGAGCTACAAACGTACATATCAGAATAGAATATAAGTATATAAATATCGTATAATCACTAATCAGGTCATTATGTCTAGATAAAATGTTGTTTTTAAATATTAGTAACACTGTTTCATAAGAACTTTTACAGTAACTCCGTCAATAAAGAGTACTGATCTTGTATACCATATGTACCTAATAGGACAAATAATATTAACTGCATACATAGTAATAGCAACTTAGTACATAGAAAATTAATGCTAGTTTATTTCTGTTTATTTAAATTTTTATAGGAAAGGAAATAGCAAATAGAATAACTGTCATTCTGGTATACATTCCACTGAGGAATAAAATATTGTAAGATCACACAAGGGTATAGATTGAATAAAAATGGAAATATATAGCTAATTGTTTGTAAACGAGGATATCACAATACCTACTCATGGTACAGTGAAACAAGCCTATCCTTCTTACCTCACCCATCCTAGTAGTACCAGATAAAGAAACATTAGTATCTCGACAAGATGATGCCGCATACCTTTCTCAAATTCCAGAAAATTTGGAGCAACGATGCAGAAAAGGCCATACTCATAACGACGTTACTATGATGAACCGATGCAGCGAATATCGACCCAATAATATAAAGGGATCTACACGCTAATCAATTGGATACGACAAATTTACTACCGATCGTCCAAGGAAGAACACCGTTAAATTCAACTTGCGATCCGGAAATTATAACTCCAAGCAGTCATAGCAGGTAAAAGACACATTTTCCTTACCTCTATAGACATTAGGACTTCAGACCAGATGACCAACACCAGAGGACCACTAGTCGCCGTACAAACAGCGTACCCGATGACGTCCGTATAATGGATATGCACACAGGAATACAGCAAGTACCATGCATATCATGCATATATTGTACCACTAGCATGCAGCTCTTTTCCCAGATGCTCTTTGAGTGAAAGACACTAAGAAAGTGCCATTCAGTTAGTTATCGTTAAAAGTGAGAGTGCAATTAATTTGAGTCTAATATCTTACGGTATTTCAGTGAAATGGACAGTTGAGACCGTTAAGCCACCTATTCAAGTTCCCGTGTTAATCAATTCTACACAGGACTTACATAAGCAAAGTGTTCATAAATTGCCACCTACGAGGAAAATTACCACGACAACGTAATAGTACACAGGACTTTATAAAGCGAAGTGTCAATTTTAATTCATTACCCGAATTTTACAACATTACTTCAACTTAATGACCCAACATATAGACTTTTATAATCTGCTCCTGCACACATAGACTTTACTGCAAAGCAAGTGGCGTAGCATAGGAAGATACAGTTTAAAAAGACTCTATACTTCGTAGCAGAAATTTGGCTTCGTAGCGGAATTCAAGAAACTAATGCTGTTTCCATTTTTCTTGTCTGTCGTAAGGTGACGTAAACCACGCTGCAGCCGACACCCTAGAGTGTCATGACGAAATCGACGACCAGCCATTATTCGAGGACACACTTAGACGTCTACAGGACCCAGGATGCGACCGGAAGGATGTCAACGCGATCTACATTTAAATTTGTAAATTGTAAAGGGCCATATCCAGACTATATATCCACTTAACGTTAAAAAACGAGCAAGTGACTTCCATGACTGAACTTCTAGCGACAAAATACCCGTGACATTTCCACATTACTCCATATATTTCCTTTCCAATCTCATAATCTACATCATAATTCATAACCAAATGCATAGGATACGAACCATATTAATACTTAGAAAAATAGAACTTAATTCAAAACTTATGACTTTTCCACCCTTTTCACATGTCAAATTAAACTTACATAATCGTAAATATCACAACAAAATAATTTAGGTCTATTATATAGGACATAAAAAAAAAAACTAATAATAAGTAATTGTTAAATACAAGCACAAATACAGTACCGCACCAGTAGCTACGCTTCGTAGCAAGTGTTAGGCGTAGCGACTCATAGTATAATTTGTTTCTTTTTGTTTATTGCTTCTTTTGTTAATGCCACCGTGGACGGTGACGTAGTTATCTACCCGGCATGTAATGCTGCTGCATTACCCTATACTTAGAAAGTATACCATTATAGTCAAATACTTATAAAATATTTAATCTAGTTAAGCAAATCTACTCATTGTATAAACTTGCCGTGCAATCGACGTCTAGTCTTTGTACGTCACTAGTCAGCTCATCCACAGCGGAGAGATTTTTTCAGTATTACCATTGCGGGTAATAGTTTTTTTTGGCTACCGGACCTGGAGGAAGACGGTCGATATTTCGGAGAGGGCGCGCCCGCTATGGCGGCGCGGCGCGCCCGATTCATTCACTACCCTGCATCCAGCCACTGCAGATTAAAATTCTTTATTTAAAGCCAGTACGAGATATAGAAGCATTTGAATCTTTACTAAATTCAGTGTAACATCTGGGCAGGCCATCGAGGAATCCTCAACCCTACAAGGCAAGTCGCTCACTGTACCATTAACCGCCTCTATTCTCGCTTCTTTTAATTTCTCGCTCTTTTATAATTTTCTATTACAATTTTAAAATCCATTTATAATTAAACTAATGTGAAGCAGACGCCAGAAACCGCGTCGCTTCGAAAAGGAACCCAGGTTATTGTAATATCGCCGTTAGGCCAGGGTTAGGTTAAAATTAACTATAACGTTCTACCGATAGAAATAGATTAAATAGCATAGCCGGCTCGTCCGCCGAATAAACGTGCATAGTTCACTTTTTCCAAAATTTTTCATAAAATGTGCTACCCCCCATTAGGTCGAAAAGGTGAAAGTCGACCCGCGAAACCCTTTCTATAATACCGGATTCTCGGAGTGCAATTCCCTCGATATCAGGTCCCTCAAAATATTCTCTTTCAAGTCTCTACCCCACGAAACAAAATCCCAAATCGCAAGCTAATTTTTGAATCTCTTTCCTAAAGTACAAGTCCAAAATCTCGAAAATATTATCTTTCAAATCACGTCTCAATAATACAAAATATCAATCATCTAAACTATTTCCTTTATTTTATTAAAAGATCTTTACCCAATAAAAAGAATAGAACCAAGGTCAGGTCCCCGATAAATAATATTCCTATTCAAACATTTATCTAAAAAATATAAAATCTAAATTCCTGACTTATCCAAATTCCGTTAGATTCTTACTCCACCGTAACATAAAATTAAAGCGATCATTTTCCATAATCCTAAACATAAGAATAAATCATTTCCAATCATTATCAATCGACGTCTCTCTAGAAAAATCTACGGTTCAACCGAAGGAGATACCCGCATCCCGATACCGACAGACTTCAACGCCTACCCGACTCCTAAAAAAATCCGAAACCCTGAATTTCAATCGCGAAAAATCACGGAAGCTCGATAGAAAATTCATAAAACCTTCGAAACTTAATTCGGCCTTGATATGCGCATTAATTAAAATTATATAGAAAGATCGGAGAACCTATGCACAGGAACGTAACATGTACCATAAATTTTCGTAAAATATATTCTTCTTTATAATAAAAACTCCATTGTAAGGCATTATGTTTCATTTAATAAAAAAGGTTTAAAAAATTGGTAATTCTATAATCTTCTCAGAAAAATTCGTAATAATTCGAATTCGAGACGTAAGATGTGCAAGCGGAGCCAGGGAGAGAAAAGAAAAGTTCACAGGGTTAAGAACCATTAATTTATGTTCGGACAAACCGAGCCTTATCATTTAAATTCTACGAACTCTAGTCTTGGAAATTTCTATACATTTCTTTGTTCAATCAATCGCTCAAAACACGAATCAATAAAGATAGAATCGCGAAACTTCTAGCTATTTTCCTTAGTATTCATTTCTACAGGTCATTTAAAATTGAAATTAAATTCGATAATATAATAAATAAATAGATCCAAAATCATCACCCAATAATAAAGATAAATTTCAATTTGAATTATCATTCAGTAATTCCGGACCGATTGTAAAAGATATTAAATCGCGCCGGGCGAGCGATCTCAGACCGGTTCGTTATCAGTAGGCAGGCCCGCGACGGCCCGGCGAGCGCGGCGAGCGCCGGCGCCACCTGTAGGTGCGGAGGTGAAGGAGGGGGCCTTGCCGGTGCGACGTATCCGAAGATAGAGGGCGCTGCGCCGTTTTACCACAATCTACTTCCCGCGAATTGAGTACGGAGTTGAATTCACGAAACGCTCTCCATAATTAAATAAATTTTATAATCTGCAAAAGCCAACATAGGAAATTTCAGTCCATAATTAATAGCCCATAATTAGATAATTCGAGTATATTTTCCAATCCATAGCAAGCATACCCCATCCAACTTGATCGCCCGTCTGCCTCACAGACGATCCCGACTTCCGAGGACGCCACTAATAAGGCGGGATAAAAACCACCCCTGAGGATCACATATTCCGACTTGAGCTAGTGAGGCCCCGTCAGTGACGTTCCTCCTCCCATAATCTAGACCAACCGCTAGGCGAAGGCGTGCGTCTAGCTTTTTGTGCGTGGACCCCATCCCTAGAATTATCACGGATTGGCGCCCTGGAACTTGACGGTTTCCTAAAATTTAGATATTATCCGTGACATAATGGCATTTATCCGATCTTCATACAATACTATATAACCATTATAAACGGGGCACGTAGCAATATATATATATATATATATATATATATATATATATATATATATATATATATATATATATATATATATATATATATATATATATATATATATATATATATATATATATACATACATATACATATACATATACATATTTACATATATATAAATATATATATATATATATATATATATATATATATATATATATATATATATATATATATATATATATATATATATATATATATATATATATATATATATATATATATATATATATATATATATATATATATATATATATATATATATATATATATATATATATATATATATATATATATATATATATATATATATATATATTTTTAACGAATTCGTTTAAAGGATGACACTTTGATGAAAAAATAAAAATAATAAAAGCCACTTACATAGCTGGAAGGTTTTTCCCGGACTGGATTGGGAAATGCTTATTTTAAATGAGATGTATGTCTGGATGAGCACTACTTTCGACAGTGCAATGTAGGTTTAATGGGATCCCTTTATCGCTAGCGAACGATCACCCTTCATCCACATCTCAAAAACATAGCGTATCCTTTTGCAAACCAAAATAAAATGTCTTTATTAAAGACAAATTTAAGCAAAAAACAATGAAAAAAATCACAATCAATCGTCTCTTAAATGCGGAATGACATTTCGAAAATTCGATTTGAAATTCGAATATATCCACTCTTTAAAAGGACGATATACGATTGCTGGGCTCGCTATCAGCCAGCTATTAAATGAAAATAAAAATAAAATACTTCATTTGCTCGTTCCCATGAAATAAGATATAAATCGTAATTTCTGGTCGAGAAGTTTATACTTAAGGCTATATGATATTTACAAGAGTTCAAAACATAAGATAAAATTGTATAATATTGTTAATATTTGATTGGTTTTTTGTAAAATCTTTTTTTAAAGAATTCGTTTAAAGGATGACACTTTGATGAAAAAATAAAAATAATAAAAGCCACTTACATAGCTGGAAGGTTTTCCCGGACTGGACTGGGAAATGCTTATTGTTTAAACGAGATGTATTCTTGGATGAGTACCACTTTCGACGGTACACTGTAGGTTTAATGGGATCCCTTTATCGCTAGCGAACGATCACCCTTCATCCACATCTCAAAAACAAAGCGTATCCTTTTGCAAACCAAAATAAAATGTCTTTATTAAAGACAAATTTAAGCAAAAAACAATGAAAAAAATCACAATCAATCGTCTCTTAAATGCGGAATGACATTTCGAAAATTCGATTTGAAATTCGAATATATCCACTCTTTAAAAGGACGATATACGATTGCTGGGCTCGCTATCAGCCAGCTATTAAATGAAAATAAAAATAAAATACTTCATTTGCTCGTTCCCATGAAATAAGATATAAATCGTAATTTCTGGTCGAGAAGTTTATACTTAAGGCTATATGATATTTACAAGAGTTCAAAACATAAGATAAAATTGTATAATATTGTTAATATTTGATTGGTTTTTTGTAAAATCTTTTTTTAAAAAATTCGTTTAAAGGATGACACTTTGATGAAAAAATAAAAATAATAAAAGCCACTTACATAGCTGGAAGGTTTTATATATATATATATATATATATATATATATATATATATATATATATATATATATATATATATATATATATATATATATATATATATATATATATATATATATATATATATATATATATATATATATATATATATATATATATGTTGTTATATTTGATAAGGTTTGTAAAGAAATCCGTTTATAGGATGATGTTTTTATTTAAAATAAAATAAAATTTTATTTTATTTAAAATAAAATTTGATTTATTGGCTCGTTGATAACAAACTCAGCAAATTGTATCATATTTTAAATGTTGGTAGCATTCGAAATTTGAATTATTTCGTAATGTCACTTTCATTTAGAAAACGGCTTTGCCGAAGTGATCAATAGTTTCATTTTTTATTTTTTCGCTTAATTCGTCTCAATTGAAGGCATTTTGTGTTGCATAAGGATAAGCCCTATTTATGAGATATATGGATGAATAGTGATCGTTAGTCGACTGCAAAAGGACCTTTAAACTTACATTGCACCGTCGAAAGTCGTGCACATCCGTAAGCATATCTCATTCAAACATAAGCATTTCCCAATACAAGCTGGGATTTCCTTCGCTACTTTTTAAGTATCTTTTACTAATTTTATTTTATATATATATATATATATATATATATATATATATATATATATATATATATATATATATATATATATATATATATATATATATATATATATGTATATATATATATATATAGATATATATATATATATATATATATATATATATATATATATATATATATATATATATATATATATATATATATATATATATATATATATATATATATATATATATATATATATATATATATATATATATATATATATATATATATATATATATATATATATATATATATATATATATATATATATATATATATATATATATATATATATATATATATATATATATATATATATATATATATATATATATATATATATATATATATATATATATATATATATATATATATGTATATATATATATTTATATACATTTATATATATATATATATATATATATATATATATATATATATATATATATATATATATATATATATATATATATATATATATATATATATATATATATATATATATATATATATATATATATATATATATATATATATATATATATATATATATATATATATATATATATATATATATATATATATATATATATATATATATATATATATATATATATATATATATATATATATATATATATATATATATATATATATATCTATATATATGTATATATATATATATATATATATATATATATATATATATATATATATATATATATATATATATATATATATATATATATATATATATATATATATATATATATATATATATATATATATATATATATATATATATATATATATATATATATATATATATATATATATATATATATATATATATATATATATATATATATATATATATATATATATATATATATATATATATATATGGGTCATTATCAAAAAAGATGTACATGTGACTCACATGATTAAAATTGTGACTAAACTGTTTCGTGACATACCTGTATTTTGTATTAATGTGAGTCACAATTATTATAAAGCCGGGTGTTAAATACAATGCTAATGATATGTAAATTGTAAATACAAGAAAAAAAGAATTAAACGCAGCTTTGTTAACATATCCAGTTTAGTGTATGCAGTATAATCCTTGCTTTACTTTACATGTTTCACGTGAGTCACATCATGTGAGTCACGAAATGTGACTAACATGTCAACCAATTTTTGTGATAACATGACCTCACTTAATTACCATATCAAAATAACTCACAATACAGTTGGATTGGCAACAGAATATTACTTGTATTTGCTATGTCTATGATAGGACAGAATCTGATAATAATACACAGCTTACCTTGGTTAGAATGTCATCGTGATTCACAGGAGAAATTTCGCAATAATTCACCAATAATTCCGTGTCGACAAATAACTGTCACTAAAATCAAAATGGCGGAGATTTGATATGGACGGCACTTCGCATAGTGTTGCCACTAGCATTTCTACAAAAAGCTGTGACATCGTCCGTGACATCCTCTGAGTGACTCACATGTCAAAAATGCTGGACAAACTTTACGCACCCTTTTTTATTATAAGATTCAACCTAGATTTACAGTATTTCTATTCAATCAACAGGAAATTTATATATTTTGCTGGTGGAAAAAGATACGGTTTGAAAAAGAAGATAGTTGAACCATATACTGATTTTGTTCTTGTAGGGTATAAAAAGGACAATTATGTTTGTATGAGTCATGAAGGGAGAGAAAAACTAAAAAAAAGTTTTTTATGAACTTAATTAATATTATGCTATGATTACAATGTGGAAAGTCAAGAGAAGGGTGCATATTATATAAAAAAATGACAAAGCAAGGAATGTGTAACATACAACCGTGTGTATATAAACAGCAAATATGTCGGACATGAAATTATTATTTATGTACATCTTTTTTAAATATAACCGATATATATATATATATATATATATATATATATATATATATATACATATATATATATATATATATATATATATATATATATATATATATATATATATATATATATATATATATATATATATATATATATATATATATATATATATATATATATATATATATATATATATATATATATATATATATATATATATATATATATATATATATATATATATATATATATATATATAAAATAAGCAACTATACGAGGACGATCCTCGTCACTATTAGATGTTTGGACATCATCATTTTCAACACTTTCAGAAATTTGATTATATTCTTTCTCTGCCTCCGCAATACCCGGTAGATTCTGGAATGTGATCAGGCTTTCGTCCCCCGATTCTTTATCAGTTACTTCGCTGGTAGTATTTTCTGGAGTTTGAATTATAATACTCCTAATAGTTTATCGGAGTCTCTTTCTAGTTCATCGAATATATCATTCTAAATATGTTTGATATATTTGACTTGGTATTCCAATTCGGTTTGTTTTTGCTTCGACAGCAAAATTAAATAATATATATTAATGCGCGATAAATATAAACAATGGCTTGAAATCATACATTGAATGAAATATGATGCGGTATTTTAATATAGATAGGTACGTTTGTAAATAATATAATAAAAATCATCTATACTGTATAATTACAACGTACCTTTTGCAGTAGTTCATTTTTATATCATCCTTTATACAGCAAAATTAATCGTCTCATAGACAGTCCAAAATTCTTAAAAAATATCAAGGTAGTTTGTTTGTAAATTTTATCACTTCTCGTCTAAATAAATAATAGATATTAATGCGCAATAAATATAAACCATGGCTTGAAATCATACATTAAATAAAACATAATGCCGTTATTTTAATATAGATACATTTGTAAACAATATTACAAGTGGACACAAATAAACACCGCACAGTTAACACGTATTGGTACACAGAGACGTCCTCTATCCACTGATATGAAGAAACAAGTTATCTATTATAAACAATGCTGTCTATAATTTGTTTTTTTTTGTGTGGTTTTAAACGGACGCTAGTATGAGTTGGATATATCGCTCCATTAATCAAAATGTTCATTTCAGTTTCAGTCTCAAGAAGCCTATTTGCAGAATTAATTTTCAGAATTAGTTATGTATATTATATAAATTAAATTTATATCCGGATAGGTTTAAACATACATAGGTCTAAATAATTACATTCTCATTAATGTGTCATTTTGTTAAACACCTAAATACTATGTGAAATACTACAAAACAGTCAAAGATTAAAATGCTTTTGCTGTGATCGTAATCTCGCCCACGTAAACCTTTTTCTACAAACGTTGTTTTAGATTAATTTAGACGATAACTCAAAGACAATGAGTACAAGATTGTTTAAATTGATTTAAACCCTTTTTAGAGTATATATATATTTTTCAATAAAATTCAGCAAAATTTCAATATGTATTTTTTTCCGCTTGAAATCTTTTTATTGATATTATTGAAAAACTAATGACACCTGAAATATATTTACTCCTTCAGAGGATTGACCAACTGACAGACTAACGTAGGAATTGACACCGGGATATGATATTTTTGAAATCGTAATCTAAAAATCATACAGCCATTTTAGCTCGCTTTATCGTTATTTCTTTGAGTATTACTCCTAAAATATGGAAGATTATTTTAAAAAGCTGTAATCACACAAAAATAGACCTTTATCTGACTATGAAATCAAAGGCTATCGCGGTTGTTTGACTTTATAAATATTATTGACAATACTTTAATCTACCCTGGACAACGGCGGTTGCAACGTCGTCGAAACGTCGAGTGCTACAAACTTCTCGACGTAAATTCCTTTTATCCTATTTGCTTTATCTAACTATTTGTTTAACATCTATAATTAAAATATTTGTAATTATATCTTTTATATGTTTGTGAGATATATTGTTTTGCCTCCTCCGCATGTAACCCCTTGCTAAAAAAACAATTTAATAGATGTTACGTATACGCATATTACATAATCATAATTTATTTTTTAACTATGTACATTCACAATAAATATTCTTTGGTGCTTTGTTCGCAAGCTCTTTGAATAGTAAGTATATTGCTCAGGTAGGTAGTAAGTATATAGTAAGTACATAGGCTCAGGCTGTTACCGTCCTTCGTCACGTATTATTATATCACAATTCGCGAGCATTTCGGATCGCTAGTATCAGGTGCCTTTCTAAAGTGCTCAATTTACGTAATAGCAGCGAGCGATCATAGCGGAAGCGCTGAATATTAATAGTAGGTCAATGTCGCAGATCGATGGTGGTAGGCATTACGATGGCTGGTATGGCATTTACTATGTCAATGTCACTACCGCGCCTCTACGGCGCTTTAAATGCGATGCTACCCCTGAAACGCGATAAACGAATTACACCTTTCCCTTCCTTTCCTTAACCTTGCCTTAAACCGCTTTGCCAGGGTTGCTGCAATTCCAAATGCAGCCTTCACTTAACCTTAACTTTAATGCACAGCTTTTTTACTTAATACGTGGTAGTAGGTATTATAATCACTCGATCATAATGCTTACTATAATATGGAATTACGTCGTTGACAACGCAGTACCTCGTAACTACAGTTTTGGACCAAAATCATTTCCTAACTAAAGAATTATGATGTGGGGGTGAAAATGATGATCAATAATTTTCGATACTCATATCTGGGCATGTGTTGCGGCATGACAGATATCAGCTGCTTCAACTGATATTGATGGGCAAAATTAAGTAAACAAAGTCCTGGAAGGAGGAAAAAGTCGTGGTTCTGTAATGTCAGAGAGTGGACCTGGATCACCAGCGCGGAACAGCTCTTTTGGATGGCGCAAGACCGAAAAAGTTTTCAGAGCTAACGGCCAACCTCCAGTATGTATGTGGATTGTAAAACGGTATGTATGTGGATTGTAATTTTATTTTGAAATAAACTTTGTTTCACTATAATTTAATCAACAAAAATCTAATCTTTTCTAATTCTATTTGCCTTAAAAATAATAAAATATAAAAATCACAACTAGCCATCTCTCCCGGAGCGTCCCGGGAGAGATAGCCTTAGTAGTAAGGACTAGTTGGCCAGTACGTATTACTGTTTCTTCTTTTTCACCGTACATTTTTTGAGATTCAATTCCTTTCTTTTCTTTGTCCACATTTTGAACACATGTCGTCAAATTCGGTGCAATTTTCATGCACCCACAGCTGGCAAATTATACACTGAAGACAGTCTTCGATAAGTCGTGTTTTGTAATAGTTCTCTCCATAGTTATATTCTTCTTTCCCGTTATCATCTTCATCTGATGCAACGCATAAAATGGATGTTCGTCATTGTCGCTACTATCAGATATCCTTCTTAATGATTTTCTCTTTCGTGGGGCACTTTCACCACTATTTTTTGTCTTTCTTCTTTTCGTTTATGTCAGTCTTGATATCTTTTTTTACGTTCTTCTTGGCAATACTTTTTAGCATTTTGGCATTATTAATAGTATCTATATTTCCTTATTTGAATGGTGCTTTTGAGGTCAGGAGTGCGCCGACTTGCTTAGCCTGTTTGGGTACTTCGATTTTGTGAAACAGAACTTTTTGTGAAACAGGTGATATTTCCATTAAAATTAGTGTTGGAGTCAAATTAGGGACGTCATTTTATTTTTATCGTTAGAGAGGTCGTTTTGAGTTTTGAAAGCATTTTTACCCTTCATGATGCAAGCAGGTGGTCAAAATGTATCTTCAGCACTAGGTACAGCAGGCTATCACAGTCATTGTTTCTCCTTTTTCAGTCGATATAAATGTGGATACAGTTCTGGATCCCTTCTCAGCAAGTATATGTTCAGGCCAGTTATTCAACTGGAGTCCTGTCTCATCCATATTGAAGATGTGACTTGGTTTCAACATCACGTTGTCGACCATCAAGGCATTTTCCAGGAGCTTAAAATAAGCATCTACCTCGGACTTGTTCATAGCGGTTGATTCCGCTAAAGAAACACCTTCTGACTTTCTGATTGAATATCAGGGTGGCTGCTCAAAAACAATTGTTGGAAGTCGTAGTCCGCTTTTTCAGTTTCCTTATTGAGCCTGTGTTTTAAATTTAATTTTTTAGACAATAGATAAGCGATTTTTTGACATCGTCAATCGTTAAAGGAAAACCTTTTGCTTGCGTGACTTTAATGTGGTTTGCGAGCTTCTTTTCATTTTCTTCGCCAAAAAAAGTCTACGTATCGGCGAAACGTGAGAAACTAGAAAGATAGGACAGCCACAAAACAACGGAGGTCACTTATGAGCAGTTTCTGTAATAGTTAATAATGAGATATCAGTAAATCATTGTACATAATTTTGTGAATTGAGAATGTGAAAACCAAATTGTTTTTGAATTTCCTAGTTTTGGCCTTTCCGAGCAAATAGACTACTTTTGACAACAATTTCTGAAAAAAAATATTTTTCTGTAAAGAATCTAAAAAGCGTTGAGCACGTTGCGTCAACCAGCGGTAAGTAAAATATCGCAAATATTGTATTTCCCGTTTTTTACCTACTGCTAGACGGCGCAGCGCGCTTAACTCTTCTCAAACTTTTTTCAAAAATAAAAGTTTTCAAACTATAAAAAAAAAAAAAAAAATAAAACCATTTTTAATGAAAAGTTTTGGGTTTACGCGTACTGATTCACCTTCTTCAAGGATGCCGGTTTATTAACTCACCTTGTATATACATAGGTATAAATATATGAAAAAACGCATATGCCATTTCCTTTAAACCAATGCATGCTTTTCAATCCCATAAGTACAGAGTGAAATCACTAATCCCACGAGGTCGATCCGTTGGATCGTGTACTTCGAGGAAATTGATTGGATTACTTACTTGGCGTAAAAACCAAGTTTACAACAGAAACGTGTAGCGGAGAGAACGTTATCCAGTAGAGCGACAACAAGCCACGTTCACTGAAAACTAAATAGTCACTGCTAACATTGATTAAATAGTGTATTAGATTGCGCAAGTCTAAACAATCGTTTGGCAGTAATGATTTAATATGAAAGGCAACATGTAGATGGCACTCATAGCTTCAAATATCGATTAAATATCGTCTTTTGCGTATTAATGTTAAAATCGACTCATAGATGGCGACTCATGCATGGTATTTTTTTAATTAGATATTCGGAGTAAAACAAGAGATTTTACCTTAAAAGCCGCGGGTGTGGGTGCGGGTAGATTTTGAATTAAAAGATGCTCTACTATATACAGAATTTCATCGGAGTCGCCGATTACTCTGGGAGCATTGTGTTTCCCGTGGCAAAGTTAATGAACGGATGGTACATAAGGTGTCATTAAATCGGCAAAAATATGTAGTTTGATCATTTCCATGGTGACACTTACAGGTGTGTCGTATAGCTGTGGTGACGTAATCAAAGATGGCCGCCACTGCAATATGAATAAAGTAATTTATCTCGGTGTCTATCTAACCGATTTTAATTTTTACTTCCCCGGCAGATGGAAACTGAAATATGTCTGTGACTCTGTGTGTGCATCTGTGTGTATTCCTCGACGATATCGCCCAAATGCTTCATCCTATTGAGCTGAAATTTGACATGCAGGCATCATTCGGTCATGACAAGACTTGAAAAAATGTAGTCGAAATTGTTCCACCAGAGGGCGCGCTAGTCATACATAGATCTCGAAATATTCCAGTTAGAGACTTGAAATTCTGTACAAAAATGCCTCGTTGCGACGCGACAAGCGACGCAAACATTTTTAAATACGCCGTAGGTATTTAGGAAAACACTACATAAGTTTTGAATAAAATACCATTTTAATACCAGGGAAATACTACAAAATACTTCAAAACACTAATTTTGCCATAATAGTCACACCCCCTCCCATTACTATTGGGAGGGGGGGAAGTAAGGATATGGGTGGTGGGGGGGGGGGTTGAAGGGGTAAGATGCTTGCTGGGTAAGTCTTGGGGTGACACAACCGATTTTTTTAGCTGCTGTTTAAAGCTAAAGAAATATCTGATACACTATACCTATAACCCAAGCCTGCAAATTGAGACTTTTTATTTTTTATTACATCGTAATAATGGATGTTTCCTATAGTTTTCAATGTGCTGAATTTAAAAATGCCATCATTTACCATCATCATTACGTAGAGATTGTCCGCAAATAGAAAATGAAAATTTATGCAAAACCAGCAATGCATGTAGGAAAATAGTATACCTTAAAATAAAAAAAATATATATCACGTCATATTTCCTAACTTTTATTATTATAAAATTTAAAAGAAATATGTAGTACAATAAAATTTTAAAAATCCTTATAATATCCGCTTTGAACTTTTCCGCTTGTGACTGTGACTGTGAGAACTGTGACTGTTCTCTATGCAGTATCCAGCAGTAGTCGTCCATCATATTTGAATTCCACCGTCCTTGGTATCTCCGCTCCATTTCCTTTATGTCCTGGTGGAACCTCTCTCCTCTCTCTTTACTCACTGCACCAAGATTTTTCGGAAAATAGTCCAAATGCGAGTTTAAAGCTTATTGAGCATCCCAAATCGCTAAAACTTGTTACCATTTTTTTAACAATGTTTTTGAAGTTGTGATCCTTCTTGTTTCCTAAAAACTGTGTTACAACGTCTTTGAAGTAAGTCCAGGCTATTTTCTTAATATCTTTCATGTCATGGTTAAAGTTTTCGTCATTCAGAAGCTTACGTATGTCAGGACCGAAAAAAACTCCCTCCTTCAACTTTGCTTCGGACAATCCAGGGAACTTGCTTATTAGATACTTAAATATTTAAGCATCTTTTGGCAATGCCTTGACAAACTGCTTTATCATACCTAGTTTGATGTGCAGCGAGGGTAAAAGTACTTTTTTTCTGGTCTAACAAAGATTCAAAGTGTACATTTTTCTCTCCAACCTTAAGCGTTTTCTTTGCCACTCCTCCGGGATCCATTGCTGAGATTTCACGCGGCTATCCAATTCACAAGGAAATCAGAGGTATTTGGTGTAATAAGGGCATATGTGTTGCCATTGTGGAGTAAAACAGCTTTTAAACTTCTTGTAGAAGAGTCGATGAATAGTCTCCATTCATCAGCCATAAGGTGAATGTTGAATATTGACATCAAATCGGGTACATTGGAACAATATACAAGATCGGCATCTTGAAAAAAATAAGGCTAGATTTTTTTTCTCGGTTTCTAAACCAAGCGAAAGAAGTTCCAGGTGCCAACAAGTTTTTCTTTTAAAAATGGCAAATTATGAAATGGGTCAGTTGAAAATTCCACATCTTGGTCATTATGGTAAATCCCGTTCTAAAAAATCCCCTTATATCTAGGCAATCCGACGGAAAATAAGATTTTGCAGCGTAATCTTACGTGATGGTTTTTTAGTATTTTTCGCATAAGGAACAGCCTTCATAATAATAAAAATAAATATTGTCGCAGACCTGTGTAATCAATGCTACTTTCAATCAATTCACTAGATTACGCTGACGGTATAGCAAGGCATTAAAAACACTCTATAAAGTAAATATATTAAATGCACATTGCATTTAATATAGACTATGCACATGCGTTGTCTAAATGTATGAAATTTTAAATAAACGTCGGTTAGCATAATATCAGAAATTATGGCCAGGATTTTCTTAGCAGCAGCTCTTTTTCATAAATAAGGAAACAATATAAAAGTTTTCGTTATTTCCATTAAATAAATACAACTAACGGCGCAGTCGAATGCAAATACTGCGCCATTTCTTTTTCCATGCGGCAAAAGCCATATTGACAGAGATTGAACATATTTTAATGGCTGCCATTTACGGACGAATGGTTCGCGAGTTGCGATACACTATCGGGATTTTTCACATTTAGAAGCGCATGCAGTCTGTTACTGCAGCACTGAAAGCAACACAGCACAGGTGCTACATAGAGTAGCTGAAAAAAAGAAAGGTAAATAATTGACACAATTTGCTTGATCATATATTGATTTTATAAAATATAATTAGGCAATACAATCCTTGAATAGTTTTTGCCTTTTTACGACCCATACATATATACAGCAATATATATCATGTTTTGTGATCATGCGAAAAATCTATTTTAAGATTTAAATTGATCTTCATATTTTGAAGTCCTAGAAACCCAATATAGTGATGTTTAACAAAATATGTGTCGGTAAAAATTTTCCGCGCGATCACGTGAAACACACAGAGTTAAAATTTGGTATACATATAGTCCTTTTAAGTTCGACTCTTCGTTGTTTTAGACACAAAATTAAGAGTAGCTGCCATAGAAGCTAAAACTAAAATATAGCAATTTTAAAAGCGATTTTCATGGCAATTTGTTTAAAGTTAGTCTTCGCATATGCCGACTAGAATGTCTTAACTAGTTGTTCCAGGAAAATCGTATTTTTTTAAAGAAATGTATGCATGTTAATACCGCACTATTTATAAACCGTTCGTCTGTCAAATATAGGGGCGTTTGTTAAAGCGCGGGATTTATTTTGGTATTAGCACTGACTTCCAGCGTTCAATCACAGCCACATCCCCACGAAATATTTATATTTTCACACGACTGGCAAACTAAAAAGGAGTTTAATGTGTTCAGGGTTCATTTATGTATGTTTTCCGTTTATTCATTCCACCATAATTTCTAAATGCTTGGACCGATTTAAAAAAATGTGTTATTGTAGAACCGTTATGTCATCCCGTTTGTCACAGGGTACCTCAACTGTCCAAATATCGAGTAACTAGTAGTCTATATGTACAAATATACAAATGTCAATAAATCAAGATAAATATATCGTGTTTAGTGTCAAATAAAATGTCTGATTAAGTACTGTACAATGTACTGAAACATCTATCAAATGTACTGTACATCTATCAATGTGGATAAATACATAAACTACAAATATTTCATTAAAAAACCTTAATGGAAATAATTATAAATACAACGTAATGAAAATAAATACAGCAGTTCACTTTCTGTAAAGGCAGGCTTGTTGTTATTCTTTTTAATATATTTACTAGTTTCAATATTAATCATTTATTTCCTTTATATATATTTTTAGATTGAATAAAATTTTGGGGCTATATTAATATTATTGAAAATTATTGAATGGAAAATAATTGTAATTTTTTTTAGGAAAGCATTTTCTCCAGATTCTCTGGGTTTCTCCTGGCAACATGACCGAAGTACTGCAGGACCCTTCTGACGCATACGGTGGACAGCCTTACTTGGATGCCGAGTTCTTCAAGGACAGATTTGTTGGTGCGGCGTGCTATCCATGGGATTCCTAGCATTTTACGCCAACATCAATCACATCTCCAGTGCATCGATTTTGCTGCGTATCCGAGCCTTCAGGGTCCATGTCTCCGTGTACATACATTTATGCTTAATATCAGGTATATGTATACTTAATATTAGGTATAATTTTAGGTATACATGATGAGATCAACGAAGTGGGTGAATATAAACATTACGAGAAAATACGCAACTATTTATTTACAAAAATGAAAAAAACAAAAATATTTTTCTATTGTTTTTTTTTAAATTTCTATTGTTTTGGTAAATTTGAAAAACTTGACCAATAAATTAAAGTTTGACTAACGTTGAGCGCGCACCGCCATCTAGTAATAGGTAAAATATCGCGAATAATCAATATTAGCAATATTTTACCTCCCGCGAGATAGCGCAACGCGCATTGTCAAATCGTGGCCTGGCAAAGCTTTGCATTAAGTCTGGACCGCCTAAAGGATTGATAAACCTGATTTAAAATATCATCTCGACGTTAATAACTATATTTATTGTGAAGCGTTGTTCCATTATTTATGTCTGGCGTAGCCATTTCAATTGAACTCGATGGTCCTTTCGCTTCAATTTTTGGGCAGAGACACTTAAATTACAGGTCAATTCTCCCGCAGTTACCTCAAATATGAATATTTCACTGAGATCTGCAGCTAACTCAGTCTGCGACGGATATAATTTACTTATGCCCGTTCTATGCGAAGAACGTAAAACAGCAAACGTTTATTCTAAACCAGTGGTTCCCAACCTTTTTATGACCAGGAACCACTAGGACTTTTTGTTCGGTGAAGAAACATCTAGGTTTAAAACTGAATCTCCAAGAATGTGAAAACCTACTATTATCTTTTACTTTTAGTTAAACATTATACTTACAATAATATTTGAAGATATTTTCAAAAATAAAGGAATTTTATTGGATTTTTGAGCTTGCATCCTTATTACAAGTTGGGCAATTCTTTACTCTCTCTAAGCCAGTTTAAGAAGAATTTACTCTAAGCCAGTGGCTTCCAACCTCTTTTGAACAGGGACAGACTTTTTTGTTCGGTTAAGTAATACCACGTTTTAAAATAAAAACTCCAAGAATTTGATAATGTAATTGTATCGTTCACTTTTACTTTACTTAAAATAATATTTCGTGATATTTTCAATAATCAAGGAATTTTAATTGTAAATCAATGTGATTTTTGACCTTGCATCAATTTACAAGTTGGGCAATTCTGGGGCTGATACTGTTTATCAGAAATAAACGAATATGATTAATTGATTTCAGTCGATTTCTGAGCTTGTTCTTAATCATAGAAAAGTTGTGGAGAAGGGCATAAGATATGGCAAGGCGAATCTCAAGACTGTATGAAATGAAATATTAAAAAAAAAATAGAAATCTCCAAGAGAAAGTGATCCAAACGCATTCTTACAGAGCATATAATTTCGGAATTCATTCAGATCTCCCTGGATTTCTTTTGTACCCAATTCAACAGTAATACCAAAAGGATTGTGAATCAGCTTATGGGTATCATTCGGTTCGATTTGTTTATATTTACTTTGTTAAACCGCGCCATCGTACGAGCTCGAGCGGCGGAGCTTGCGCGCTTCGTTATCTGACGATTTTTTCCTCGTGATCTTCTTGATCATGCGGGAAAGTCGTTTCACATTTTCGCACTCACAAGCAAAGTTTCTTATTTTGTTTGGCTGACCTAGATTTATATCTCGCGGACCCCCAATGGTCTGCGAACCGCCGGTTAGGAACCATTGCTCTAACCTATAAAAGAGTTTTTGAAATATTTAGTGATTTAATTTGCATATACATAATATTATCATATCATATCATGTAATTCAGAAGGTCAGTGTCTACATTCACTCACGACTACTTATCGCGGAGTCAGCTACATCGAGCGATGGAAGTGATCGGTGTTATGGGTTAAACGATGGACCTGGGTGTTAAATTTGACTGCAAACTCCCGTGGCAGCGCTCGCAAGCTAATCATGTGGGTTACTCGGGTTGCTCCGCTTTGTATACGTGATGAAATTCAAATACGGTTCGATGTTGAGGAGCAGACTTAAGGTCAAATAAAACTTTTATGAGGAGCTACATACACTAACGCCAGAGAAATTGCAAAACCGTTTCCTACGCTTTTTGCACTCCAAGCAATATGGATGCTATACAAAATTCAAAATACCAAGACGTCTTCTAGACAACTTAAAAAAATAAAACCATTTTATCTAGCAACCTTTTATTCCTTATAAAAATGCGTCTTTTTGTTAGGTAACTCCGGCATCTAATGTAGGTAGAATATTTCCTCTACCACATGTTGCCATCATTATTGGTTGAAGGGTTATTGGCGTTTTTTCAGCGCAAATAACCCAGTGCAGGTGCCTGTGCAGTAATACGCTATGAGCCTATGTACATAATAAAGCATATTATGAACGTTTCTTCCACTGGAAAAACTGATTAAAGCGGTGAGTGTATTTCATTATAATTTCAATTTATTGACTGGTTAATTGTCTAGGGCAGCACTTAGACACATTTTTTATTTAGGCCCTAAATTAATTACAATTAATTAAAACGTGAGAGCGCTCTGAGAGTTACGCTAATTATGTTTGCTATTAACACCCTTATACCACCACTGCGTAAAGATAGTTATTCTGTGCTAGCGCTGCGATTGACCGTTTAGTATACGTCTGGTTCCGGCACTAGCGGACGTGGAATCTGCGCTTGACGCTTCGCCAACGCTGGATTTTTATTGGTCAAACCCTACGAAATTGACTATTTTTTCGCGTGTCCGTCCATTTCGGATATTTTTCTGAGGTCTCATGTCGCCTTAAATGCTCTGCTGTCTGCCACTCTGCATATACACCGTGAGTGTTTAGTTACCGGCATCCTTGAAGGGGGTGAATCAGTTAGAGCAAATAAGCAACTGTTAATAAAAAAATGTAGGAAGAAATGTTTTTTTTTAAATTTGTTTGTTTTTAAATAGTCTAAAAAGCGTTGAGCACGAGCGCCATCTACCGGTAGGTACAATATTGCTAATATCGTTTATGAGCAATATTTTACCTACCGCTAGACAGCGCAGTGCACTATCTGGCGGTACATAAAATTCAATACATAAAATTTACAAATTCCCAAAAGTTTTTATAAGAAGTTGCTTATTTGCTCGTACCGATTCATCCCCTTTAAGGATTGTGAGTTACTGTGCAAATTGGTTTGGTGTAAATGGTGAAAAAAATGTTATCTGGTACGGTTGCGGCACTCAACGCCGGCTCTAAGAAGACATATTCATATATTTCTTAAATAATATTCATTATTTTGAGATTTTTTTACATATTCATTAATAAGGGATTTAATAGATTCAGATTAACGATTCAGAAATATAAAAAAGAAAAAAATAGCCTAAATGTTTTAATTTCCTGTTTTTATAACACCAGTAGCAATCAAAACGGAATATTTTATGAATACAGTTGCGATCAAAACGATCTAAATATTCCGGTTTCAATCAAAACGATTTAAAGGAAAATTTGTTTTTTAAAAATTATGTTTCAATTCTTGCAATGAAAAATTACTTGCGAATGCTAGATCTTATACAAATCAGGCAAGTTATATCAACAAATTATACAAATCAACCTAAAAAAACAAAATATGCAAATAAACAAATGGATATATGCTATTTACTTTTTTGCCTCTCCTATAAAATTGAGTTCAACGCTTTTAGATTGTTTTGTTCGCCGACTCCTCATTTCGAGGACATTTCTATACGTCCTACCCATTCCATACCGTTTACGTTTGACGTATATATATATACTTCATGCTCGGTTAACAGCTTAAGTCTGTAACGTTGGTTGGTGTTTGGCAAATGGTTTCGTGCAGCTTGGGCCATAAGATCCTTTTGTTATCGGATCGGCTCAACTCACGATTCAGCTCCTATTCAAAAGCCTCCTCGTGTGGAAGGTTACTCCAAGTAGGACTCCCGCATCTTAGGCCTCACGGCTGGTGGACCGGTTGCTCCTGGTGGGTTTCCATTCCGGCGCTACTGGATGGTTTGCACACCGTTCGGCGATGCCTATCGGATGTGTACTCTGACTAGTTGCTGAAGGAGTCTGGAGACTATGGAAATACACTGTCTCCTAAGCAGCAGGGGGGGGATGTTGACCTGTCGTCAACCACTCTGGAATTGACTGTTATGCTACCTGATCCTGAATTCAGAGTCGGGCAAAAGATGCCTTTGGTCCTCGATAGATTCAAACTGAATCACCGCTAAATTACGGCAAGTAGAGGTCGCGTAAGCGACTTCGGTCCCGTAACCAGTCGGGAGGAGGGAGGTATCCTGAAGCTTAATTCCAGATGGAGGTATCCTACCACAACTGGTAGCCAGGGGGCGAGGTAGCTCCACTGGGTTACCCTCCTAGTGCCTCGCCGTAAGGCGTTGGACTCTGGCAGGCTCGTGGTTTTGCTGGACGGTAGGTTTGTGCTGTCCCAAAGTCTTCTACGTTCATCCCATGGTTGAAAGAACGATCACATATCGTTATACCAGCCTGAGGTGACGGGTTCGCCCTTTGTAGTCGACACCGCCCAACTGTAACGTTGTTAATTTGTAAGATAAAATAAAGTATCGTCGCTATAAAGCCATAATAATATGCGACTATTTTATTTTCAAAGGAAGCAGTATTTACTTGCGCGAAACTTTGCACCGGTTTTTCATTTTAATGTATTTTTTGTTGTAATAGCTCAAACAAACAATTTAATTTGATATATCAGTTTTATCTATTTCCGATTTATTTAAATAAATGTTTTAGGTTTTCAAAAATAAATGTGATGTTATTTGTCGAGCTATGAATTGGTTTTCTTGAGGAGATATAATAATAATAAATAATCTGCACTGAATGCTTACCCATAATAAATAGTCGATCAAAGCATAGTAAAATAAGAACAGTATAACATATCCACAGTACGCACCGATTTCGCACTCATACAAGCTCCCGTTGTCCGTACGCTACCACTACATAGATTCTCGGGCGCCTCGGTGCTAGCCAGTCAGGGCTGTCGCGCGACAGCTAAGTATACAAAAGTGGAATGTTTTCTGTCAGAAATTACATTTACGAGTATTTACATTTACATTACGAAATTACATAAACGAGTTAAAGTGTATTGTTCATTTGCGTAGTTAAGTATGTGTCTAGGTAAGTACATAGGTGCATAGGTATGTAAGTGCGTAGGTAGGCAGGTAGATGCGTTTTTTTCTTAGTACCTACTTTAACTTACTAAAATGTAGGTAGGTATTTTGAACACGTGCAACAAGTGATGAATGCTGTCACATAAAGTCAGCACTAACTCATATATTCTGTTACAGTACAATTTCGGGAACCGACTCTTGATCTATAAATCAAAAATACATAAACGTACATAATAATTATAAAGAATTGCATTTCTGCTTTAATGGGATCACAACTTGTCAATTGTGTATTTGTTGTGGCAACCCTGGTGGTTCGGCGAAGCGTAGGTACTTATTTCAAAAAACGGGCTCGAGATGTCCTACTGATGTTATTTTACTATGATGTGTTTGCACTCACTTAACCTGTCTGATGAACAGATTATTCAGCGTTGTAACAGTTTGAAAAATACATAATATAAACGCTGGGAGTGGATGAGATGAAAGTGAAGCTTCTATGATTGAAATGTGATCGCTTTTACTTATTTACATCTCTGAAATACTCGTAAAGAATCTTACGCCTCTCAATAATTCTCCCGCCTGTCGAGTCATCGAACTAAAAGCAATATAAATCTAACATATTTAGAGGGGCGTACATTTTCAAATAATCAATACGACTGACTACGGTGAATATTATCGCCGTAGTAAACTTTCTTTATAGGCAGAAGCTGTAGGGGATTAAAATTCAATGCCAGTGTCAATGTTGTTGAAGACGGTATTTGTGTCCATGAATAAGGGCATCATAGCAAGAGTTTGTTTTATTCAGGTTACGTTTTATGTTAAAGGCCAATTTTATTTGGCCGCCATTTTGGTTTGGCTGTCATTTTCTTACTTCATATTTGTGGGCCCCCAAAAAAGTGGGGGCCCTAAACTATAGCATTTGTAGCTTGTACGTAAATCCTGCACTGCATGTGGATAATATTTTTATTGTGGTAGTTAGTCCAGGTAATCCAATATTGGATATTACGGCGTCTTTGGGCTATTGATAGCGGGATTGAGCGATGTTTAGCGATTTCTTGCGATTATTAGCGTTTATTTACCGATTTAGAGGCGGTTGGGTACACTGGCTCGGGGAGCAACGCGAGTTGCAAAACTCAATTTACTCTCGGCGTATTTGCATTCCAACTGTTTGACGACTTTTATTATGACTTTATATAACGTCTTGGCGTTGATGGATACCTAATAACTCGATTTTTAAAATCTATATTTTTATTCCCTGAGATCGTGTTAATGCTACGGAGTTGAAGAGAGTTTACGGTGAGTTGAAGTAAGGAGACTGTTTCTTCCTTTTCGAAATATATTGAAAAGCAAAAATCACTACGCGCTACTTAGTTATATAGCGACCATATCAATTGATCAATTGAAATAATTATACATATTTAGCTTAGAAATTGAAATTAGAAATACATCCTTCAAATTAATATATAAAACATATCCTTATAGCTAGAGGACATTAATGTAATGAATTACTATAAAGTTGAAACGTGAAATATTAGTGAAAGCGCTTGTCATGTGGAAGCCTAATATTTAAAAATATCCATTGGTTGTTTGATACCGGTGGATTATTCTCATAACCCCATTTTTTATTGAGCAGGTAATTACTATCAATACTCTACATAATGTGTGCCCTTGTGTACCGGTGGACGGTACACCAGGGCACACATTATGTAGTCAGAGTCCCTCCTGGAGTATGATCTAATTTAATATAAAAGTAGATACCAAAATAATCGCTTTATCAAATGACGGGAATAATTATCTCAAAGAGCTAAAGGACACATACAAAAGGACAAAACATTACATGTGATGGAAATCGGTTTACTGAATACTTATTCAAATTAATTTAGCATGCAGAATATACATAGAATATTATGCTCTAATAAGAAATTATGTGAAAATATTGGTTATATATTGTATTTGTTAGAGAATTGTTTGTGTAGTTATTATTCTAAATAAATAAATCCGTCTATATTATACTGCTCTGCCTCTCTGTTCTGTCTTTTCTATTGCTGTCCTCTGAACAAGTCATAAAACACGCATCTTCCCATCAAAGCAAACTCTACACTCACTCTTCGTTTGTGCGTCACTCTTATAAATGCCACTCGTAACTCTACACTCTCTCTTATAAATGCCAGAGTTAATTCCCTGGCGGGAATTTCCTGCGTCTTATTTCTGAGCGTTGACGATGCTATATGCGGAACAGCATGTGTCTTCCCTTCATTTTACAGGTTTCTTTTCGCTGAAGATTATCCGTTATTGAATTCCCACCAAAGCGAAACATTCTTCTCCCCGTACGAAGCTTAAGCCCCGGCGACTTTGGCAACACAAATATTCTCAGATGGAAATGTTTTCTTTCATTTTTACGGTAATCTCGAACAACGGAAATCGCGTATATCCAATTTCGGGGAGATAAGAATAACCAAAAGAATGAGGTATTATAATTTGAGAACATTGAACGCACATTATAGACAAAGCTCGGTCTTGCTCTCCCACCTAGATAATTTGAACAAGGCTGGAGAGAGATCGCGCACCGTTATGTTTAAGTTCAAGTTAAGGTTCTTTATTTGCATAAAAGTTCCAATTACATATTTTCTGTACAAATGTTCATTTATTACATAGGATTTAATCTAGCAATTTATGTAATATTGATTGAATGAAAATCAGACAATATTTTAAATATAGTTGCCTCACTTCAAGTACACCAAACTCTTCAAAATGTTTTTCCTACGGGTATCTGTAGAGTTATGCGGTTGATAATTATGATTATCAGATTCTGTTATGATTATCAGATACTTGATCAATAATTGTTTTGGAGCAACCTCCCCAGCCAATGATCCCGTAACTTAGGATGCTTTGACAACCTAATGTGTCTCACTTTATTATTACCAGAAAATTAGGTTTGTTTCTTGTAAACTTAATATAATGTATGTAACGTATTTAATTAGCTGTATTTCTCCTAAATAAGAATAAAAATAAAATAGGTAATGATTTAGGAATTTATAATGCCACTAGCGGTAGTGGTAAAACAGCTACAACATACGTACATAATGCATTTTAGCAGTGAAATGAATTACTTACGAGAACAGCCAGCGTGTTCATTGTGGGTCCCAGCGCATTTAAAAGGCTCGTTCTCCGGCCTAAGAACGGCGGCAGGTCGGCCGACGTTGCAGACCCGGAAACCGGAACGGATAATGTAAAGGCTGGATCTTCGTAAGACGCACATGATGAAGATCCGCTTGACTGGCGGTCACGGGTTTGTGCGAAACGACGTCTCCCTTCTCTCTGAAATTAAAACCAGGTATAGAAAATTAAACTATTAGGCGGCTATCTATAAAGTTACCGTTCTACAAAGACAAATTAAGATCTTGTATGAAAAATATATGTTTAATTAAACTAAATATATACCACATCCTAGTAATATTCTCCGATCTTGCAAAGGCCTTCGATACGGTTTAACACAAAAGCTTTCTATTGAGACTGAGAGAGATTGGTTGTGAGACAGTTGCATTAGAGTGGTATCAAAGTATTTAACAGACTGAACGCAAGTAACATAAGTAAATGACGTAACAAGTAAAAAAGGACAACGTATGGCGTCCCTCAGAGCAATATCGTTAGACCTATTTTACTTCTCATCTACGTAAACTTGTAATCTGTGAAGGGCACTCCTTTTTTTTTGCTGAGAAAACTATCATTTTATACGCAGGACATGATTGGAATGATATGCGGCACCTGGGGTCGACAAGTCACGGCGCGAACGATACAAAGACGGGTGAAAAGATAAAATGCGGAAGCTGGTTCCAAAGTTAAGCAGAGTGGACGGTAAATGAGTTGGTGAAAAAGGAAGTCTGATGTAATGGAATTGCTATTGCGTTGTCCTGACTTGACCTGAGTGGAACACCATGACTTCCTAAGGGGTAAAAGAATTCTTTAAGGTAAGAAGGCGATATGGGACTATTCAGGACTTTATAAAGGAGTGAAAGGGCATGCAGATTTTTGCGCTCACGAATTCGAAGCCAGTGAAGTCCATCGCAATATTCGCTTACGGGATCAAATTTACCCAAGTCGAATATGTATCAAATGCAGATATTCTGTAGCCGTTCGAATTTATCCAGAATCTTTGCTTTAATCTCTATACTACCGACATCAGCATTGTCCAGAATCGGAAGTAGCAGTGTCCTTACTATAGTTTGTTTAGTTGTTGCTGGACGGAATCTCTGTAACCTTCGAAGGCTATGGAAGCCCTTGAAATGCGAAATACATTAATGGTCTCTTATGTTAAGGGATATTAACGGACGACAACATTATGAGTTAGCGTGGTCCTGAATGCATACATCGCGCACAAACATTGATCATGTATGAAAACGAAACATTCGCCATCGTTAGCGCGATATATTTGACAGCTCAGTATATCTCGCTCACCAGTTGATGAAATCGAACGCAACGACTCGCGCAATGCGCTTCGACGTATACACGTAGTTGGCAGATATTTATTTTTATTTTATTTTATTTTATTTTATTAACTAAATGTATACAGCATATTCTTTATATAAAAAAAAACATATGATATGATTGTTTTTATTGTGCGATAAAGAGATTTTCATTCATTCATTCATGCAGATATATGATCGGGGTCCTGAGGCTTGGAGAGGTGATATTGTTAGCCGGAGCAAGTCAGACTACGAAATTCGACGAAACTCGACGAAATTCTCTATGCGGCTCAATAGTCACCGACTACGAAATTCGACGAAACTCGACGAAATTCTCTATGCGGCTCAACTAGCGCTGCGATTTTGGGTCGATTCGAGTCGCTTACGCAGCGTCCCGGAGAGGTTGCGAGTAACTGGGAAATTCAATGTCTTCCATGTCCTGAGCAGTGGCAGACTGTTCAGTTCCCTGTGCGGTTGGTAATCTTGCTACTTTATACCGGCCTTGATAAGTAGTGAGGGAACATCTACAACAATTTATAATTGTGCTATTGGGGAGTTTTCTGTTTTCCTCCAGGAGTTTCGAGCGAATTTCGAAAGAGTATCACTGGGTCAAAATATACGCATGAAGTTTATCAGCTCTTTCTCACAGTGGACTTTTTATCCTGTTCTCTTCCAGAACAATTTAAAATGTTCGATTGCGGAGTTTTTTCTTTTCTTCCGGGATTTTCGAGAGGATTCCGAATCGGGGTCAAAATAGAGGCATGAAGTTTATCAGCTCTTTCCCACAGTGGACATTTTATCATGTTCTCTTCTAGAACAATTTAAAAATGTGCGATTGGAGAGTTTCTGTTTTCTCCAGGGTTTTTGAGCGGATCTCAAAAGAGTATCACGGGGTGAAAATATGTATATGCATAAAGTTTTTCAGTTCTTTTTCACATTGTTCTATCCTGTTCTCTGCTTGTTTGACGAGTCGTGTTAAGAGTCCCTTAAGGGTTCTGATGTTTCTGTGATTGCAGGGTTCTTGATCGGTTTCGCAGAACGCGGTGATTGCAGAACCTAACCGATCTCTGTATCCAGGTATCATCGCCCTAGTGCAGCGATTACACCCTTAGAACCACATCGTTCGGATTTCTTCAAACCCTCTGGCGTCCACGACGTGTGCCCGTAAAACCGTCTACGGCGAGAATAAACGAGGTCGTCACATTCTCGGGTCCAGGATCGGAGGCACAGGGTTGCCATCGTGGCCCAGCGAAGGAGTAGTCCCCGTCCTATTCCGCGCTTTGTGTCATAAATTTCAAAACAAAAATCTTTCTCTTTCTTTATTTTATTTCGGTAGCGTTGGGGCGCGGGAAGTCAAAGGCTATTTATTATTCGAGGCCGAGTTCATTCCCCCCAAAGTGATACGAGGGTGCTGAATTTTGAAACAATAGAGGAAGTGCCGTCTACGAGATGACTTTCGAATTGTAAATAAAAATCTACAGAGAATAACGTCATCTCGTATACGACCTTTTTTCTATTGTTTCAAAAATCGCCCATAGGGCGTTAAATAATGTTAAAAGACGTACCAATATGAGCAGCGACGCCCGCTTCGAAGGATGTAGCAAGTGGTTCGTGGGCGTTTGGGCGCTCGCGTTGGGTACCAGTGCGTATGCGGACGCAGCCAGAGGAGCCCCTTCCGCGGCACTCTCGGGGCACTCAAAGGAGACGCTGCGACCGCCCGTCGAGCCGCTTGAGCGCCACAGGCGACGAGCCGCCTGCTGCCTTTTCTCCCTGACCTGGAACAACAAAATGATGTCCGATCGTTAAAAAAATATTTGGGCTTAACCTATGTAATGGCATTTTTCTCACATTAGCCACTTTGAGTTGAAATACAAATTCAAATAAATGTTAATTCGAAGCAATGTGCCAACGCTTCTTTCCATGTTTTTTTTAAGTGTTATAGGGAAAAACGATCAATGTCCATTACATTTTTTATAATATCATTTAGGAAAACAATTGACAATTAAAAAAAAAGATGTACATTAAATTAAATGGGTAGTTACGATGCTAAGTATTTTCGCAATATTTTAAAAAGTCGTTGTGCGAATACATGTTAATTTTAAGCAGATAAGCTGTATAAAATGCAATTAAAAAAATGCCGTTTGAGACGCCTAGAGGACTTCATATCCAATGATAAAAATGTAATAAAATGGTTATACTTTAAAAAATTTTTGGGACAAATTTGTTTAAAATATGAAAGCGCCATTCTAAATATCGTCTATGGCTTTAAAATTCCTTTGGCTGACGCTGCAACTAGAGATTCACATATTGGGAATTTCATCCATATATCACTCACATATATGATATCAACCCTTCGGTTACGTAACGACCAAATTTGGTTGGACATCAGAACACCGTTGACTACGTAATGACCAATATTGGCGGTTGCTCCCGGAGCGCACAGTAATATTATTTTCTAATTCGAACGCATCCTAAAATCCAAACCAAATATCTCTTTATTACCGTAGATACATAGACGGCCTGTTAAAATAATTTCGCGCGTCATTTCGCTAATATTTCTGGTAAAATTCCATTGTCAAACATCATAATTTTGTTTTCGAGAAATCATCAAAATTTTTATTGGTTTTTATAAGCTAATATCTAAATATCTAAATATTTTTGTATGTAAATAAGCAAAACGAAATCTTACTTTTGATAGACAATCTAATAAAGATCACCATAGTATTTACAATTTATAAGTACGGTTCCGTATTTTTCCGTAAAACAAGTACAAGTTAGAAATGCCGAGTTTTTTTCACTTTTTCGACTTTCTCATATTTATTCATAATTATGTAATAGTTTTACAAAATGAGATTTCAATATTCTATATAAGAAATTTAAATGCAATCATTGCACAGTAATTCTTTTTATGATTGCTAAATTAGTTCCATAGTTATAGTACTTTTTGTCGAACACGTCTATATTGCAAGAAATTCCAATAAATTGCTGCTGTCTGTCATGAAATTATGCCGCTAATCGAAGGGTTAATATTATTTGCCGTGAATATTTTTAAACATCATATAATTTTCAAATTGTATAGACATGACAGCGATAAAAGATTTGTAGTTTTTTATTGAAAAAGTTTGTAGACGCAAGCAGACAAAGTGCCTAATGATCCATTGAAATCTAGATGTTTCCAGTGTTAGGGATGACGAGTGCCGCGACCGCAAAGTACATGTACAGTCGGCGTCAAAAGATTGATTTCGCTTACTTCGCTATTAGATAAAGTGAATTTTCTCAACGCCTGAACGGTTTTTTTCACATAGCGAACAAAAGAAAGGCACGTCTTGCGAGCGTCAGCGAGAATTTTATCGAATAACTTATGGGTGAACCTCTCAGACAGATTTAATTTTCTATCTGATATTTTTAGTATTCTGTTTCGATTTCGGAATGCAGTAACTTTTGAGTTTGAGAGAACCAAATTGAATCTCAATATCAATAAGTATTTGTGATTTGATTAGCTAGCGGTTGTAGTTAAAAGTATTGGTTACACTCGCGCCAGCCCGACCCGCCACACCAAGCTAACGCGAAGTGTTTTGCATTTATCTTAAAAAAATTAAAGCAGATTCACTCAAAAACAAATATCTCCACGTTATTTCCACAAATATCTCCAAATATAGAACACTTGGAACCAGAAAAACGATAAAAAGCTGTCTCTCTGTCTGTCTGCTAAAAAATCGAGATTAAGACGGATATATACATTTTAATCGCCTCCCCCCCCCCCAGATTATTAAGACCATTTCTAGACAGAAATATGTCTGTGAGTCTGTGTGTGTGTGTGTGTCTGTGTGTCTGTGTGTGTGTATGTGTGTATTCCTCCACGATAGCGCCTAAACGCTTCATCCGATTAACCTAATCTGTTTTATTAGTCAACTAGCGGAACCCGGCGAACTTCGTCTCGCCACTATATACTTCTGACATAGCTACAAATTTTGAAAACTGTCGCTATCATCTATATGTCGACGACACTCAATTAATGCATTCCATAGACACGAATTGTCCATTTTCAGCAGTCAGCCTAATCAATGCCGATCTTGAAAGGTTATCCGCTTGGCCCAATAAACATGGCTTACAAATCAACCCTTCGAAGTCATGTTTTATGATTATTGGGTCGAAACAGGGCAGGACTAAAATTGCTAACTATGGTTCTCTTCCTATAATGGTGGACAGTTTGCCAATACCACTGGTCACTACGGATAAAAATCTGGGTATTCTATTTGATGGAAAATTACGGTTTGAGGGTGGGGTTTCTCACGTCTAAAGGCCTTATACAGAATTCGGGAGTACCTCAGCGTAAGAATCAGAATACTACTTGTAAATGCCCTTATATTGTCTATAATGGACTATGGCGACTGTGTGTACGGCCCCTGTCTATATAGGAAGACTGAGCGGAGTCTTCAGAGACTGCAAAATGCCTGCGCAAGATTTTGCTTTAGGATTCCTCCACGTCATCATGTGTCACCATTCCTTGCGAAAGCTTCCATGTTGAATATGAGTAAAAGAAGGCAGCTCCATCTTGCGACCATTGTACTCAAGGTAGTACGCAATAAACAGCCGCGATATCTTTACTCGATTATGACGTGGTCCCGTAACCGGCATGTCCATTCAATACGGGCACGTGAACAACTTGCTATAATACCCAAGCACAAAACTACACATTTCCAGTGCAGCTTTTCGTATTATTCTGCGGTTGTATGGAATCGGTTGGGAATGGCTTTGCGATCGAAATCAATTGCAGTATTTAAGGACCACTTTAAAAGTTTATTATTAAAGGAAGATATTTAGATGTCATAATTTGATTTTATTTTAAAATAACTATTGCTAATTGGATTATTACTATTGTCTTCGTTTATTTATTAATTTGTAACCTGATTATTTAATGTTAAATATTTTGATTTTGATTATTTTTGATTTATTATATGTAGATTATTAAATTTATGTTATTACGTTATTTTCTTTTAATATCATTTGATGTTAAATATCTTGATTTTGATTATTTCGATTTGTGTATTTATTTGATTATGATTATTTGGATTTTTGTTTTAAGATTTATTTGATTTGGTTATTTTATTTTAAAAATCATATACCTATGTATCAATAATTAATCCCAGGATAAGAGATATCCTGAGGATACCCCTAATTTGCAGCGTTTGTAGCTTTATTTCATAGTCTTTGTCTATTTATAGTTTTAATTTTTAATCTGTGTGTTCTTGTTTTTTTTGTATATGTTTTTTATAACAGCTGCAAATAAATAAATAAATAAATTTGTTCGCTTAGCAGCAGATGGCGTTACCATAGGTAATTTTCATCGACAGTTGTTTGAAATTTGCATTGTTTGTTTAAATTCTTCATTGAAAGCAGTCTGATTGTTTATTTTTTGTCTCACCAAAAGAGCAGTTTCATCAATTGCCATTTGTGGATTGCTAGTGCTCGTTGTGTCTTAAATGGAGGAGAAAAGTGTGTAAAAAGTACGATTTTGTTTGACAGAGAATGTTAGACATAAAATGTTTAGAATCTGGTGCATTTCCAGACACGAACGATCCTAATGGAACCAATGGTGTCAATCTCATTTTAGGCCCCCTGCGCAACACAAAGCGAGTGGTTCGTGGCGGTACTTCAATGCATTGCAATATTGGCACAAATGGTCCATTTCTCCAATTTGCATGCATTTATAATCGCTGCATTGTTTCGTCAGGTCATAATAGATTGCCTCTCTGTATGTGTTTTGTCTCAAATTCAATCGTCTTCGCACTGCAACATTACGGATCCGTGCCGCTTTATTCAATTTTTGGCGACGCTCATCGCTTTCAGTTGCTCGAACCTCTCTTCACGAGTTACACAAATTCATTTAATTCAGTTGATTTACCTTCAGAATCACGAAAACGCTATCAAGAAATCGTAAAATTCAACTTAACTGACAAATGTTAACTGTACCGCCATCTTGATTTTCGAATTTTTATTCTTGTCAAGCAACGCCATCTATGATCAAGCTTAGTACTAAAATAATTTTCGGTTTTTCACATTTTTCTCACTTTTCCGAGAGATTTTCCTGATTTTTTATTGCCTATAGTAAGACCGAAGTGATTATGAACAAAACAAAAAAAGAATCATCCAAATCGGGTTAGCCGATCAAGAGTTATTAGGTAACATACATAAAACCCGACTCATTTTTATTATATAGATTGGAAAAGTCGATTAGTTTAAGATTTTTACACCTACGATAAAAATGGTATCAGCCACTAATGATCCTGAAATCACATTTTTAACCGTACGATTAGGGCAAGCCGGGCGGAGGTTTGAACATTGTTTAGCCAATCTGTTTTATTCATCGATGCTTACAGCCGTATTCAGAGTCGACACTCAAGGGGTCCCTCAACTCAAGTGTGCCCTAACTTGTCAGATTACTATTCAGCAACCATACTTAAGTAAGCACTCAAGTAGGCTACTCGAGTGTGCCCTTAAGGGGGGCATCTTCCATACATTTTTGTATTCAGAGACAATACTTGATTGTCGAGGAAGCTAAAATGGCCGACATTTCATAAGTTTTGAACTGTCAAATTCAAGTGAGGTCTCGAGCTCACTTTGGCGAGTGCGCTCTGAGTATTCGAATAATTAATGCGTGTTTTTTGTGAATTAATACTATGAATTTGATAACTCTTTGGTTTATAACGATTGGGCCGATTTTATAAGCGTATTTACCGCGCCGCACGCGTCGTTACGTAAAAGATTTCAACATCTCTTTGACTTCTACTCCCCTGGAGAGTTTAAAAATCATTTCCGCCTCGCCATTGAAATGTTTTCTGATTCCCTTGGGTTTTAACGAAAACCGCGGATTTCCGATTCCGCCTGATGCAGTTAGTGCTGGCACTGAAATTCTTTGCCACCGGCAATTAGCCATACAATGCCAACCATACCTATTATTTCTACCCATATTTTTGCTTATTCTTAGGTGGAGAAATTCTGCATCGAAATTCGGCGCAAAAAGAAGCGAACTAGCAAATGGCAAAACGAAAAAGACGAAAGAGCGCATCGAGGAAATCGATCACGAAACCGACAAGAAAAATACGCCGACGTCGAGCAAACGTCAGTGACAACAGCTGATGTACCGACGGGTTTTTTCAACCATAGAGCACAACCATTTTGTTCAAAGACAACGAAAACTCTATAGACCGTGTAATAGAAATGTATTAGTTTCGAATTAGAAATGAATCCAATTGCTTGAGGGTCCCTTAAGTGCATACTCACTGAAGGGAGCCCTTAAGTAACGACTCTGAATAGCAATTTTGAGGGTGGTACTTGAGTGTCACTCGAGTGAGTGTTCACTTAAGGTGTACTTAAGTATCGACTGTGAATACGGCTGTAAGAGGCGATAATTTTAAGGGGCCTACCATACAAACGGACGGCTGGAAAATCATAATGTCATCTCTACGCTCGCCAACTTTTTATTATCTAACCGAATTTGTTTATCTAACTCTTTGAGTAAAAAAAAATAAAGCTTATTGGCCTAGGACTGTAGCTATGAAACGAATTATCCGATCTGGAAAATGTATTCGTTAATTAGATTTATTCGTCGTATGGATGAGATTATTACATTTGCAATATACAAAGCGATCCGAGCACAGCGGTAGTGTTTTTTAAAGTACTTGTATCTTTCATCTTACTACTAGTTTGTATATCTTTATTGTACATAATCTATTATATTCTTTATAATACTAGTAATTATAATCTATTCTAGTATTATAAAGAAATAATGTTTGTAAGTTTGTAAGATTGTATGTAGGGGCTATTCTCCGAAACTACTCATCCGATTTAAAAAATTCTTTCACTGATGGAAATCTCCACTATCTGCTATAGGCTATATTTTATTGTGATAAATATTGATTTTCAATACGTAATCACGATATTTGTAAATCAAGTCGGAGAAAAATGAGCTAGTGAGTTGTTTTATCGGCGTGCGCTGACGAAACGCTTTGATATATGTGAAAATTATGGTACAATAAAAACATCGGCCTGAAAAAGATGTATAAAAAAGTCGGCGACAGCATATACCTAACTGTTATATTTAAGCCACAATAACTGCTTTTAGGTCTCAAAAAAATAACAAAAATAAGTAGGCAGTGTTTGTTGAAGACATTAGCAAAAAAATAAGAATCCTTTTCATAATAAATTGATCCATCATTACGGGTGTTAAAAAGAAATTAAATTGGCCATTTACTGTAAGTTTTTAGATGGTATAGTTTTAGAGATATTGTGTAATTAGTAACGCCTGCGAGTACTTCGAAATACCTATCGGGCGACGGCGGTTGCTGGTCCAGCAGTCAGCATTCAGCGGAAGGCGGCGGATGGCGAGGAACAAGACGCGTACGTCTACGAGATAGGTAGCGTGCATCTGAGGGGGGACGTCTTGCGCTATATATCTAAAGGCAAATAAACGACACCCTACTTTAATTAACAAGTCGATTCGAAACTTTACGCGAAGTGAAGCCGCGGTCAACAGCTAGTTTATTATAAAGAAGTAACGTTTGTAAGTTTGTATGTAGGAGGTAATCTCCGGAACTACTCATCCGATTTTTATCTTTCACCATCAAAATTCTTTCGCAAATAGAAAGCTGCATTATCGACGAGTGCTATGTTTTAATTTGATAAATATTGGTTTTCAATACGAAATAAGAATATTTGTAAATCAAGTCGGTGGAAAAGGAGATAGCTGGTGAGTGGCTTTGTCTGCGTGCGCTGGCGAAACTGTTTATTATATGTGAAAAGTATTCATGACAAAAACGTCAGCCTCAAAGAGATGTATTAAAAAATCTGCGACAGCATATATCAAACTTTTATATTTAACTATAATACAATACCTGCTTTAAATGTTTAAAAAATAAGAAAAGGAATTAGGCAATGTTTAATTCAAGTAATTAGGAATCCAATATGAATCCTTATCAAAATAAATTATTCCATCACGAATGTTAAATGGAGATAAAATTAGCTGTACGCTGTAAGTTTTTAGGTTGTTTAATTTAAGAGATATCATGAAATTAGTAACGCAGGCAAGCACATCGAAATATGTAGCGGCGGCGCGGCGGCGGCTGGCCCAGCCAGGTCAGCTTTCGGCGGAAGGCAACGGGTGGCAAGGGACAAGACGCGTACCTACGTCTACGAGATAGGTAGCGTGCATTTGAGAGGGGGGCGTCTTAAATGATTGCACTGTATACCTAACAGTAGCGTCTCAAAAGGCAAATAAACGCCAACCTACTTATATTACCAATTTTATTGGAAACTTTACGCGAAGCGAAGCCGCGGGCAGCAGTTAGTATAATATAAGTCAATGGGAGGACGACGCGTACAATATCATAAATGCAACCCTATTTTATAGTTAAGGGGATATGCTATTGGCAATAAAAGAGAAAAATAAAAATGCAGAATTAAAGGAAAAAGAAATACAACATATAAAGGAGGTTAGAAGCATTATAGGGAGGAAAAAGGAAGGTAAATATAGAAACAAAGTTATTGACTAAGTTTCGGTACTTATAAAGCATTTTAATTAATACAAATAAGTTGTATTTTTAATATAATACGTAAGAGCTGATTTGACGACCGGGCTACGTGAAATAAAAAAGTCTAATTAAGGCGACATGAGACCTCAGAAAAATATCCGAAATGGGCGGATACGCGAAACAATAGGCGGAGTCAATTTTTTAGGGTTTGACCAATAAAAATCCAGCGTTGACGAAGCGTCAAGCGCAGATTCCAATTCCGCTAGCGCCGGAAACCAGACGCATACTAAACGGTCGATCGCAGCTCTAGCACAGAATAAAATATCGTTACGCAGTGGTTGTATAAGGGTGTTAGCAAAGCATATTTAGCGTAACTCTCAGACCCTTCATGTTTTAATTAATTGTAATTAATTTAGGGCCTAAATAAAAAATGTGATTAACCAGTCAATATAATGAAATTATAATAAAACACACTCACCGCTTACATTGTAGGGGTAAACGCACCTGAAAGTTTTCTAAGTCAGTTTAAAGCCTTAATGTCCAACGCAATGAGACACTTTTTTGAGTCCAAATTTTGAATTGGTTTCTTATCGAGGGCTTCAGTTTTAATTAATGATTAAGTCAAATTAATGATTATATTAAAAAAAAAACTCATAAAACTAAAATTCCTCAGATATGGTCGTTCCCAGGTATCATGTCGTCGATATAATAAGCATTAATTCGAATAAAGTCGACTTTCCTTAGCTTCTCTCTTTCCTACCCAACCTTCGCACCCACACCACGCTCATACTCCACGACTTACCTTAACCTGTCACTAGCCGCTGCGGCCCTCGCACCGGTCCTCCTGGCTCACGGTCCATTAGCCAACTTAATTGCCCGGTATGCTAGTAGGCCATTCCGGACCTGCTACTCACTCATGACCACTCGATCTCACTTGATCTTTTAAAAGTGAATTTGGAGATAATCTTGATGATGATGCAACCTTTGCCGCATTTTGTGTGTTCGCTCCGAGGCGGGTCGCTCTGTCGTGGGTGCCGGACGCTTTCTGTCCGCAGTCGCTCTGTTTTTTTTTTGTTATTTTGGTAGTAGTCTTTATTTATAAAAAGATACAAATTACATGTCACAGTTCCCCACTAAGGCTAGTGCCTTTTCAGTGGGTAACTAACAATAATGTGTTCATATCTGACTTATATTATCTATTACCTATTATGCTTATATTAAGTGTTATAACTTTTTACGTTAAGTGGATGTATTTACTTCCTAACCTAATCTAAACTAACCTATAATTCCTATAATAACTAACTGAATATAAACTTGTAAATATTTACAGTAGATAAATGATTTCCCACTAAATTAATATACCTACTTTCTAACTTAACCTAACCTATATTCATTATCTTGGTTTACACTAAATATACCGGCGGAAGAAGTGCATTTTCGCCCCATCCCCCAACCACCTTTCCCCCTCGACAGCAAATCTAGTATTTTTGTGGTATTAAAATGGCTATTTTCTTTCTATACTTTCTTCTTATTATTATTATTATTATTATTCGTCCCGACTTACCCTACTCATTCCGCACCTCCGCCCGGACTTGCCCCGACTTACCCTACTCATTACTTACTTCAGGTCGAGTACTTCTAGGTGTATTTCGAAGTTAAGCATTCTAGATAAGGCGGTAGAAATTTTTCTTCTTCCGGTGCCCACGGAAGAAAAAGAATATCGGAGGAAGAACAGTATTTTATATTCTCAATTTCCATACTCTACCGCTACGTCTTCAAATGGTTAAGTGTTTTCATACTTTTAAAATAATAACACGATGTGCGGAACGCGGAGTGCCGAGCCCCTATTTAACCGCCCGCTCTGCCGCCGCTGGGCGGCGGCTAGTGAATTTTAGCTGAAGCCTTTCATCGACCTGCCGTAATCTAAATTTGGAAGTTCAATCTTGATTTTGGCGGCAACGGCCCCAAGTCAGGCGATAATTACTCGTCGTATCAACAGCATCAAGGCTATCGACGCTTTAACAGGCGGGCCGCGCCGCACACCGGCCGGATGCTTCACTCGGGCCCACAAAAGCCTACATTTGGGGCGCCGCGGACTTATTAACTAGCCAGGGCCACAAATCCCCCAGATTTTTGGCCATAGAGCGTATATTAACCTCTGCGATAGGACAAAACGACCGTATATATTATACATAACTAAAACAGTTACGTTTCATTATATTATATATTAGATCGCATAGTATATATAACCACTGAAACTAGCAACTAGACCTGACAACTACAACAGGCGAACCCGTCACCTAGGGAAGTTTTAACGATAATGATCGTTCTGTCTTTCGTGAGGTGAGCGCAGAAGACTTGGGACGAAAACAATCCGGCGTCTAGCTACGCCACCTGCCCGTCAGAACACAGCGGGCAGCCTCGCCCCCTGACTACCAGTTTGGAATAAAACCTCCATCTGGAATCAACCCTTAGGATACTTCCTACCTCCTGATTGGTTACAGGATCGAGGTCGCTTGTGCGGTCTTCCCCCTTATGATGCAGTGATTCAGTGTCAACCGAATCTATCCCGGACCGCGGCATCCTTTGTCCGGCTTATTTACCCGGGTTCGGGTAGCCTAGTAGTCATTTCAAAAGCAGTTACCATAAGCTTAACAACCACCCCCACTCTATAGGAAACATTGCTGTTCCCAGACTCCCCCGGTGTTAGTCGGAGTGCACAATCGATTGGCTGACGCCGCACGGTGAGAAAACCGCATCACATGAAAACTTGATTGATTTTTACTTTACGATTGATTTTAGTTCAACTGTTGATACAAATAACGACTTGAAATAAACCCTAGTTACATAATACAAATTATTTAACTAAGCTAAATAACTAGTTTATTTTACATAATCATTATATATAAAATTTGGTATGTATTAATTACACTTCTTCACAAAAACACAATTAATGGCTGTCCTTATTTGTTACACTCTGGGTTTCATACAAAAATGCCCATCGTCTTATTTATTAGTTCATAGGATTATTTATTAGTTCCTTACCTATAAAGATATGATCTCTCTCTCTCTCTCTCTCTCCCTCGCGCGCGCGCGCTCTCTCGCTCTCTCTCTCTCTCTGTCTGTCTGTCTGTCTGTCTGTCTGTCTATCTATATATGTGTGTGTGTGTGTGTGTGTGTGTGTGTATTTCTCTACGATAGCACACAAATGCTTCATCTTGAGATGAAATTTGGCATGCAGGAACCATATGGTCATGTCAAGTATTCAAAAGATTGTGATTGAAATCGGTCTGTCAGGGGGCGCGCTAGTCGTATCGCGTTAGGGACTCGGTACACACATGCCTTGTTAGACGCAAATATTATTTAAATTCCGCCATACACATTAATCAAATAATAACGCGGAGCTGCCCGAGATTATTGAAAATATACCATTTTAATACCACGAAAATACTACAAATATGCGACGCGCTAGGCGATGATAATGGTAGGTATTTGCGAGTAGGTAAATTTGCCGAATTATTATGTCAATTCCGACCTGTCTTCGAGAATTCCAACTTATCTCCGAGAATTTAGTTGTACCCGCGACTTTGTTGGAGCTTCGTGGCAGTGGGGTAGGCTGGAGAGGAAGTTGGCGGGCGAAAGGGAAGTTGCAGGGGTGGGGGGCTGGGTGGGGGAATGTTGGGGTAAGGGGTATTGAGGGGTTTTAGCGCGAAGGAAGGGGGGGGGGGGGGTTGTCTGCTTGCCGGGAAAGTCTTGGGGTGACATAACCGTTTTTTTTTACTCGGTCTACAAATGTCAAGGTCGTTATCGAACACTGCCATTTTTTTAAAAAAGGTTAATAATGGATTCAATGATTTAATGTAAACTATTTACTTTGTCATAATAAGGTAATGTATAACTATTCAAAATCCATAATAGCATGGCATGAGAAATCGATTCTCATAAAATGGTAAGTATATAATTGATTCATCATTAGGTCTTTTTTAAGGGGACGAGTTTTGGGGCCTATTGAGGTTTCTTACATGTTAATGAAATTTTCGTTAACACAGAAAACACGCCTTCTACATTTTTGAAAATAATGAGCAGACTATTATAATCGCAAGTAAATTAACGGCTAAATTGTAAAATGGTAATATCTTACTCGTACACCATCAAATTCAAAATTTGATAGTATACGAGTTTCAGCAAAATTATTTAATTGATGTAAAAGAATAGGAAATCGTAATTCCCTAACGTGACGTAGGAACAAAATAATTAAAAACGAAGATATTAACCTTTCAAGGATATAATAATTTTTGACCTCGGTGAATTAATTTAGCAAAACCTTCCATATTTATTTATTTATTTATTTTTACATATACATTCAAATGCATGAGCACTACAGAAAATAAATTGACAATTAGGAAAATGCCGTTGTATGCTTTTAAAGTTATATACACATCTGTCTGAGCCCAGGTTACATAGCGCATATATTAAACGCAAATGATTATCTTTCAATTATGCTAAGCAAGGAGCAGCCGAGCCCGCCTTGCTAGGCACCCCCTGTGCCACGGTTGTGTCAAAGAAAGATTTAAGAAAAAAAAAAATTATTGAAATATAATTATATAATTTGTCCCAATTAAATTCCCCTTCGCTGTGTCAATTTAACAACTTTGGCATTTTTTATTGTGGATATAATAGCCTGTTCCTAATCTAGAAGCCACTCTTTGTTAGCGTAGCCAGTAAATATATAAAAAATATTAAATATCAATACCTCCATATTTGAAAACCATATCCGGCATGTGTGCAAGTGAATTGATGACAAACGTTCATCGGTAAATATTGAAGTAATCACTTATGAGATTTTTATTTAATAATGTGTGCTTTTCCCCGACCGATTACAGCGAGAACGGGCATCGCGAGTTGCCACGTCTCAAGCTGAACTGGCGCCCAGCCCTTTGCTGACCAACAAATCGCCCACCATACCTACCTACCTAAATACCTGCCATCGTGGTGGATACTTATCTGATTGTGTTATCGAGACTTACTTGCTCACTGGTTTTAGGTAGCTTTATTGATTTGCGGCATTGCATGGTTTAAAGTACGCTACCTATACATTTCATTGCTGTTCTTCTTGAAATTCCTCACCAATTTAGCCTACTCTTCTTTTCACATCAACATGTTGGTTGACTGGAGGACATTGTTTATGCGGCAACAAGTCCGCCATTGTACCTTAATGATATTTATATTTCAATGATATTATTTATTAGTTCGAAATTTAAATTCTAAGCGTCAACATATATTTTGAAATTTTCTCAACAATTAATAATAGTTAAATTATAAATTTAGTGAATATAGTGCAATTCGGCGGTTAAGTAACCAGACCAGGTTGCCACAAGCCTAGGAAATAAAAATATTTTCCTGAAAGTGTGGAGCTCGCCAAGACGTGTGGCCGACGTGGCGGGTATCGGGCTAAATACCTCCAATCCTGATGAACATCTTGCGGTGTCGACTACAACGGGCGAGCCCGTCACGACAGGACGTTTTAACGATTAGTCGTTCTGTCGCCCTGCAGTGAACGTAGAAGACTTTGGACAGTACAATTCTACGTCCAGCTACGTCACAACCCGTGAGAGTCCAACGCCTTACCGCGAGTTAGCCAGGAATAAACCCGGCGGGCTCGAGATACTCGCGCCCTCACTTCCAATTGTGACCAGATTTCTCCGGTCTCTCGATTGGTTCCGAGTTCGAGGTCGCTTGCGCGGTCCTCTTCCTTACGAAGCTGATATCCATAATCATGATGAACAGTACAACCTTACCACGGCCCCCAGTCCCCATTATATTTGGGAAACGGACAACCGATCCGGATGGATAGTGATTGGAGAGGCGTATGCTCAACGGTGGGCGAATGCGCGCTGATGATGAAGAAGAAGAAGATTTATAATAATATTTATATAACTTATATTTCAATTATATTATTTATATATCAATGATATTATATTATAATTTAATTCTTTCGATCGACTGTTTCCGATCGGTCGATCGATTGGTTATATTGGACTCTTTATTTTATTTTTTATGATTATTTTAATACTTCTATATGTACTCAATTAAAAATATTTTTTTTCTAGATTTTGATGTATATTTTATATTTTGATATAATTATATTATGTATGATTACCTTACTATATTTTCTACCAATAATAGTTATTTAAATTATATCTATTTTGATATCATTTTTTTTAATTATGATTATGGATATCAACTTCATATTTAAATTTTACTATATTTAGCTAATAAGAATCAATAATTAGTAATAGTGTATACATTCTTTCAAATCCTACTGTGTATATAGTGTTAATACATTTATTATTAACAATTTAAATGCCCGCCTTAGAACAGGATATATCCTAGTTAGATGACACTAAAATAGAATCACTGGCATCCTTCATTTTACTTTGAGGTGTTCTGAATGTTATTTTTTATCATGTGATGCCATTTTTACTTCCTGGCATTACATGAAAACTGTAAACTTGATTGATTTTTACTTTACGATTGGATTTTAGTTCAACTGTTGATACAAATAACGACTTGAAATAAACCCTAGTAGTCAGTAAGTAGTCATTCATTAAGGGGCCGCCGACAAGCTGATTGTCATCACCGCTTTCTTCGAAAAATTAAAGCTTAAATTGTGGGAGATACTTCAGCTATATACGGCATCGCTCGATAGCCTCACACGCCTGTCAGTTGCCGGTTCCGAGCAATAGTTATAAATTATTATCAAACAGTAGGCACACTGCCGTCGTAATAGGACGCCGCTGATGCTGCGGCGTATACCTTAAATCCAAATAAGTGTACATACAGCATGACATGATATTAATTCTAGTTATCAAAATGTAATTTCATTTGCGTATATTGATGACTAATATAATTCAAAGAATCGATCAAATCGCGTCTTAATAATTTGCAGTATTGTATTGACACAAATTATTCTTATTATTGACTTTGTTGTTAATATAAAAGAGTGCATTGCTATCTAATATATTCATCTTCTGTTACACACTCAAATGGGTAAGTCGCTCTTTCTATGTCAAATGTAATAAACAGGATCAAATATTAACATATGTGCTCTCTCTACTTCCTTTCCAAAAACATCGAGGTCTAACGGACTCAAAGATGAATCTCTGGACGTGTTCACGGACCTTGTGATCAACTAACACGCCAGGGTATTTACACTATCGACTAAAAGATTAAAGGGAAGTGGGACTTGCGTAACATCAGACCGAGCGAAATACTAATGACCTTGACCACTAGCGTAAAGAAATCACAAAGCTTACAAAGTGTCCACCCACCATTGTATATATATAGGTGGCGAGCCTTGGTCTGATTAACTGGACAACACGCCAACTTCAAATTGTGTCGCTCGAATTGATTCTTATCTTAGTCCACATGCAATGTCATCTATGGCAACAGAAATAAAACAGACTGAAAATGCGATTGAAAGCTAAAATCGGATTATGATGAGGACACAAAAGTAAACTCAGGTAAGGTAAGGATTTCAAACGTGTTTTTCGGACTATTTCGATCGACATTTCAAATAAACGGACAGCGCACTGCATTCAAAAAATAAAACAAAGAAATTCTTTGTTTCGACATACAAAAAAAACATTGCTAAAAAAAAACATTGCGTGCGTCGTTCGTTACCAATATGAGAACAAAAGCTGAAATCGCCTCGCTTGAAAAGGGGCGTCGCTCACTGTCTCACAAAAAAATAATAGTCTGCGAACACAGCCAAAGGCTACGTATAAACGAACATTAAATTCAGCTTTATTTTGAACAGCTTTGATTTTATCTGATAGCTTCATGAAACGACAGCTGGGTGCGTCTATTCACACCAAAGAAAATTAAAATTATCCACACCACAGAATATTTCAATTAAACGGAAGTGTAATGAGCATATTAGCATATTTTTTTTTACATTGGGAAATGGAAAACAGTTTACGAATACAAAAGTTAAAAAACACCATTGGTATGTAACCGACACAAAATTTTCATTCAAATGTTTTTTAAAAATAGAATACGAGGAAGAAAATCCTACTACTATTATAAACGCGAAAGTTTGTAAGAATGTATGTATGGATGTTTGTTACTCTTTCACGCAAAAACTACTGAATGGATTTTAATGAAACTTTACAATAATATAGCTTACACATCAGAATAACACATAGGCTATACTTTATAAATATATATAGTTTCCTAGCATCATTATCACAATTTTACATCACCACGCGGGTGAAACCTCGGGGCGCAGCTAGTAACTTAAATAAAAAAAACAATTCGTTACTTTTGGGACTTCTCTTAAGTGAGCCCTTGAGATACTTTTTGGCAAGAGTTTATAATAAAACAGCAAAAGAAAATATTTTTGTAATCTGGCCAAGGAACTTGGGTTTTAGAGGTATTTTTCCAGGATGAAAGCCGCAAAAAGGTTAATTTTACAAGGGTAAAGAAATAAAAAATAAATTCTGACTATGTTTTGTAAGAATTGTGACATTTTAGATATTTTATGTCATAAAAAAATATTTAAATTATTGAATAATGACTTTTCTACATAAATTCGCATGTGTTTTTCGTTATTATTGGATTTTTGCTATAGTGTCGATACTAATTCACTTATATTTTTTAAGGTGAGCCTAAATAAAATATTCGTTAGGAAAAACACACTTTTTCGAATTAGTAATAAAGAATTGAATAAAAAGTCTGTCCATACGTCCAACCGTAACATCAAAAACTTTTTATAAGATAAAAAAATACCCTATTGCTTTTAAAAGAAGTTATTCATACTTCAGATTTCAAATGGGAAATTTCAAGATCCGAAAATGGTGATCCTTTAGATATTTCATATTTAGCTACGCCGAAGAACCACGTAAGCAAGATATTTACAACCTGTAACGGATTTTGCAACCCTTATAGGTTGCATTACATTTTCAACCTGACAACGGGCAAACGACTAAACCTACAACCTTTAAAGTTTCGACCTATCTTACCCTAATATCGGAAGTGCCAACTATGACAGGGGTTCTTCGATAATTCAACCCTAACGGAGTCAAACAGGGGGTTGACATTCCAGTCTTCGAACACGTATCCCTGAAATGGTCAAAATTCTATGGCCAGATCGGGTTACTGAAATAATATATACTTACAATTCGCTGGACTACGTCGAAAGATGTTAGGTAGTTCGATAGTAAAAACAGAGTTCCATTCCAGATTGAAGTATGTCTGTGTGTCTGTGTGTGTGTGTGTGTGTGTGTGTATTTCTGTATGTGTGTATTCCTCTACGATAGCGGCCAAACGCTTAATCCGATTGAGATGAAATTTGGTATGCAAGCATTATTTGGTTTGTTTGTTTGTTTATACTCTTTATTGTGAAATGTCACAATGGGCGGGTTTATTGTCATATGACAATCTCTTAGAACCAACCCTACTATGACGTGTTATATGTATGTGTGCGTAATATGTGTGTAAGTGTATGTCTTGTTATTGCATTCCATCAACAGAATTGAAAATGCAATTCCGTTAATTTGATCCCAACGGAAAATTGCGACCCAGCCGGGAATCGAACCCGGGACCTTACACTGTAAGATCAGGCGACCTAGCCACTATGCCTTTGGTCATGGCAAGAGTTGAAAAGATTGTGTTTGAAATCGGTCCACCAGGGCGCACTAGTCATATATCATTCTCAAAATATTGGACTTAGACACTTGGTACACAGATGCATTGTTGGGCCGATATGTCTTTGTGAAATTTTGATTAAAAATGACTCATACACAAGCTGCACTAATAATATTTAAATTCCGTCATACAAATATAGGTCGGAATCAAATATTTAAATTTGCGGCGCCGTGCGTTTGCGATTGGATTTTTTTAAAAAGCGACGATGCACGATCGAAATTCAAATTTTCATTGTGTTGCGTCGCGGGTTCGAAGCTCGATATTTACGTTCTTTGCCCACTAATCGACTAGGAGAGAAAGTATTGTGAATGCGAAAAAAATACCGACGATTAAGACCATTTCCAGACTGAAGTCTGTCTGTATCTGTGTATTCCACCACGACAGCGATTTATGACATTAATATTCAGATGAAAACAGCCTTGGCTTCTTGTCGGGAAAATCTTGGGGCAACACAACCGATTTTTTTATACTCCAGTAGATTTTGGAATATCATATAAAATAATATATATTGTGTGCTAAAAAATCGTCATTAATGTGAAATTAGTCATTACACAATGTTTGACTATTCAGATTGTTTTCATCCTTAATAAAGTAACAAAATACCTGTTTAATTGATGGCCAAATTACAAGGCTAAGACGGTGAAAAGGAGAGTTGATGTTAATTCCGTCAGACGCGTACCTCCGGATTGGTTTAAAATGTTAATCAGTAACATAATAATAGCCAAAAAGAATAAGGCGATTATTATTCGAGGGTTTGTGCAATTCCACCATATGTGAAACGGTGGCTATTTTATTTTCGGTCAGAATTTCAGGTTAAATCAGTAATTAGTAATCAGTCATCAGTACATTCAGTCAAAATGGATTCAACCTTAAATGGATTCAGTTAAAATTAGATAGATTCAACCTAAGGAATGAAGCGGGGGTTTTAGATAATTTAACTTTTGAAGACGTTATATCATATACTTAAAATTCAGGTTACTTTTATCTCCTCAGGAAATGAAGAAAGTTGCTGTATAAACTCTATCAGACAAACTTTTACCAATACATAAGGATACGTTGGCACGCTTAAATGACTGCGAATAGGAAAAACGACAATAAAACAGAAATACCTAAAGAATAATTCCTTTTTTGTCGAAGTATTTTTGTATTCGCATGGAGCAGCTTTTGAAACGGTAATTATAAACCTAAGTTTGGGTTGTCAAAATGGTCGTTTTGAACGCTTTCACAGCTTTTTCAGGGTCTAGAAATTGATGACCACGCAACTTATTTTTTAATTCTCGGAATGCTAAACAGTAATTGGGACCTTGGTCGGGACTGTTCCGAGGATGGTGATGATTTGTGGTGAAACGTGATATTTTCGTGCTTCAAAAACTCCATTATATACGGACGCGGCGTAAGAACTGGCATTATCATAGCGAAGGTTACGCTACGTTTCAGGTTCAGCTATCATTTCATTCTGGCAAAGACTCAGTTGTCAACCAATTTACAGTAACTGCGCCATCTAGCGGTAGGTAAAATATCGCAAATATTGTTTATTCGCGATATTTTACATTTTGCTAGATGGCGTAGCGCGCTCAACGCTTGTCAAACCTTTATCTATCAGTCAAGTTTTAAAAATTTATCAACAAAAAAAAGTAAAAAAAACTTTTTTTTCCCAAAAATGTTTATCAAAAGTTGCTTATTTGCTCGTACTGATTTACCCACTTTAAGGATGTCACTAATTAAAAACTCACCCTGTATGGGTGAAATACCAGATATCTAAATAGCTGGTACTTGTTAAACAGATTACTTTTAAAACGGAGATTTCTTTCAATAAAATAACCAAGTTTCCATACAATTCGATATAATTATGTAATTATCGATTTTATACTATTCTTCAAAATAATACATTTTTTCGAATTTTCAAATAAAAGTTTCTCCCAAGTTAGGTCCCAAAGGCAGGGCAAGTCTCTGTACAACTCGAGAACTTGAGTAATCACTTCATATTCACTATGTTGTCGAGCCATTTTGTGCGCCAGCTAGCAAGATTTGACCTAAACAAATTTACATACATACTGGGCCCGATTGCGTTTCTTTGTGAACTAAAACTAAAATTAGTCTAAGCGAACGAGACGGAGCAATGCGTTAGAGCGGAATATGAAACAAACGATCGTCGATAAATACTACCTGCCGAACTTATACTCGTCCGAATAAATTCGAGCATATTTCGGGCGGTGTAAGATTTGACCTTGGCGGGCAGTTTTAATGCGAAAAAGTGACAACCGGTCATCTCACACTCCGCTCTGGCGTATTGCCCTGTCTCGTTTACACGGACTAATTTCTGATTTTAGTTTACGAAGAAACGCAATCGAGTCCACTAACTAACATACATTGCAAGGTAAATAAATGTTTGTTAAAACAAACATTCCATCCGTACCCGCAATACACCCATGTTTTTATACACCCATACTTTTAAATATGATGAAAAGATCTTTAAACTACGAGGGACATGGCGTATTTAATTATTTCTTTGAAAAGTCATTAAAATAATTACTTAAACGATTTCCGAAAATGGTTGCGTTTCTTTCATGTTTTTGTGAAGAGTTTAATTTTCCTTTCCGAGCGAAAGAAAATATTGATACCGTTCTAGAAGCCGTTTAATTTAAATTAAATTAAAATTTCAGCTTCATCGCATCACAAAGGACGCTCTCATTAAAGCCCGCGGGGAAGTTTCGGCTAATTGAGTTAAAACTGAATTTATACACAGGGGATTAATTAGTTAGGTTGGGATTTCACCGGATAGGATTAGTGAAACAAACAAGCGGGGAAAGTAAACTTTCAAAACATTTTAGTGGCTGCTGACTAAAATAGTTATTTTCAATGAATACCTTTAAATCGTTTGGATAACATCAATATCACGAACTTCTTCCGACATTAATGAATATATTAGGAAAACACTTCGATATTTCCAGACTGACACAGGTGGTTCTTTAAAAAACACCATTCAGTGTTTAGTTAGTAAAGGAAGAACGGAAACTGAAAGCATCCTTATAATAATTTGGTTATCGAATCATGACAGACTAACCATACATCAAATGTTAGAAATAATAGTTTAATGAAACTTAGGTGCACAAATTATTAACATATTTTTAAACATGTATGTATGTTGAGTATATTTAAACCTTGAACTAACTACGAAAAAATATTTGACTTTCTTTTTATATACATATTATTTTGACAATGAATTGTACTTTTTTGACTAGGTATTTTTATATTAAATCTTATATTACTTAACATATATTAAATAAAAATAACTGTTTCTTTGTTTTCTCACATATAACTTTAATAATATCATTTAATCGAATTTTATATTATATTTATTTCCGATTATATAATGGAATTGTTTTTTATTTATTATATTATCTTTTAATATTATTATTATTAATATTTTATTTATTTTTTATTTTGAAGACCACATTTTAGGGCCATTTAGTGTTATTAGCTTTTTACTATAACTTGTACATTTGTAAACAATCAAGTAATCAAGCAAACTTGATTGTAATATTAGAGTCCTGTCCACCCTAGAACGGGCTAGTCCCAGTTGGGTGATAGAAACAAATAAGCAAAAGGTTAAGGTTTTGCCAAAACCTTAACCTTTTGCTGTTATTTTTTAAGCAAATCAATGTTTTATATAAATTAATTCTTAAATAAATAAAATAAAATAAAAAATATTTCAAAAATAGCAACACATTTACATACACACACAATTTACACACCCTAACAATATAAATTGCCTATATGTAAAGAAGGTTCATCTTTTTTTTATGAAATGATATTTTGTACTTGGATTTCTTTATTAAATGATTATTCTGATTTTTTAATTATTATTTTGTTATTTTTTAAATTAGCTATAACAATTTCGTAAGATTTTTTCATAACACTAAACTTGAAAGCTTCAATTTAAAATATTATTGTATAAAAATAGCGTTGCCTAGTTAGGAGAGATGCAAAATCATTTTGTAAAAATAATTCCTGAATATTTTTTTGCAAATAAATAATTAAAAACCTATTTATTATACTTACACATAATGATATATTGTGATATAAATACACTTTAGAATGTGATGTTTCTATTCAGTGTCAGTTGACACAAAGGTATTGTAAGTATGGCATTAACTGTTACAACGTCACTCTTTGCGGTCTGTTACAGACATTTAAAAGATTATAAATAGGATAGAAACGAATTTACCGCGTGTAATTTGTAGCACCCGACGTTTCGGCGACGTTGCAGCCGCCGTTGTACAGGGTAGACTGAAAGAGCTGTCAATCCGTTGTTTTGCGGGTAGGCCGCATACCGCTGCCGCCACTACGTAGGTTATAGCGGTGGTGGGGTCCGGGGAAATTATTGAGGATTTGTAATTATATTATTGGTAAAAGAAACTTGTCAAAATGAGGATTACATATTGTTATATTGCTATTTATTTAAGACTAAAGTTTGGGGGAAGAGGGGGCTGTAAACTCGCCGGAAAAGTCTTTGGCTGACCCATGCGATTTTTTAAAATTATATTCAGTTGTAGCAGATAACATTTGCTATGACGTGTTTGACTAAATATACCTCAATACGTGATTAGTTTTGAAATTATTTATATTTTTATGGTTGTGATATAAAACATAAACAAGTCAATACAGTTTTTTTTTGTATTTATAGGTACAAAAAAATGCATCAACACACTTGAAATAAATCTAAAGAAAATGAATTATCAAAAAACTGCATGGCTCACTCTTGGCGCCACCAAACTTGTAACTTATGAATAGTCAGAATAATCTTAGGAAATACGTCGAGAATCTTAGGGTATACTAATACAGACCTTTAAGTTTAAGAGGACTTTTAAAACAGATTATTCAAATTTATATTTATTTTATATCTAGAATTCTCTATTACACAGCTGTCGATACTCATGGGAAATAATTATATATTAATCTACCCCAAAATATATGTCCTTGCTTCCCAGCAGCTCTGCGATATGGTAGGAAATTTATTTCACGCTGACCCGGCCTTGACCTTTACCGCAACACGTGGTTGGGTTACGTTTATTCGCATCCATAGTTACATAAAATTAATATACAAATAGAAATAAACATCTTCTACTCGGATATAAAAAAAAATACTATTTCGTTCCTAGTCGCTTTTTTGTTTTGAATTCGTTTAAAACATCTAGATGTGTTTATGCATATACAACCCAAAAACAAAAAATATATTTATACCTTATAATATAAAATATGCCTTGTATCTGATAAATTAATATATTTTAATAGACCTTTTGTTATTTGTTACTGTAATGTGCAGAAGGCAATGGGAGACCACTGCACTATATATCCCTAGTAGTTAGCAATGGAAAAGTAAAAAATAGCCATGACCCCGAGTGCCCGGCGGCCTTTAATGGGTCAGGGCTGCTCAGAGTCCCCAGTGGTCAGAATCCCCGGGTGGAAAACTGGACCTGGATCACCAGTACGGAACAGCGAGTCCGGATGGCGCAAGAGCCGACAAAAGTATTCAGAGGTAACGGCCAACCTCCAGTAATGGAGAGGCAATTCGAGAAGAAGAAGAATAGACCTTATTCACAGAAACTTAACTTGATTTCCCTAAAATTAACTTTTCAATCCTTTTTCGGTAATTAATACCGACTTATGATGATGCGGGTACCTAGAGGTCTGGTCTCGTTACTCAGAAGAGCACTCTAGGCGGTTTATGATTTTGCGTGAGATCCGTGTGAGTTTGCTAGCTTGAAGGACCACCTGGTGTACCTTAGTACCCAGGAGCGGATATTTAAAGTGGAAAGACAGGATGTCGGTACTTACGGTTTTGTTTGTTCCGTCTGTGCTGCTGGAATGCACTGCTTCTGCTTCTCGTTTATCTGTCACTCACTGAGGTTTCACACGAATTGCGGGCTAATCAACACAAAGGTTTGTGTGATGCGATGCGGCGGTTTGCGACGAGAAAAAACGATAATCTCGTCTGTTGTTGCGGAGCGAATATATTCGACGACGCGCCTCGCCAAGTCAACAAATATACGTCGACGTATAAATATATGTCGATTATTTTGAATAATTTGTCATTAGACGAGGTAAGTACTATTAGGCCGGGAGAAAGTGACAGAAAATTTCAAGTCATTTGTTACAAGTGTGGCGATTATTCAGAAGCTAAATTAGCTAATTAATGAAATAAAACATGGTCTTAGCGCTGGGCGTCGGAGTGTGATCGCAGGGTATAGCACGTTAGAAAAAGTATGTGTTTCAAACGATTTGTTACGCAACAATTTTAGTATAAACTTTAGTATAAGAATAAGATATAATAAATATGCCCTAGCGAAATGCCATACTTTTACGGTGTGGCTTATGGCCTGCCATACTAATTATAACACGCGATTTTATTTTATTTTCTTCTTATTTGTTACAGGATATTTAAAAAAAAATTTTTTTTTTTTAAAATAAACATTCACACAAATCACTATGTCAAACCATTTCGACGGTTCCAAATAACCGCCACACCGCCGCAAAGACGCAGGTTTTTTAAATAAAATGAAACGATTTGTTACAGTATGGAATTTGAATCGTGGAAAGTTTATAATACAAATAGACAATATATTTGCCATTCTGGTGGAGTGCAAAAGTGGTGCCATACTTTAAAAAAAGTTTTTTTAAAACGTTTTCAAGAAGTGATCGCAGTATAGGATAGGATAGAATATACGCATGTTTACATAGGATAGGATATACGCATGATCGCAGTATAGGATATTTTTTTCAGATACACTCGTATTGAAACAAACTTTATAAAATAATGCCATACTCTAATTTTACGACTTCTTTAGTCGTATCTTAAATATGTTTGAAAAAAACCTTTTTTCAAGTATGGCACCACTTTTGCACCCCACCAGAAGTATGGCAAATATATTACACGTATCATTGTATTACAAACTTTCCACGATTCAAGTGTAATACTGTAACAAATCGTTTTACATTATTAATTAAATCTGCTTCTTTGAGGTTGGCGGTATGGCGGTTATTTAGAACCGTAGAAAGGTGTAGTGATTTTCGTAAATGTATGTTTAAAAATAATTAGTTAAAAAAAAAACCTTGTAACAAATGAGAAAAAAGCCACGTGTTCTAATTGGTATGGCGAGTCATAAATAAATCCCCACTGTAAAAGCATGGCATTTCGCTAGGGCAGATTCATTATTTATCGACAACCGAAAAATACTAAAATCTTTGTGTAACAAATCGTTTGAAACACATATTTTTTTCGACATGTTTAATTAATCACCCTGCGATTACACCCCTACGCCCAGCGCTAAGAGCATTTTTTTAATTTCTGCAATTATCTGATTTAATATTTGAAAGATCGCAATCTAGTAACAAATGACAAAACGTCCTGTCACCACCTCTCGGTTTATATTGCTTGATTCGATATATTTATTATCGCATTACTTAATTTTATATTTTTCTGATTAATGTTTTGATGACTATTTATTTTTTAATGATAAATGAATAATTGTATAGCCGCAATATTCTGGACTATTTTAATTTTAATATTTTTTTCTTCATGATATTCTAATTTGTGAGAGATTATGACTTTTGAACTCTGGTTAATAAAGAAAAAAAATAAATAAACGGTGATATTTTCATGTGGCTAGTTAGTTATTATTATTGATGATAATAATATGTATAAAAATAAGTAGTATATATATACAGGGTGTTCGGCAGACGGTTGTACATACGATTATGACGGACAAGTGATGCCCTCACCTACATGCTTGGCCCCAAAAATTTAACCTAGGCCTCACGATTTTTTTTAATGATTTTTTTGTAATATGGCGAAATTTTTTCATTTCCATGGCTTTAAACTCCGTTAACTTCATTTAAAACTGATAAAACAGTCAACATTTTTTTTTTATTCGTAATAATAAAAAAAAATTGGTTCAGACAACCACCATTAAAAAAAATAGCCCTGTTTTTTTTTCTTCAGCAATTTACGTCAGTTTTGGTGAAATGATAAATACCTCCTGTTATTTTGGAATAAAATACATAAATTGCATACCAATAGAAAGGGCATAACCTAGAGATGTTTTGATTAAATTTGAAGCGCTCTACCTCTTTTTTTTTTTTTTAATGCAATGCGAAATTGACATTTAATATATTTTTTAAAGTGTTTTTGTACTTTAGGGCAAATTTTTTTTAATGGTGATTATCTGAGCCAATTTTTTTTTTCATTATTAATCTGCTACTAATTTAGATACGAATAAAAAAAAATTGTTGACTGTTTTATCAGTTTTAAATGATGTTAATGGAGTTTAAAGCCATGGAAATGAAAAATTTCGCCATATTACAAAAAAAATCATTAAAAAAATTGTGAGGCCTAGGTTAAATTTTTGGGGCCAAGCATGTAGGTGAGGGCCTCACTTGTCCGTCATAATCGTATGTACAACCGTCTGCCGAACATCCTGTATACATAATGTTTGCCTCTACCACAAATGTACATCGATATACCTTATAAATCGATGCAATCGTATGGTATCATTAAATTATATACCTATTACATTCAAAAGTTCAGTCATACCAATAAAAGCATCCACTGTACGAGAACCATTGAACAAATCCACTTCTTCTTGATTAATAATTGATATTAACGGTACCTCTGCGAGTAAAAAGATTTCGGCGTTAACTGTTTAAAATCATGGAATAAGGCGATATCGGAAATTGTGTTGTTATACATAGTAGGCTCACAGAAATGTGGCATGGAGCCGGGCGATATCATTCGGGCTGTGCAGCCACTCGGAGTTAATCGTAGATTTGTGTATCGTGCTCTGAATTTATTCGAGGATACTGGTGGAGTATTCGTCCTTCCAAGATCTGGCCGAACACACAATGTGAGAACTCCCATGGCCATCAAAGTCATAGAGAGTCGAATTCGTCTATAACTGCTCCGAAACCTGAATATAAGGGTCGAGAGGTAAACAACTTGCCGGTATCCATCCAGCGCATTACAAAAGATTACTTGAGACTCAGAGCATACAAATAACACACCGGACATCTACTCACAGAGGCATTAAAGCTGAAACTGAAGCCAAAATCAAAATCGCTGCGTAAAACGGTCACAGACGATTTCAGTTTACTGACAAGAAAATCTTCACCGTGGAGGAATCGTTCCATAAACAAAGCAGTAGAATGTATGCTCGGCCATCACGACATGCGTCGGAACTTGTTCCAAAAGTTCAGCGAAGTCACCATCCGTCTTATGCGATGGTATGATTCGGAGTCGCTTATGAAGGCATCACCGAGCTCCATATTTGTGATAAAGGAGTCAAAACTTCGGCAAGTTGAACTTAACCGACATTTTGGAAAACGTTGTAAAGCTTCTTAACAAGACGCTGTTCGTAAACGAGCCGTGGACTATTCAAGAAGACTCTGCTCCAGCCCATAAGACAAAAACGGCTCAAGAGTGGTTTAAAAAAATGTACCAGACTTTATTTCCAAGCTTGATTGGCCAGTTAGTAGCCCAGACCTGAATCCATTGGACTATAAGCTGTGATCCATTTTAGAGGCTATGGTTTGCTTTACTCGACACCTACCTATTGTACTGCGATCGATCGAGTGGCCAGAAAAACTTCGGTCATGCCGGTAGAAAAATGTTGGCCATTTCGATTATTCTTTGGCTGAAGTGTTCATAGATAATCAATAAATATATCCACTAAAAATATTTCAAAATCTTGTGTCGTTTTCATTTTACCACGATTTTTTTTGTATTCGTTAACATTTTATGTATTCGGCGTTCATATGCCAGTGTTTAATGTATGCTAGACGGCACCTAGCAGAAACATCAATTAATGCAGACATTCACTCGCATCATACCCGCGGTAGCTCCGTTTTATCGTACCCCGAATACGACTCGCAAAAGTACAGAAAAGCTACTTGTACCTTAGCATTAAATTCTATAATCTACTCCCTACAAAATTTAAACAGCTGGAGGACATAAAATTAAAAAAAAACATCAAGGAGATGCTGAAAGGCCACCCTTTCTATAATCTGGCCGAATTTGAGGCCGATGATTTTTCAAATATTGTGCTAATTTAAATTACTTAAAAAAGTAGAACATTATTGTCTGATTATTTTATATGATCTTATATCTGTACTTTGGGAGCTAATGGGCCCATGATGAGGTGGCCACGATGACCCATGTGTTCAGGGTCGGTCACACTCACGGGTCAACACCCATCCGATGGCCTCCACGCATGGGGTGCGAGCCTGGGTAGGACACTGGGTCAACCAGTCTCCCCTGGGAATCAAACCTCTGGCGCTCCTGGACGGTCTGCGCACCGAGCGGCGCAAGCCAATCGACTGTGCTCTCCAACTAACAATCGGGGGAGTCTGGGAACTGTATTGTTTCCTATAGAGCGGGGGTGGTTGTCTACCTTACGGCGACTGCTCTTGAAATGACCATTGGCCATCCGATCCCGGTTCAGAGTCGGACAAATGACACCTTGGGCCGCGATAGATTCGGTTCACACCGTTTCATCACTTCGTAAGGGAGAGGACCGCGCAAGCGACCTCGAACTCGGAACCAATCGAGAGACCGGAGAAATCTGGTCACAATTGGAAGCAAGGGCGGGAGGGTCGGCCCGCCAGGTAACACTGGCTATCTCGCGGTAAGGCGTTGGCTTCCTTCGGGTTGTGACGTAGCTGGACGTTGGATTTGTTCTGTCCAAAGTCTTCTACGTTCACTGCAGGGCGATAGAACGAGAAAATCGTTAAAACGTCCTATGGTGACGGGCTCGCCCGTTGTAGTTGACACCGCAAGTTGTACTTTTAGTTTAAAATGCAGAACGTTGATTTAATTTGATTATTTAACATTTTACTGACAATTTGAATATTACGATAAATAATTTTACTACGTATCTTTCGAATTACTAACTACTTCGAATATTAGGCTTCTATTTTGATTATTTATATTTATAGTTTGACAATCTAGCAGTTAATTCTTGACTACCTATGTATGTTCAGTAAAGAGTAGTAACGAAACTTACTACAATTATTTTGACACGTCCAAGAGCGGTCTTTAGCCGTCAATTGGACACAACGAAAATGTAATGTAATGTAATTCGTTTGACAAAACTTATGAATGTACTAGGTACCTACATATTTACATTGTAATCGCTGTGTATATATACACTGCACTGCCTGTGATGAATTCCTTTGTATATAATGTATCTTATGCTGGAATTTATACATAAAAATTATTAATATGTTTTAAGGAAGACAAAAAAATCCGTTGTGTCGTCACCAAAAGACTTTCCCGGCAAGACTTTCAAGAATCAACAGTAACTGGCATAGGGATGTTGGAAGATGCGTTATCTTAGTAAACAGTGTTATCTGTTTGACAAAATCTATGCGGCATGATTTGCGGGTCAAAGTGTTTTGCATGCGGTTCGCGTCTTTGCTGCCTGGTATTTTTCTCTGAGGGGATTTTCCATTGTTGTTTACAATTAACTGAGACATTCGGGTGTGGTCGTGTCCTGTTTTGCCTCCCCCCATTTCTCCGACCCCCCCCCTCTCCCCCTCTGAGATAATGATTGATTATGACAGCAAATCTAGTATATTTATAGTAATTTTGTAGTATTCCCGTGGTATTAATATTGCTATTTTCCAGTATAGTTCGTTTCTCGGCTAGCCTTGGGCGGCTCGACGTTAATAATTATGATTAAAATGTATGTCGTTTTTTGTGTCGCTTGTATAAGAGAGATTGTAACCAACAAATAGAGTTGTCAACTACAACGGGCGAACCTGTCACCTCAGGAAGTTTTAACGATTGGTCGTTCTATCTACCGTGAAGTAAACGTAGAAGACTTGGATAAAACAGTCCACCGTCAAGCTTCGCCACATGCCCGTAAGAGACCAACGCCCTATCCGCGAGATAACCAGGTATGTTACCCAGCGGGCTTACACTCAGGCCCTTACTTCTAATTGCGAGACCAGATTACTCCGGTCTCTCGACTGGTAACGAGTTCGAGGTCGCTTGCGCGGTCTTCTCCCTTACGAAGCGGTGAAACGGTATAAACCGAATCTATCGCGGACCACGGCGTCCTTTGCCCGGCTCTTCACACAGGATCGGGTAGCCGATGATCGTTTCAAGAGCAGTCGTCGTAAGGTCCGCAACCACCCTCGCTCTATAGGAAACAGTACTGCTTCCAGACTTCCCCGACTGAGTCAGAGTGCACAATCGATTGGCTTACGCCGCACGGTGGGCAGACCGTCCAAGAGCGCCAGAATGTTGACCCGTAAAACTAGCCCGAAGGCCAGAGTCCTGTCCGGGCTCGCACTTCATGCGTGGAGGCTGCCGGATGGGTGTTGACCAGTGAGTGTGACCAACCCTGAACAAAATGGGTCTTCGTGGCCAACTCAGCAAGGGCCTATTAGGTCCCAACCAATGTTAACATGTGGTTTCGACCCTATGACTCATCCGTGTACCGATTTTCAAGTCTTTAGGTCTAATATATCGATATTGAAGTATGATTAGGGCGCCCCTTGGCGGACCAACTTAAAGCTCAACCATCTTTTCAACTCTTGCCATGAACAAAGGAGTACTGCATGCAAAATTTCAGCTCAATCGAATGAAGCGTTTGGGTGCTATCGTGGAGAAATACACACACACACACAGAGAGTGAGAGAGAGAGAGAGAGAGTCAGACACACAGATGTGCGTAGTACTTTCTTTGACAGGATAGTAAAATAAGCAAGGAAAACATCACAACCTGGAAGTTATGTAATATTTTCTTATAAATTCACTGATGTTTGATATATATATATTAAATATAATTACTTTATTAGTAAATATTCAGAAAAAAATGAAAAAAAATATATTCCTCCTAAAGGCCCCGGCGAGATTCGAACTCGCGATCTCCTGTTTACTAGACAGGCGCTTTAACCAACTAAGCCACGGCGCCACGGCAGCGAGTTAACATAATAATCAATAACAGTCACGGTCACCTGCCTGTGATTAATAATATTGTATGTCTAATGTGTATTATATAGTCGATGGTAATTTAAATTATATTTCTAGTATTTTAAAACGCATTTGTACATATATTATATATTTTATTTTAAAGTTCTGAGTAAGACTACATTTATATTTTTTGACTATCGCTCATTTTATATTTAATTTTGACTGCATTTAAATATTTTTTTTACCACCTTTTTAAATATAATTTTGGTAATTTATTTCAGATATTTATTGCACAAAATTATAATACTTTCGACTATTTTTAACTAGTACCTAATCTAATTTTAATCACATTTTTAATCTTTTTTTTTTTCTAACGATACATGACTTCCTAAATAATTATAAGTCCTAACTTGATTTCTTTTTTTAAAAAAATAAATCCAAAACGTATGCACAGGTAAAACAATTTTCTGGTACGCATGCCTTAGTGCAGGCCTAGGCCCAGTTAGGCGGTGTTGACAAGATGCTGCAGTGTGCTTTATTTTTTGATACTGGTCAAAGAACGAATAATTTGTAATGTGCTGTAATATGTATATCTCGTGCTATACTTTCAATAAATAAAATAATGTATCAAATAATGTGACGTCATGAAGTGAACAAATAATTTTACTATTTGCTAAATATTTAGTCCTTTTAATGAGGCATTTAATAATATCTGAAAATATGAAACGAAATATTCAGCAATGCATACAAACAAAAATCCAATAATATAAATTTCAATTCCTTATATAATTATAAAAGTTTAATATTCGGCAATTATTATTGTAATTACAAGGTTTTTGTAAAAAAAGTTTAGTTAAAAAAGATTTATTATTATGAATGGTTTTTTTAACAAATGACGACATAAATTTATGCGTAGGTTGGCAAACTTTGTATAAAAACTGTAAATGTTGAATTATGGTCGTTTCTTTCGCGGGCAATGACCTTTATTGCATGAGCCGTTGAAATCAAAGTGGCATATCCCACATGCTTTTCAAAGCACACTATTTATTATAATGTTATCCAAAATTTAGATACTATATTGCAGGTTTCCAAGTAAACTACGCTAATACCGCATATAACATGCTGTATATTGAGATAACTCTATTGCAGAACTGTCTATTTTATTGTGCCAAAATGACCTAGGTGTAAATAGGACGCAGGACTTGATTTTTTATAGCCTAATTATATGCAATGCTTTCCTATCTTGCGACCAAGACTCCGGTTGGTGGAGGAAGATGGTCCAAAAATATAATCTACTGCGGGAACATTTACACTATTATTCCTAACCAATAATATTATTTTTATCCTAAATAGGAAAAAAAAAAACACCAAATGCGAAATATTTCAATATCAAAACAATCTTGCCCTTGAATATTTTGATATGAATGTGGATATCTCTTGATTACCTGCAATAATTCTATCGAATTATGTGAATAGCTAATAGGCGTCATCAATGCGTGTAGTTTTATGGGCATATTGGTCTCTAGGCGTGTTTAAAAGGGTTCCATTTTGCTCTTTACCTGATTAATTACACCCCTTGAAATTCAATATTTTATTAAAGTCAAAAACGATTTCCCAAATAATCAACCAGATTGCAAAAATAGTCCTGGTAGCTTAGCCATTAGATATTTCTACTAGACAATATGGCTATCTATTTGTATACTTTTGTGTACAATAAAATTCTTCAGCAACAAAAACAACATACTCTGTATAATGTAAAACAGGTGAATGGATTTTTTTGAATCTCACAAAAAATTATACAAAGATGACTACCCAAAAAAGTTATGACGTGAAATATTCTTATATACTTCCAATCATTTGATTTGTGCGCTGGTTTGGCCAGCATCGAAATTCGAGTGAAAAAAAAACAATTAAATTTTTATTTTAAATATGTAACGAGAATTACTTTATATTTGTAATGAGAACGTTTTATTCATTCTAGATAACGAACGCCTATTTTTGTATGTAATTTAATATAACTACTTTTAGCATATTTGGTATATATATATAGTTATATACGTACGCATCTACGTACATATGTATGCCTGACCTAATTTTGAAGCCTTCATTGTCTCGCTTACGATATTAGGACTATCACGTGCGTTCCCTTTCATGCAGTGTTAACAACACGGCGGGGATTATACAAGGACCGGATGCAGAAGCTTATTACCCTCCCCCTTCCTCCCGCGCCCTCTCACCCTCTTATTCCAGCCTACCCTTCCTGGCCGTACGGCGCACGGCCACCAACATCCGCATAACGTCAGGGATGATAACCCCAAACCATGTCAACGTGACGCGTGACGTCACTGGAAGTACCTACGAGCACCACGGGACGCATTGGTAACTTGCCAACTTGATAATGACACTTTAGGACCGTCGCGCCGCTTGTCAAATTTAAATCAAGCGTAATAGTGGAGTAATAATAAACCCTTACGAAATAATAATAAGGATTGAGCTGTTGTCAATTTAAATAAAGTCTTTGAACTGTTGAATGTCCATTTTATAGTTCAATGAGTTTTAAACGACAGAAAATAACTTAGACATTCCACCATGACCACGCGCATATGCTGGGATGGGCTGCATATGTAAATTTTAAATAAACAGGGTGAGTTTTTAGTTACCGGCATCCTTGAAGAGGGTGAATCAGTACGAGCAGGTATGCAACTTTTGATTAAAAAAATAAAAAATAAAAAAATATATAAATATATATATTTTTTTAAATTTCTTTTCTTAAATTTGTAAATCATTGCTATTGAAAAACATTTTGAGGCGTTGGGCGCCTTGCGCCATCTAGCGGTTAGCAAAATATCGCTAATTACGCTTTTAATAGCATTTTTATACTATAGCTCAACGATTTTTGTACTATTATATATGAAAGATTTTTTTTTCAAACTATTTTCAAACAAAAAACTAAAAATAAGTTTTTTTCCTACAAATTCTTATCAAAAGTTGCTTATTTGCTCGTACTAATTCACCGCCTCAAGGGATGCCGGAAATTAAAAACTGACGGCCAGGAGAATTGAATGACATCGGAAGAAAAGGAAATAACTGCGTTTTTTTATATAGAGAAAACTTTATCTATAATGTTTTTCTCAGGCAAAGCCTTGGTAATATAGTCTACAATTCATTTTATTTTAAGGATACCTAGATAAATCAGAGTCTAATGAACGAAATATTGCTTTAGTTTAAAGTATGCTAAACTGATTTTTATACGGCACCTTAAGGACCTTATTGTATTTATGCATTCATGAAGCCGGTTATTATTAAAAATTAAAATTATGAAATTATTTTAATACAGTTAATTATTAAAAAGGAAACGACTGTTATTTTAAAATTAAAATACTAACACTATATAATATTATAAATTGGATATACGAATCAGTGGCGTAGTACCTCATATTATTACAGGAGGTGGGCAGGTACAGGTCGACCAACGGAGGTTTTTTTAGAAGAATAAACTAATTGATAGAAATTTCTTGCTTATAAAATAGAAAACAAGGGACAGTGAGTTATGGGGGTGTTGTCAAGTTGATGGTTTTGGGGGAGGGGGGTGTTGTCAAGTTGAAGGTTTTAGGAGTTTTGTCACGAGTCTATCTCCCGAGGCGATTTTTTTTTTTTGGTTGATTAGCTTAATTTTAGAGAAAATTTCGCTGTTAGGTTGCGAAATTTTACCGAAACCTAACAATGAAATCTCAGGTGTAAAGTTTGTGTTTGGGGTGTTCGTACCAACAAAAGTATTTGACGATTAACAAATTTCTAGATGATTTTTGCTTGCAAAATAAGTGTAATTTTTGAGATATGCACGATAACTTTAAGAAATCACGTTTAACGCGGAAGTGGTTTTTTTTGCAAGACTTTCAGTTTTTTGAGATTCTTTTGAGTTTATATACGAAAAATCAAGTTAAAAAAGGATATATGAGTATCGGCCGTAGGATCAGTTCACGACTGGGCATTATACCACTTTCACTAATCTACTGTCAACCCACGGTGTTCCCGCGTAGTGTTTGAATAAAAATCGGTTGTGTAGCCCAAGAATTTCCCGGCAAGCAGACAAGGTCCTCAACCACGCATCTAGCCCCCCAACCCCTACCCCTCCCCCCCATAGTGATTGTGCCAAGTGATTATTATCACAAATGTAGAAAATTGGTAGTATCCTTGAAGTATTTCCGTGGTATTATGTAAAGTAGCTATTTTCCGATATCATGTAATATTTTCTTAAATATGCCGGAATTTAAAAAATATTTGTGTGGCTTGTATAAGAGATATTCCAACCAAAATTTCACCACTTAATTTGCAAAAATTTTCAATTTGATTTCGACTCAAAAAGGTATTTGTGTACTAAATTTCAAGTCTCTAAATCCAATATTTCAAGATTGAAGTTTGACTAGTGCGCCTCTGGAGGACAGATTTCAACCACAACCTTTTCAACTCAGGCCATGACCAAATGATGCCGGCATGCCGAATTTCAGTTTAACCGAATTTAGCGTTTGCGCAGGAATTTAAGTAGGCAGACAAACACACAGCCAGACTTTAATCTGGAAAGGTCTCAATCGTCTCAACAGGGCTCAAAATGGATATTCCCTTATTTATTTATTTTAGTGCGGTAACATCATTTTTTAGCTGATTTACACTCTCGCGCGAGGCGCGAGGCGAGGCGCGGGACGAAGCGCGAGACGAGAGTGTAAAGGGGCAATCATATTATCGGACGCGTTCGTAAGCCGCGGCTAATGGACGGGACTGAAAGGCTATCTGTGTAATAAATTTCTATTGAGCCGTGCATATTATCGGACGTCAGTCGCGGACGTGACCTTGAGGCTTCGGACGTCCAATAGAGATCTGCAAGACGCGTCCCAAACGACAGTGCATACTGTTCAGTCGCGTCCATAAGCTGCGGCTTACTGACGCGTCCGATAATATGATTGCCCCTTTATCACGCGAGTCGCGAGGCGAGACACGGACACGAGGCGCGAGACGCGAGTGTAAATCAGCTATTACATTTTCGTCGGTTGGTGGGCCGGGAAAGTAATAGATTTAAATGCCTTAACATTAACCAAATATATACCTATATATTTTTTAAATAACATGATCGAGTTAATTTGTAAAATTTCTATCTACCTAAAATTGTTGATAATTAAAAGACTTTTGACAGAAAAATAAAAAAAAATTGTTTTATGTATCTGAAATAATCCCCTATTCGTAGATATCCTATTTACCCAAGGAAATTCAGCCTTGGTTAATATTGTATTTAATGAGTTTATTTATGTTTTTTTCAGAATTTCCTCATTTTAAATAGATGCTTTAAAAAAGGCAGAATTTTCCTGGAACACTGAAAAACTTTCACAAAGGGCGACTCGATACGGACATGGAGAATGGACGCAGACATGATAACGATGTCGTAAAAATATACGTCATTCCGTGTCGCTCTCTTGATGAACTCGTCGACCTTTCGAGGTCAAATACCCTACGAAGAGATGCAAATATTAACACGTCCACATCCCTAACGTGAAATTCATAGTCTATAAGACAGATCGTTATTAGAACAGAAATTAATGGCTGGCAATTGATCGGAACCACCGATAAAGTCGCGAGAAAGTGTCCAGTTGATCCAGAAATAATAAAATTGTAGGTAAGTCTCGGTGTACTATGCCTAAGGACAAATGTATCATCGTAGTAGTTATATGTACCAACCTTTGCAACATTTTAAGGAAATAAGCAATAGGACACATTGGGCTCGACTGCGTTTCTTCGTGAACTAAAATCGGAAATTAGTCCGTGTGAACGAGACAGGGCAATACGCTAGACTCCGCTAGAGCGGAGTGTGAGATGACCGCGTGTCGCTTTTCGCATTAAAACTGCCCGCCAAGGTCAAATCTTACACCGCACGAAATATGCTCGAATTTATTCGGACGAGTATAAGTTCGGCAGGTAGTATTTATCGACGATCGTTCGTTTCATATTCCGCTCTAACGTATTGCTCTGTCTCGTTCGCTTGGACTAATTTTAGTTTTAGTTTACAAAGAAACGCAATCGGGTCCATTATATGCTTATAATTAAATAAGTTTTAAAGCACATTTTTAAAAACAAGCTTTTATTAAAATACTCTGTCCCGAGCCAACCCTGGTGGCAGCAGCCATTCATAGTGGAACTTAGTAGAATGGGCTATCACAATTGATTGAACAAAATTTCGTGTCTGTGCTATTGACCGTTGAGGAGTCCCCTCGTCGGGAGTCAACCCTGGGTACAGCAGCCCTGTCATGGTAAACTTAGGACGGGCTATCATAATTGAATGCGTAAACAACATTTCGTGTCTGTGCTATTGACCGTTGAGGAGTCCCCTCCGTCGGGAGTCAACCCTGGGTGCAGAATCAGGTCATGCTTACCATAAAAATGCGTTGTCATCGGAACTGAACCAACATGTAAACTTTCAACTTCATAGGGTAAGAGGAAGCGGTTCTAATTCTGCTTGCAAGATTTGACCTAAACAAACATACTGACAAACAATGCAGTAAAGCTTTAAAAAAACAGAAACGTTCTTATAATTTTGAATATAAGTGCATACAGTACTGGCTTACCTTATTATTATTAATATAGGCATTTTTAGTATTAATCAGCAGTCCACAATATTGACTTAAACCTTGGGTATTTATTCTAATTTATACATATGTTTTCACATGTTTTGGTATCCAAGCATTCCATTTTTGTCCTACAATAAGGAACATACCTACTTAAATGACCGTACATGTATTGATTAATTGATTACCCTACACTTGAAACATATATAATTTGAAGTGGAATATTAAATAATTTTATTGTTAGAATTTAGAAATATACAGAATGTGTTTTTATTACCGGCATCCTCGAAGTGGGTTAATCAGTGGAGCATATAAGCAACTTAATATATTTTTTTTGAAAGAAATCGAAAAAAAATTTTTTATTGAAAATTTGAAATTATGTAAATATTTTTTGCAAAATACAATAAAAAGGAGTTGGGCTATCTAGCGAAAGATAAAATATAGCAAATAAAGTTTATTCGCCATAATCTACTACTAGATAGCGCAGCGCGCTGAAAGCTTCTCAAACATTTTTCAAAGGTTTTTTGTCAAATTTAAAACGAAAAGTTTGGATTTTTGTTGTATTTTCGTCAATTTTTCTTTATTAAAAGTTTTTTATTTGTTCTTTCTGATTCAACCAGTTTAAGGATGCCGTTAATTATATAGTCACGGGGTATAATATATACTAATTGATGCTATTTCAAGTGTTTTTTTTATTGAATGCCCCCTCCACACGTTGGCCAATGTTGGCCAATATTGCTAAGGTAGAAGCAAGTCGGCACCACTGTGACATCAGAAAATTATATGGGAGAGAGCGAGAGAGACATAGGCGATGCGGCCAACGCTGGCCAACGTGTGGTGGGGCCATGAGAAAAAACTAGAAAATGCAAATCACCGAATTCGTGATAATTCAATCACCGCATTTGCGATGAAAAATGCAATCACCCAGTGGGCTCGATTGCGTTTCTTCGTGAACTAAAATCGGAAATTCGAGACAGGGAAATACCCTAGAGCGGAATGTGTTACCTACTGAAAGGTTGTCACTTTTTCGCATTAACTACCGCATTTATTCAGACATAAATTCGAAAGGTAGTTTTTATCGACGATCGTTCGTTTTATATTCCGCGCTAACGTATTGCCATTGATTTTATAGTGTAAAATCAATGGTATTGCTCTATCTCGCTCGCTTGAACTAATTTCAGATTTAGTTCACAAAGAAACGCAATCGGGCCCATGTACTGAAAAACGCGCTCTTTTCATCTTTTATCGAAGAATTTTACCTACAATTATTATGAAAATTCTAAAACAAAGTAGTCGATTACATAAACATAGATGTTTAAATTTACTTATACTGTTGAATTACATAATGAGCGTTGTACTGCACAAAATAATTTGAATTTTCGTTGAATTGCTACCGCCATCTATCCGCCTCCGATGCAACTGCTTTATTAGCGTTTATAACTGCTTTCGTAAATACAAGCGTCAAGTCGCACGGTTCGCGTTGCACGCATGCGTCCTGTCAAGCGTCCACAAAACCGAAACGTCAAGCAGTTGCGTGCAATGTTTATCAGTGAATTTTAGAGTTTTATTTTTAATTTTACAAGTTTAGCTTGTGATGTCTGTGCGGTGGTCAGATGCGAATACGGTGCACTTCATAAATTCATACAGGGCCCAAGAATGCCTGTGGAACTTCAAGATGGATACATACACGAACAGACTCGTGAGGGACGAGGCGGCGTCAAAAATCGTCGCCGACATGGAGAAACACAACATTCTGATGTCAATTTTAGATGTGAAAGCGAAAATCAGATCTTTGCGGACTTTGTACAGGCGGGAAGCGTTGAATGTGTACGATGCTGCGCAACAAGGACACATCTACGAGCCGCAGTTGTTTTGGTACAAAATGGCGGATGCATTTCTCAAGAATGTCGTCGGCATGAAAGGCGGACAAGCGGTAAGAGACAATGATTACTTAATTATTCGCAATATTTTGAAATTTAAAATGTAATAATAGCTTTTAATTTATTTTTTTTATTTTAATCTTATTTGAGTTAATTTAGAGCCATCTGCTGGCGCCGGTCACAACTATTTATGGAGAAACGAGCGCTTCTAAACGTGCGATTCGCGTCGCAGCCGATATACTACATTGATTGTCGTTCATTCCTTTTATAATGGAGGGCGCTGTATGTATATTTATTGAAGGTCTAACTAAAAAGAAAAAATGATCAATGTATATTTTTTAAGTGAGATGCTTTTTTCTGAGGTATAAATTAAAGTATTTTTTTCTTTGTAAAAACTTAACTAGGTATATTTGGTTTACAAACAAAATATATTTGTTTGTCACTAAAACAAAACCCTGGCTCAACCGGTCGAACGCCAACAATTAGGGTTGCCAGGTGAGTCGCAAAAAAATACCGGACAACCCTAAACGGGGGGGGGGGGGGGGGGGGGGGGGTGTATGCTAGGTCGCAAAAAAATAGTTTTTATACTAATATGTTTTATTTATTAATATTAGTAACAAAATATAATGCAGCCATAAAATTGTGGTCGCCAAGACTATGCTAACTTTAACAAAGTCTTTAATAAACAATGGTATGAATATTACAAAATAAAGGTAGGAAAAAGCCTACTTTTATAGGCGCTTGTGACCAGTAGTACCTACCGACTTTCCTCAAAATACCGGACATTGTTCTGTCCGGTATGACCATTTATTTTTTATCGGACAGGACTCGAAAATACCGGACTGTACGCTTAAATAGCGGACATCTGGCAACCCTACCAACAATGCCTATAGGCATTTTGCATCGTTTGACAGATCCTCGCTTAGCCCTTTCGGCCGGCCCCTATATATTTTATAAATATATAATATACATGACTAACAACATTAATTATTAGTTAAAAGGAGAGAAATCACGATATCGTTATTATTTATTTACAAAATCGACAAGTTGCGGCGCAATTTTTTGCGCGCGAAGGCTGGCATCCGACCGGTTAAAGGTCATACTTTATGTTAGTAAAATTTTAAAATGGAATTAGGTAGGTTTTTTTTATTTTTAACTTGACATTGATCGTTTTTTCCATCAATATACAAGGGCATCGACGGTTTTTTTCCTGTAACATTTCAATCGCTTGTAGAGATTCGCGAACTGTTCAACTATTTTGAAACAGTTTTTCGTTCACAAGACTGAACTATTTTTAATTACAAATAATTTACTTATTATATTTTTGATTTTTAGAAAAGCGCCGATCCACTCACCCTTACGACAGTCAAAGAAGAAACTGCTATTTCCGACAACTTGCTCGTAAACGCGAATTTCGACGATATAAATAAATCGAACGAAACAGTATTCATCTCGGAGGCGACGACATCCGGTTATCCAGATTCAAATTCTAAATCAGTCAGAAAGGCCACTTCGACCTCATCGAACTCGCAAAAAAGGCCGCATAATACGTCGCAGAAACGCAGTGCTGCTTCCGGAAACCAGCCTGGAAACGTGGTGCTGCTGACCTCTAGGAACTCGGCGGGGGGCGAGGATGAATTCGACCTCTTCGGGAGGTCGATAGCTGCGCAGTTGCGCAGGATGCCGCTGCTGAGAGCGACTCGGCTGCAGTCCAAATTGCAGAATATGGTGTCGGAAGAACGAGTGGCGATCGTAGAGGAACAGAAAAGAAAGGCACACCACGGTGAGTCGATGTGAACGAACGCTAATATTAGGAAGTGATCTCATTTTAAATATGAATTTCTCTTTATAATTTGGTCTACTCTTTTTGTGCAGTTTTTGTTGTCATTGCAGTCCAATAAACGACCAATTCGATATGTTTATATAAAATTAAAGGTATTTATTAGGTATAGCTACCATATGAAATCGAAGACTATCGCGGTGGTTTGACATTATAAATAATATGAAAACGAATTTACCGCGTTAAGTTTGTAGCACCCGAGGTTTCGGCGACGTTGCAGCCACCGTTGTCTAGGGTAGACTATCTACTTAGACAACTGACAGTCTATCCTACACAACATACCCTTTCATTTGACACTAAACTTAACGCGGTAAATTCGTTTTTATCCTATTAGTACCGATTGCTACCAGTTCTGTATTGTTGATTTTTTAACATCTTTTGATATTTCACCACGCTGAGTTCAAAACTGAAACTAATCTTTTTTCGGCCTTAATAAATAAGAAAGATATAGGCATTTAAAGAAGTGTTAGGTACATGTAACCTACATTTCAGTAGGTTAAGTGATTTTTTAAAACAATTCATAAACATCTAAGTATATGGCGGTAGGTTAGGTTAGTTAAAAAAACGATCAGAAAAACAAATTTAAAATAAAAAAAACCGACCCGATTTTCTTTCAGATTTAGCATTAAAATGATCGAGTTTAATGGTGTTTTTTTTTCTGAAAAATAGTCGCGGTAGCAATACCTAATATATTCTAAATTAAATATATTTATTTATACATCGGCATCATCTGTACTACCTTAGCAGCACTGCCCCTGTAGAGGCATAGATTAAATTAAAATTTAACTTATGACTTTTTTGTAGTAACATAGTGTAAGTTGGTGGTAACAGAGTTGTGCTTAGTACCTTATGTATGAGTTCCAAATCCTACCCGATATCTTGGCGATAATATAAAAAATAGAAAAAATCCTAACTGTTAAAAATCCTAACTGTTAACATTATCAATTGGTACCAATTTAAAAAATAAAATAAAAATAAGAATGATTGCTGAAAAATCTGTCCATACTTTTACTATGGGAGGTCCATAGAAACAACTCTATATTTTCGCACAATTGTCTCAAGGGGTAGGGTTTGGGACACATATAAGTTACGAAAAACCAGTCCGTAACCCACCAACTTTTACTATACTGCTAGAAAAAAGTCTATGTCTATTTAATCTATGCCCTTACAAAGGCACCTAGTGCTAAGATGGTAACTAGTGCTAGTGCTAATGTGGTACTAGTAGATGATGGCGATGTATAAATTTTATTTAATTGTATATAAACATATTGATTTGGTCATATTTTCTTTAACTGCAAGGACAGGAAAACCTGCACAAACTAGTTATTCGATTATTTCTAATATTCGCTATTTTAGCAATAAATGATTTTTGATATTTTAAATCCGGTTTTTTAATGCGTTGCATAAATAAACTCCACCATTATCATCGTTAGCGGCACAGCTCATTGTGACAAGAACTTCTTCCATATCGCCCTATCCTGATTTTCCAGTTATTCATTCCAACTGCATTTAGGTTTTTAGCCACAGAATCAAGCTATCATAATTTTTGGCCGTACAATTTTACGGTGCCTTTCAGTTTTTCCACGCAGATTTCGTTTCAACAGCTGTTAATTTTCATCCTTACCACATGCCCTAACCACCTGAGCCTTCAGATTTTCAGGATCCAAATAACTTGCACGTCATTCGCTACGAGGAAAGGCTTCGAGTCCTAGGAAATAGTCGTCTAAATGTCCAAATCTCCAAATGTCAATAAATTAACATAAATATATCGTGTTTAGTGTCAAATGAAAGGTCTGATTGAGTACATTCCGATAAAATATATGTATCTATATGGATAAATATATAAACCACAAATATTTCATAAAAAACCGTAATAAAGATAATTATAAATACAATAGTTCACTTTCTGTAATGACGGTCGTGTTTTTTATTCTTTTTATAAGACTGCCCAACATAAAAAGAAGTGTAATGTGTTCAGGGTTTATCTATGTATGTTTTTCGTTTATTTATTCCACCATAACTTATATACGATTGAACCGATTTAAGAGTGTGTGGTATTGTTAGAATCTTTATGTAATAGCGAGTGTCATAGGGTACCTTAACTGTCCAAATATTAAGTTCAAGTAGTTATCTAAATGTCCAAATGTCAATAATTTAAGATAAATAATATTTATCTTATATTTTTGCGAAAATTCCGTACCTCTACTTATTGGTAGTAAATACACCAGCTGACTATTAATCCGTTCACTAATACATCTAATCCCCATTGTCCACTTTACTATTCAGTCGATGATTGCATTCATCTCCCAGTGGACGTGAAATAACGTTGAATGACCAAAGCACTATGTATCCATAAATGATTACGCGATAAAAACATATTAATTTATTTTTGAACAATATTATTCTTCAGTAAACTAAGGTGCTCAAGTGTACAAGACATATCTTAAATAATAAAGCTATAATCTAAAAAGGATTTAGATAACTAGACGGCAAAACATTCAAGCAATTGTTGTGATATTATAATAAAATTGTAATTGACGCAAATGGATTTGTAAGACAGCAAAATACAAAAATCCGAGTCGTGATTTTACAAATAAATGTAGGTAGTCTACATTGTTTTAATATATAATTCCAATTCCGTAAAAAGCTGCATTTTATTAAATTGAAATGTTTTACAGAGGATTTCGAATTGTACGTAAATAGAATATTTAATCAGTAGCGTCGAAGCACTCTTTGACACGTCTATTTAAAGATGAAAATCTATTACATAATATAAATATCTAGTGTTGTTTTAACTTTAATCTTATTGAAGAACTTTAGAATATGTGTTTGTTTAATGCCTAAAAGCGCCAAATGATCTGTCGGGTAGTCAAACTCTGGCGCCAAATTAGGGCGTCCTTCGGTAAACACAGCCTAGCAAACTCGATTTGCTCTGTTTGTGCTTCCAGTCCGATTGCGCAACGTTTAGCTCGGCTTCTTCGTTAGGCCACTACAATATTTTCAAGAATCCATTATATCGGAAATACGTGTATATTGGGCCGCGCATTTCTGTACTGATTTACACTTTTTGCAATAAGAATAAGAACAAAAATAAATTTATTTCCGAAATGTAATGCGTAAAAGTGATACTATACAAAGTCCGCCTAATTAGGTCGAAGCCCGTACCAAGATAGACTCGGCTATGTTAGTTGTGAATTGTGCGACCGCTTATGAAACTAATATCAGTGTGAAAATGAGAAAAATATGTGTATCTAATTGCTCTACTAAATAGCAGTATGTATCTCAAGAGTGTTTTTAATCTAGATAACTGAAAGACTAGATTGCGCTTCTTCGTGAACTAAAATCGGAAATTAGTTCATGTGAACGAGACAGGGAAATACGCTAGAGCGGAATGTGAAATGGACGGCTGTCCCTTTTTCACATTGAAACTACCCACCAAAGAAAAAGCTTCTGAATCTAAGACTGCACGAAATGTATTCAAACTGTGGACGACAATAAGTTCGACAGGTAGTATTGGAGCGGGAAAATCGACGATCGTTCGTTTCATATTCCGCTCTAACGTATTGCTATATCTCGTTCGCTTGAACAAATTTCAGTTTTAGTTCACAAAGAAATGCAATCGGGCCGAATGTGTAATGATACCTAATACTTCATAACCAAGTGAGAGAAAATAATAATTAATACAAAAAATAACGAATAAAACAATTAATATAATTAAACATAATTAAATAATTAATAATAAAACAATAATAAAATACAATAAAATTAAAAATCGTATGATAGTTAGATAGTCAGTAAATAACAGACAAAAAAATATCCTAGAAGCAATAAATTAGTGAAAATGAAAAAAATAACTAGGTTGAATGGTCAGGTTAATATTTAATATTACAATAAGAAATAAATGCTCTGTAACTTTTGTAAGTACTTTTCTCAGGTCACAGAGACCTATGTTTTTTTTCAATTTAGAGGAACGTGTCTAAAAACATAATATTTAACAATTTAGGATGCATTATTAGTAACATGGTGGCGTCAGTTTTTAAATACATTTTTACATGAAGTACAATTTAAAAAATAGGTTTTAAAAGAAAAGTTAAAATAGTAATTTTATTACCTCAAACAGGCGTGAATGCTCGAAGTCAATACGGAAGAAGTATAGTGATAATTATTATTACTTGCATATTATTATGTAAAACGTCGCCAATATAAAAACATTTCTGTTTAAAAATTTAAAAAAATCCGTTTTATAGTTTTTTTATAAAAAAACAAAAACATTAAATACAAATCATTTACGGTGGTTTGATAAAATAATATAGTCCAAGAGGCAGCTATAAATGAGTGCAAGAGTTTTGTAAAACCTGATACTTTCAGATCAGACAGTATTTTGGCCATAGAATGCTGGGGTAGAGAGAGCAGGACAGACTGCGGAACACCTGGCGCTGGCGTACTAGGAAAGTTGTTATTTTAATTATTACCTTCGATGTGTTTTTGGAAAAGCTGAAAATTCATCAGTAGACCGTGGATGCAATACAGAACTCGAAAGTTGAGGATTTTATTATTTCATGCTTGAAGATCCTTTTCAGTGGATAATATATATTTATTATTTACACACATAACAAAATAATTAAAGTAATAACCATAAACACAAGAAATGTAATGTGATTTAAAATTATAGGGATATTGAACAGTGTTTATTAGTACTCAAATGCACGGTGGGTGTATTGATATGGCTAGATTTTGTGGACCTGAACGACGCGAACACGTTGAAATGGTACTACCCGTTACTAAAGTGTTTTTTTATTTTGCTAGTTTGACAACCTGGCAGACATTTGCGCGTCACACCATCGCGATAAGACAAGAGTGGCTGATATCGTGCTAGTAGAAGATCGCACAAAGCAGCGTCGCTTGGGCCATTACAGCGGCGATGATGTACTCGATGACGTCACGCGGCCGCTGCATAACGGCAGAGTTGCACTCGTCCGTAGAGCAGCAGTATGTGCGCGAACCCCACGACTCTGCAACAAGATAAAGAAATTAAATCCTTTATGGTAGAAAGTAGAGAAATGACCAAATATGTAATATTAAATGAAGAAATGGAAATAAATAAAAACATATTTTTAAGCTATTGCATAGCTTTTATCGCGGACCTAGGGCCCGCGATAAAAGCTATTTCATTCGGTCGCCGCCATTCATTCGGTCGCCGCCAGCGCGGCGACCGAATGAAGAAATTTCTTAACGAAAATTAATGATTTTAAACTGACAATTACGTCTAAACGAGTACTGCTTACGATTCGAAAAAAATATATGTTAAACAAGAACATTTTCGTAATATTCTTAGCTTTGAATATTTTAGATTTTGTTTATATTACATAGTGTAATTAATTTGTAAAATTAGTTCTAACCGAACACAAAAACGACTACTACGCAAATACTATCTGGCATATTATTATGAAACCTGCACCATTTTAAAGATAATTTAATTATCTATCTTTTTATTTACGATTTTTTTAGAATAACCCGTTTTTTTTTGCTTTATCGAATAAACAATTAGTGCGCGGCGCTCTATCGGAAGACGTTTAAATTATTCCGAATCATTTGCTACCGCAGCCGCAAATGATTCGGAATAATTTCAACGTTTTCCGATAGAGCGCAGTTATCTGATATCAGAAAAAATAAAATAAATAAATAATTATAATTGCATAAGTTGTTAAAAATGCTATGCAATAGCTTTACCGCGGCAGTCCCCGAGTGCCACACGTATTTTTTTTTACATAAAACTTCTAACAGAAATAATTACTAAATGGATTAAATTCACTAAGACATATCTATTTTTAAATTTTAATTTATAATTTTAGCGAGAAGACCTCACGTCATTTGATGAGCATATTTCGTTATAAATACCACTCTGATAGCAGGCCATTATAGTATAAGAGCCAGCGACAAAAAAGTGCAAGTTTTGGAAAAGCTGATACTTTCAGATCAAAAACTATTTTGGCCATAGAATGCCAGGGTACAGTTAGAAGGCCAGATTCCGGGACACGTGGCGCTGGCGTACTAGAAAAGGTGTAATTTTAATTAGTAGGTACCCCAAAGTGTTTTGGAAAAGCTGGAAATGCATCAGTACCAAAATATTATGTACGCTCGTAGACACCTTAGCAGAAGTTCCGGTGAATACTGATTTTCATCATCACGATACGAGGAATAAATCCATTCTCCACATAAACCGACAGCGACTTAGCAAAGTGCGATACAGTTTTATTCACCAAAATGTGTCCTTCTATAATAAGATTCCAGAGATACCAATTTAAAAAGATAATTATAAATAATTTGGTAAGAAACCCAATTAACCCCTGAAATGACTGGCAATTAGCTCGGGTTTGCCTACGGCAAAATGTATATAAATTTACATTTACATAGAGCGGGGTTTACTATTGAGCTATAGCATTACTATAGAGCGGATTACTATAGAGCGGCGCACATTTACATTTATATTTACATTTATATAAATTTATATACATTTTGTATATATTTTGCCATAGCATCCATTATTGGACGCCTCACATGTGAGGGGTATAAGGGAGTTCGAAAATTCCGAGTTCATTTTCCATGTTGATAATTAGTAAAATTTGTAAAATTTTAAACATAACGGTATTATGAAAGCTGACATTCTAATTCATATAATTTATTAGACATCTATTTATGTTAAAAATTCGAAGGCATATTGCGGGATTGACAATAAAATTATTTTACGTTGATTATTCTACATAGAATTTGCATTTCTATTAAAATATATTTTTCTCTCTTACTATTTAATGACATTAGTGTATTTTGACTATTTGTAACTAGGTAATATTGAATATAATATTACAGCTATGACAACTATCATGATAGTTATGTTTTTAATAATGAAATTTTAAGCATTTAATTTTGTGACGCATCCAAGTGTAGGAATGCCTATCTACTGGAGTAGTTGATTGTATTGTATTGTAGTAGACAGTGGATGCGATGAAGAACTTGAAACCTATGGTCAGACTGTTTCATACTCGAACTCGTGGCGTCAGCATCTCCATCGGTCTATGGCGCATCGGTTATGCTGCGCAATATAATGATCGCAATGGTGCAATATAATGGTATGCACGCACATGCACGAGTAGGTAATGTCTTATGAGTAGCTTACTGAGAATGTTTACTGCGCATCACAAAAATAATAATTATCCGTTTCCTTCGCAAAGTTGGTATTTTATATTAAGAGCATGCCTATTCCATCTACGGTTCATTTTCTCTTACGTTCAAATAGACAAAGACAATATTCAAGTTATGCAAATTACGAATGAGCCAAAAAACTTTATAATTATGTACGCTCCCCGAAAGAAAATGGCACAACAGACCGCAAACATTATTATGTATGAAAGGGAGCGCAGTACAAGATAAGCGGATATGATAATTTTAGGTGTCTCATCAGCATAATGGACGGAATTATCAAACTTTGACTAAGCTTATTTCACCTCACCTCCACGCCTGAGTTTTCATCCTAAATAAACAGAATAAAACAGGACGAAATATGTCGAAGACACCATCTTAAAGGGGATGTATAAAAATTGAGCAAATATTTGAATTATAATTAGAAGAGACTCAACATGCCGTCGTACTTTTTCTAGATAGCTCCTCAGCTACGTGGGCGTGGCTTATCTCGATCTCTCGGAAGAAATTCTCAAAGTATAGCCACGTCAATGCTCAATGGTCGATGCTTTGATTTTATCTGTGTTAGACTATTGCGACTGCTTGTATTGGGAGCTAATAGCCTCAGTGCAGTTGAGCCATTATGATCCATGTGTTAGGGTCAACTGAATTCACAGGTCAACACCCATCCGGAAGCCTCCAAGCAGAAGTGCCAGCCCAGGTAGGACTATGCACCTGCGGGTCTGTTCCCCTCGGAAACGTAGTTCGGGCGCTCCCGGACGGTTTGAGTGTGGCGTTAGCCGATCGACTGCCATGTGCACTCCGACAGATAGCCGGGGGAGTCTGGAAACAGCTCCTATAGACCTTGGACGGTTGTTTACCTAGTGGCAGCCGCTCTTGAAACGACCATTCTGCAAGGACGTATCCCGGGGGAGGGGGGGGGGGGGGGAGCACAGGATACGCGGCCGCTCGCGAATTTTTGAGTAAAAAATAAAGTCGGGAAAATTGATAATCAGGGAGGGTAGTTGGCAGGCATTTATCCAGTAGGTGGAAAGGGGTAGTTGAGATTTAATTCTGGCGTATTTTCGTTTCATTGTACGAGCAAATTCAAGTTTGGTGGATGCCGCGCGCGTTGTTTCATTTAATGTCCCCCTCCCCCTCCCTTGAAACTTAAGTCTGGATACTTGCCCAGGGGCTACGCGAAGCCGGGTGAACAGCCGGGCAAAGACGCCGTGGTCCGCGATAGATTCGGTAGACACCGAATCACCGCTACACAAGGGAAAGGACAGCGCAAGCGACCTCGAACCCGTAACCAGTCGGGAGGCCGGAGAAATCTAGCTGTAACTGGAGGTAAGTGTGCTACTGTCGGCCCGCTTTGTGAAACCCCGGTTTCTCGCTGAAAGACGTTGGCTTTTTACGGGCGAGTGGCGTAACTAGACATTGGACTGTTTTCATCAAAGTCTTCTACGCTCAACTCAAGGGAGACAGAACGATATAATATCGTTAAAACTTCCTGATGTATGTATGGGAACCTATTCCTGAAAAAAATAGCATGCTAAATTTGTCTATGGCCCTAGACAAATTTAGCATGCATTTTTTTTCGAAAATCACATTCCTGTACAAGTAGTCGTAGTAGTAATACAGATTTTGTTTTAAAATCCCACCCCGCCATCACGTGTCGATATGCTGAATATGGACGCAATTACGCTTAGCTTCGTAAGAGTTGAGTTCTTTATTGTGGGAATTATTAAAAAACATACAATGTTTAAATTAACAAACTGCCCAGAGAGCATACAACATTTTGTTTCAGAAGAAACTTCATAAAGAAGAAGCTATATAAGGCGCAATCAGTAAAACTAAAACTATCAACAATTAAAATATTCAATATCAGAAATGATCAAACACAAGCAATAATCATCAATAATCACATAATCAATCAAACTAATTTTTATAATGTTTTGTCCAAGAAGAATCTAAATACATTGTAATTACATTTAAATATAAGATCCCATATAACTAAAACAATCAATAAAATTATTAATTCAAGTTAAAACAATCAACAAATGAAATAATCAGTATACGCATTACATTAAAATAAAGGGGCTGTAAAAAAAAGTCATTTTGTAAAATTTATAAATTCCTCAATAGAGTAAAACGTATTGGTTGTAAAAAAATCCTTTAAAAGTTTTTGGAACGTTCTGAGATTGCTATTGTCTTTTATGGCAACTGGTAGGCGGTTAAAATAATAAGGCCCTGAGAATTGGGTACTTTGCCTAGCAGCGTTTAAAACCACGCATGGTAGAATGAAATTATTCTTGTATCTGGTGTTTTTATTATGTGTATCTTTAAATTTTACGTAACTTTCCTTTTCGGTGTAAAAATCTAATAATAGCCTATAAATAATAATAGTAAAGTGATGTGAGAGTCATGATTTTCAATCTTTTAAAAATAGGTCTACATGTTTCTATATGTTTAGCTCTGGCAATAATCCGTAATGCTCTTTTCTGAAGGATAAATAAGGGTTCCTTGTGACAAGCGTAACAGTTTCCCCAGATCGTAATGGCGTAGCTCAGTATCGATTCAAAGTAGGAAAAATAAATACTCCTCGTTTCTAATTCACTCAGAGTTTTCCTAATACGCAATGCATAACAAGCTCTACTTAATTTAATCTCTAGTGCCTCGCAGTGTCTATTCCATTTCAAGTTATCGTCGACGTGTACACCTAGGAATTTGACGCATTTAGTCTGGGGAATGACGTTTTTATTGATGTGCAAGGTTACTTGAGTGCCCGTATTGGAATTTTGTGTGCTTGAAAATACCATAAAGTTACTCTTTGTTGCGTTAAGAAGAAGGTTGTTTGAATGTTCTGAATACTGTACGGGCTGAGAAAACGCGATATCTATGTACTTTCGCTGGTCGCATGATCGCGTTACCGGCGCGAGCACGACAGTATCTTGCTGTCGTACCTAAACGAAGGTCCTCAAATTTTTAAAGCAGATTTGCTTATTTTTCAGCGATCGTGTGGGATTGTCTGAGAGCAACAATGCGATCCAGATCTAAAACTAGATTAATAAGTTAATAGTAAAAACACATTTTAAAATACAAGCTTTTATTAAAATGCTCTGTCCTGAGCCAACCTTTGGTCCAGCAGCCATGTCATAGTGGAACTTCGAACGGGCTATTATAATTAAATGCTATACAGAATTTCGTGTTTGTGCTATTGATCGTTAGACGCTAACCCTGGGTGCAACAGCCCCATTGCGGTGAAGGTAAAACGGGCTATCAAAATTGAATGCGTATACAAAATTTCGTTTCTGGGCTGTTGACCGTTGAGGAGTCCCTTCGTCGGGAGTCAACCCTGGGTGCATCAGCCATGTCATAGTGAAATTTAGAACGGGTTATCGTATGTAATTGAATGCGTATACAAAATTCTGTGTCTGTGCTGTTGACCGTGGAAGAGTATCCTTGCCGGGAGCCGATCCTGGGTGTAGAATCAGGTCATGCTCACCATAAAAATGTATTGTCATCGGAACTAACCCAATATTTCAACTTCATAGGATAAGAGAAAGTGGTTCTAATTCAGCTTGCATGATTTGATCTAATCAAACTAACAAATTAACAAGCATTGCAAGGTAGATAAAAGCTTGTAAAAAAGAGTTAAAAGTACGCATATTAATGGTAAATGATTTATAACTAAATTGTAATATTAATTATTATATTTATATGCTATTTTATATTATAATTATGTAGTACATAATTTTATTTAAATTACAGTTTTATTTAATATTATATAACATTCCTGAAAATAAAAACTGTGAATATACAAAAATATTTATAAAATAACTAGGTATAGAACTATCTATTGTGCTTTTTGGACGATCTTCACCCAGGTTCCATGATCTGAGTAGACACCTTTATGCATCGTTGGTCGTTGGATCATGTAAACGACATGTGTTTTTGAATATTTTGTATTTTGTATCGTTTTTAATGCAAATAAATAAATAACCGTCTCGCAGTGCTAAGGAGAATTCGACCCTTTTATCGCACCCTCAATCAGCGCGATCTCTTAAAATTTTTATTAATACCTAGTGTCATTTAAAATCCATATTTAAATAATATTATTAGCTCTGCTTTATGATTGTACCTAACGAAGAAATCCCGTACCGCTTTTCGCTCTGGGCAAATTCTCCTAACAATCGCATGACCTAAAAACTAGTTAAATATTAATTTAAGTTCTGAAAACTAACCGTTAGAATGTTGAATGAATGGCTAGCAGAGCAAACACTACTGAATATACGACCCGCGCGATGAGATACCGTCATTTATTTTAATATAAGTCCCTATATTTTAGCATGAAAATCAGGGATGCTGCGTTGGATCTTGCTATTATTTATAAATATAGAATAGCTGTCTTCAAATTAGTTTTAAAAGATAAAGAAAAATCTGAAAAACTAACTTATGGTAGATTACTTACTGGTGAATATTTAAAAATAAATTGAAGTTTAGTCTTGAAGAGAAATTGAATAAAAGTTGAGTTCTTCTTAGATAGAAACTGATGTTAAGGGAATTGGAAGTTATCGTGACTACGTTAAATTATTTCGTAACCAATTTAATAAATTCTGCGCTCGATTTCTTAAACCACTGCCTCAAAATTTTCAGTTTCGAAATATGTATTCCCCTGCCATTCATTTTTTCATGAAGCATTTTAAAATAGTTTGTATATTTCGATATTTCTTGTTAGGTTACCAAAATATTCTAATACACTCTGTTGATAAATGATGTCGCCCATTCTTTCGAACATCTAATCCTTTCCAATATAATAAGTCGCATTCGAAACTTGTTATATGCGTATTCATTGCAGGAGTAGCTTTCTCCTGTCTTTTCTTCTCATAAGCTTATAGATTTTTGATGGGTTCAAATATAAAGGAAATATAATAAAAGTATAATAAATATAACAAAGAATATAATAGGATATAATATATGTGTATTCCATTATAATTTAGACTAATTATAATTAATAATTACAATTATAATAACATTGTCAAATATATAAAAGCTTATAGCTTCTGAGAGGGTCCATGTTTCAACTGCATAGAGGACGATTGAATTCCCATATTGTCATTTCTTTAAAATTATTCCGTTAAAGTTAAAATACTTACATAATATTTGGTTTAAAACCACAACGTACGTCCTGTTTCGTCCAGGGGGAATTTTTGACATGGAAACTTCTTCTATGCGCTTTCAGGTTTTCTAGCGGGTCCACAGCCTATATTCTCGCAAAACATTCTATTACACCCGAGAACCAACCTATTCAGTTTATGTCCGATATAGTACTAGGTATTGTCATAAGTTGCACAAAACCGTAAAATGAAATAATCACGAAAAACCAACATTCAAAATTAAAAACAATACGAGCTTTCAAAATTAAAAATGCGCGCAGAATGCGCAGGCGCATCTTGCAGGCTGTCAAACACAGTTCTTGTTTTTGTCATATCTGACATAAAAGTTCTCCATACATTTCATCCACATATGGGAGTTTCCTCCCACTAGTTGGCTCCCGAGTTTAAAAAGCTGAGTGTTGACGATTGTAAGTTGTGTAGGATCAAGGATGAGACTATGACGATTGTTAATGAGCTCCTGCTAGCTTTAGGCTAGGTTAGGTGAGGCTTGATTAGTATGGGTTTCCTGCATACCATATATGCGAGAACGAGGTCTTTATTTATTTAAAAATAAACTATAACCATTATCATGAAATACTTCACCAAGTTTGTAGACAAATCATTGACATATTTATTTTTATACATTCATATTATTCACATAAAAGCAATTGATGGGGGCTTTAAGATGTATATTTCTAATGAAACTTAGAATCACCTATATTTTTTTCTGATGTCAAGCGCCAAAAGCTTTGCAGAAATGTTCACATGAAAAACATCTTTTGGATGGAAAATTTAAAAATGAAAACCCATAAGAATGGTAATTTGTGCGCAAAATGTTTATAGATGGCGGCAGCGTCTATTGGTATGGAGTTGGCCACCGAATGCATATCCCTCACAGACCTATTAGGAACCTGACAGCCCTCTATAGGCTGTGGCTGTGCGGAATGGTATGATCAGGGATCAACATTCCCCTTCGTCATCTAGCGAGAGGAGTAAGCATCCCCATAGGAGTGGTTCTTAATTTTTTTGTAAGCGAGCGGAGCGAGTTTACTGTTTCAAGTCGACCATTCGGAATTTCATTTGTTTGTCTGTAAATGTGATTGTTACGCAGTTACGAACCGGCGCGTTGATCAATTTTTATCAAATTTGGCATGAATGTTCCTTGAAGTCATTTAAAACGACGAATCAGTTTTGGATTTTGTTTTAAGATGGTGGACGTTTTAATGGGGTGGAATAAACAATCTTTTTGAATGTACCTACTTGCCATATAAAAATAAAGAGTAATTCGAGTGGACAAATATATCTAAAAAAATGGAACAAATATAGCATTATAAATTTAATGGTTTTATAACTATTTCTCTATTGATATTTTTTGTTTTAGTTTCAAGACTGTGGCCGTTTTAATAATTTTGATATACGCTAGGGCTACTGTTCACAGCAATACTAATATTTTTGAACTTTAGAGGTGTCACCTGCAATGGGCGAACCCGTCAACTCATGCTGTTATAACGATATAGATCGTTCTTTCAGCCGTGCGGTGATTACACAGAGACTCAGGGACAACACAGACCACAGTCTAGCTCCGTCAACATGCCCATAAGTAGCCGACGCCTTACCGCGAGGCACTGGAAATTAAAATCCAGCGGGCCAAACTCAGGCCCTTACTACCTGATTTCTCCTTCCTCCAGTCTGGTAACGGTTTCAAGGTCGATTGCGCAGCATCTACCTGACGTAAGCGGTTATTTAGTTTGTATATTTTTCTGACCCCGACGCCGTTTGCCAGCCATGGTCACTCGGGATCGGGTGGCCGACGGATCGATTCAAGGGCTAAAGACGTCAGGTCGACAACTACCCTCCGCCGGAAGCAGACCCCTCTGGCTATTGACCAGCTGGCATTCAACACCTAGCAAACCGGATGGTGTACCAACTACCCAGTTCCGCCCTAGGTATTTCCCCGAATCCGCGATCTTCTAATCCCATCCGCCTCCGACTGCAGGATTAAAGCCGTGGCAGAAGCTCACAGCGGCCCTGACAGGGTGAACCCAGGGTGAATTCGAGGAGGCTACCCGATAGGAGTTAAACCGTGAGTTGGGCAGGCCAGATGACATAGATTTTGCAAACACCACCCAAGCTGCACGGAATCATTTGGAATATTTCAGAACTAACTAAAATTAGGATTGCCCGAAACGGAATACGGCTCTATGGTGCTTGCCTATGTTGTCACACGACAAGGTAATAAAGCCCGTTTCCCACATGACTCTACCACCGGGAAACGAGAGAAAATTGGGCCACTTCCAAACGATAAATAACTCGAAAATCGCCGTGTTGTGCGCTTTGTGGCAACCCTTCTGGCGGGTAGGTAAATGTTGTTTATGGCGATGTCCGCCCGACGAGGGCGGTCGGGCTTTTGGCTCCCCTCTCGACGCTCGCGGCTGACAGGGACGGGGCGACCGGCGACCGGCGACCGGCGACCGGCGACCGCGCGACAGAATCAGAAATGAGTGCACGGTCACTATACGGTCCGCCGTCCGCGTCTCGCGGACACGGTGGGAATTTTTCGGGCTTGACCGAAGCCGTCAAAAGGGAATATTAAAATAGTGAACGTACGAGGGGTAGTACGTGGTATTACCTTTAGAATCGGGCGACACGGACATTTCAATTATACGCCTACGTGCTTCCGAATTTATGCAATGAGGACATCTCTAGTGCGATCCTTTATCCAAAATCATGTATCCCTGCATGAGATGGCACAGCACACCTAAAACTGGTACCATTTGCATAAACCCGAAAAACACCACCTGGCAGAATCATTGATTATGTAGGGATTGCTCAATGCCGTAATAGGATTAGCTACTATTTTACTATGAAACGCAATGTGTAGATGGCACTCCTAGTTATAAACATTAATTAATCTTCTCTTATGTTCAATAGCCTGATAAATGGCGTTATAAACATGCCTACGGTATTCTATCGCAAAATAAAACAATAATATTATAGCAAACGAGTTTTGAAATCATATTACCTACTATTATTAATTATTATTTACATGAAGCTGTTAATTTTAATTTGCTATACAGGTTAATTATTAAGCTTATTACTTATTAGTTTGTCACAATAATTAAGCAATTCAACGTTCAAATTTCCTAATAGATTGCATTTTAATCTCTACGTAATATTTCTGTTAATCAGCCTAAATAAAATGCGATAGATGGCACTAATATTTAAATATTATTATCGTTATATTTATTAATGTTATAATCGTTATATTATCGCTTATAATTATTAATGATTTAATTATTAATATTATTATCGTTAATATATAATTGGTGCGAAGTAAATATAATTGTTTATATTCTCAACGTAAAATCTATTTTTCATTTATTTTTTGTTCTTTCTCTTTATTTCTAACAATAAATTACTTCTAAAGAAATGTATGTATAAGGTATAATACCGGTGATACTGTACACAAATAATAAACGGTAAATAGTGTTAACATATTATTGCTCATAGTTTTATTTTTATCCTTTTGCGTTTGTTATTTATAAACTGTTTGTTAACTAAATAAAATAGAATAAAATTAAAAATAATTCGTTAAATAATGAGTTTTTAAATAAGAGAAGTGTTGCCAAAACGTAATATGAAATGAGCAATCTCATACCCTATATTATTATAATCAATGGTAGCACCAAAATTGAAGATATGTTACGAATTAAATAACTTTAAATTATGTTTACTGATATGGAAATAAAAGTCTAAAGTACATTCTCAGGTCTCAATCCGTAACTTCAGTACAAGTCTCAATCCGTAACTTCAGAAATAATATGAGAATTGCAGAAGTAAGTGGACAGCAGCGTCTTTAATATAAATCGCCGTGCTACGCGGTTCGTACCACGGCGTTTTTTTTATTCTTCCTCTTCGCGGCCGTAAGGAATAGATCCTTTAGGCCAAGTTACTAAGAGAATATTAGGAATACTAATTTAGCAAAATAAATTATACAAAGTGTTTAATTAATTACACTCCACAAAATTTTACTGATTTCTAAATAATCGTTTTTGCTTCTTACGAATCGATTCCAATCCAACATTTTGGAAATAATAAAACTACTGATTTATTATTCCGCCATAACTTCTAAGCGCTTGAACCGATTTAGAAGTGTGTGATACTGATAGAATCGTTATGTCTTCCCGATTGTAATTGGGTATCTAAACTGTCCAAATGTCAAAAAATACTCGTCTAAATGTCCAAATATCAACAAATTAACATAAATATATAGTGTTTAGTGTCCAGTATAAGGTCTGATTGAGTACATTCCGGAAATATACATCTATCTATATAGATAAATACATAAACCGCAGTAAGTTCGCAAATAAACTGCAATAAAATAAGTATAAATACAATAGTTTACTTTCTGTAACGGCAGTCGTGTTTTTATTCTTTTTAATATTTTTCTTGTTTTTCACAAGGCGACTGAAAAGACTCACTTTGTGCTTTGCTTGAAATTTCAGCCACAGCGATGAGGTAATCGATACCGCCGCCAATAAAACAGCCCAAACCCAAGCAATCCCACGGACCAATCCTCCCTCTCTCCTCCAGGCTCTCGAGACAATCGAGAGCACTTCGAATGATTAAATCGAAAAGATGACAATATAAAATTCAGCGGCCCTCACTCAATCGAATGAACATATCAGTTTGCCTGGTTTTTCCACGACGATAATGCAATTTATTAATATAAAAAATCAGTTTATCGAGGACAAAGAAAACGTACAAAATCACAACTTCTTCTCAATCATGAAAATAGATATTTGGTACCCAAAGCACTTCAAATCACTATGTCGAAAAGATGACAATATTAAAATCAGCGTAACTGTTTATCCCCGACGAAGAGGCAGTTTATTACCACCTTTTAAACGTGACATCGCATAATCAATTAAAAGGCATAGTTACAAATATTTCAATTACAATTAACGTGAAATTAAAGACTATCGCGGTTGTTTGACTTTATTAATAGGATAAAAACGTAAATTGGTTTTTATCCTATTTATGTTACAAATAGTTAAATAATTTTTCTTTAATATTCTTATAAATACGCAGAGAAATATTTGCCAAATGGTAGCCAAAATGAGTGTAGTGATTTTCAGAGTCCAGATTTTTTAAATAACATATTTCAGTGTCAACTTAAAAGTCAAGAAGTAGACTAATGCTATAAAAGGATTGGGTTTTTTTCCAAAACTTATTAGTTTCTCGGCAAATTTCTGGAAAAAACAGCAAATGAGAACTCTAGTAACAAAATCAGGTAATATTTCCGGAATTTTAGTAAAAATATAGTAAATTTCGGTAGGTCTCTACTTTACTTAGAGTATTTTTTAACTTTATAACTTTGAAATTAACGAAAGATTTTTCATGTATAGCGATTATTAATTATTGTCAAAGAAAAAGCCTTTCCGAGCATATTTAGCAAATTTCGTCCATGGATTTCTGGCTACATAGAACATGTTGCGGTATAAATATTTGTTTATCGTTCGAGCTGTGTACTCTATTTTACCAGGCAATCGTTTTCTGTGTTCAAATTACTTCTGAAACGCATCTCTTCTCTCACCCTTTCTGTTCCCTTTCCGTTCCCATTTACCCTTTCCGTTCTCCCATTGTTTCCCCTTTGTTTTTAATTGCTAAGTGATATTGTAATCAATTAAATTACTATTACTTAGTGACACATAGTAAGGTAATCCAGTGTGACTGAACTACCCAGAAACTCTCAAATTAAAACTATGGTTGGCTGTAAGGGATTGCACTAGTGCGATAAGCCCGCTTTTGTACAAACGCTTTGTTCAATAAAGATTTACATTATTATTATTATGTTTACATCGTGTCTAGGATATTTGGTTGATGATTATAATTTACAGCAGATCATTAGCAGTAATTATAATGAAATCGTCACTGGAAACGCTATTAATGTAGAAAATTTGTGTATCCAAGATGCAGGAAATTTATAATATAAAAACTTTACACATACACGAGAACAGTCCTTTATACGAAGTTTCGATACTGTTGGTTATCCCGAAAAAAATTATCTTTAAGTTTGGTCTTTCATTATTATCATCAAATGCGAATTAACGCGAATTAATCATGTCTTCTGGTTAACACAAAAATCTCATTCACCACCTGCTGGAATGCTTAAATAGAGTGGGGCTAAAACTATTTCAATATTAATTTTAACAATACTGGATTGGAAAACTGTGCCCAGTGACGACTTACTAAGGAACGGCAATGTTCAATCAACAATGTTTAAACAACTCAATGGAGATATGTAATAATGCTACATAACGATAAATCATGAAAGATGGAAGCAACTTGTAAAAGACGAAGAAATTTACAAGAAAGCCCACAGAGATAATATTATATGACTCGGAAGATAGCCAGTTTACCAAACTACACGTAGCAAATGAAATGGAAAGTCGCTATTATTACAATGAAAGCAAATAAGATAGGACTAAAGAAATACGAAAGCAACATATTTAAGAAAGCTAGAATTGGCAGGATTCGAAATAAGCCTGGGCCTAAAAAACAGTAATGTACAAGAATTACATGTTTGTCGAAATATACTTTATATCATCATAAATTGGTATCACTTTAAGTATCTAAGTAAAGAACTTTTAGGTAGATAAGTTATATACTCATTAAATTTGTTTATTTAAAAAAAACAGCAATCTTTTGCATTACAATGTAAATGCTTCGAAACACGAAATCATGCAAATAAAACATGTCGCATAAATCGAATATTCACGAAAATACTAAGCGTTCGCAACAGACCGACATTCCTTTGAAAGAGTCATTCCATCTGTAAATTATTTATTAGTTTCAAATAGTATTCAAGGGCATTACAGATGAATCCAATTCGCCCTTGAATATTAAAGCTAGAGTGTAAGTCTAAAAATAAATGACTACATAACTAAATTAATGCTAACATTGAACAAGAAAATATCATAAAAATATAAAACTAAATAAAAGACAGATTATGATAAACATGAGATAGCAGGGAGTTGCCTTTTTAGCTGCCAAAGGGATATACAAAAGATATCTATTTCTGTGGGTAAAGAATTAGGAAGAGCTAATTATTTACCCACAGAACCCTTCCCAGAATCGCCTGTCTACAAAAATATTTTAAGGTGGTACGGCACATTAAACAATAGATTCGATCTCCTCGCTGTGTAATTTACCGGTAGGTACGTACAATTCAAACTTGCATAGTATCTCTGGTAAATAAATAGTTCCTTGAATTATTTTTATACGCAAATATAATTAGTGAAATATATCGACACGTTTCAAGACTGTTGTATCCTAGAAATAAAATATGTTTTTTTGGCTGTTTTATTTGGTGTATGTAAATGATAGTATGACGTTGCACAAGATAGCAACTGGATCTAAATGAAAACAGTCTTGAAACATACCTACACTTGTTTATTTAAAAACTGTGACCGATCAATTTCGATTTTTAACGTAATATAAAACATACCTAGTTTATTACCTGGTTTTCTAATTATGTCTATCTAGTGTTTTGATATATTTATTACTTAAATGATTTTGAATATATAATAGGCCCTGTTGCGTTTCTTTGTCAACTAAAACTAAAATTAGATTAAACGAACGAGATATAGCAACGTTAGAGCGGAATATGAAACGAACGATCGTCGATAAAAACTACCTGTCAAACTTATACTTGTCCGAATAAATTTGAAAACATTTCGTGGGGTGTTAGATTCAGATGATTTATCTCAGGTGGGTAGTCTTAATGCAAAAAAGAGACAACCGTTCATTTTACATTCCGCTCTAGCGTATTTCCTTGTCTCGTTCACACGAACTACTTTCCGATTTTAGTTCACCGAGAAACGCAATCAAGCCCAATTATATATGTTCATCGCCTTACGCAAAAGTAAGTGTGCAATAATTATAATACTGTGTACTTGCAATTAAAAAAAAGTATACGAAAAATAGCTATTGACTTGTAAATATCAAAAAGCGATGTAAATCATAAAAATTAAGATTATATGGACCGAGATTCAAGATCGAAATTGCTATAGGTTCCAATGTCGTATACTAAGATAACGCATATTCCAACATTCCTATTGTCTATGACAGTTACTGTTGATTCTGTTTATTCTGGGAAGTCTTGGGGTACACAACCAATGTTTTACGGAATGGAGAATTTGGAATCAGCTCGCGTAGAGAGCTTTGCGATAATATTAAATATTTATAAAAAATAGAAATTGGGTCTCCCGCCGATGATATGATGATACGTGAATTTAAATTACAAAAAAAAATACGCGCTTACAATACTTTCCCTAACCTTCGGATGGCCGGGAAAGTAAAAGTATAGACGCCTTTGGCACCTCTGCCTTTTGAATTGGCGCCAAATGGATTCTCGCTTAACGTAACAGTGGTAATATTTCAAACGATTATGGGATACTCGATAAAGATTTCCATTTTACCGCGTGGACAACGCTGATAGTGACAGTATGAAAAATATATCGTACTTAGAAATTTCCTCATGTGCAGTTATAGAATATAGATATATCAGATAATCCACGAAAATAGTTTGTCGCTCATCCTCAAAGCACTCTTTTTTCGTTTCTGCTGTACGAAGGGAGAGACTGCTGTTACCAATCACAGTATCTTGCTATCACAGTTATCTTAGCTAAAAATTTTAGCATATTAAAAGTGTGTATTGAACACGGTGCCCTCTTCAGTATCACACGGGAAGAGGTTTAAATTTATTGTATGGGATGAGGTTACAATGCCGAATGCAATTTTGTCGATTTCCTTCCAAAACTTTGCACACTATATTTACCAAATACGAACAAGTTTATTGGTTAACTTATTTAGTGAGGTACTTTTGTCCTAACATTGGCAATATTCCAATAATTTTATTGATTTTCCATTGGATGTTTAAAATCCCTGTAACTAGATTGGCTGTTTTTCCTCCTTATGCTAACTTGTAAAGACTACGCCTTGACGCGACACGCGATAGGGTTAACGTCAAGTTGTCCAGGCGAACTTATTATTACTGTCAAGCATTTTATTTTACAATATAATAGATATATATTTAAAATTTGTTATTTCGTAATGGTAATTTAATGAAATAAATATTTTTCATTTGTTTTGATTTGCTATTTAAATCAAATTATTTGAGCGCTAATGTTTACACATCCTTTCGATTGAGATATTAGAATAGCATAAAATTAACTATTTTAACAAATTGCTGCTGCGATGTTCTTGGTACAAACTGCTGATACAACTAGCCACTGTGACCAATGTACTTTTTATTAGGGTTTTCTCTCAATATTTGTTTGATTTTTGAAGTCTCCCAGTTTATTTTAAAACAATGTTCCTTTTATTTTTACAAGCTTTTATTTATCTTGCAATCTGAATTAGAACTACTTCCTCTTATCCTATGAAGTTTAAATTTTACTTGTTGGTTCAGCTCAGACGACAATGCGTTTTTATGGTGAGCATGACCGGATTCTACACCCAGGATCGGCTCCCGAAGAGGCTTTTCGTCCACGGTTCATAGTTCATAGTTCATTTTATTTCAAAAAATCTCAAATCAAGAAACCTATATACAAGACAATCAAAATTAAATTAAAAAACAGTTTGAGCAATTACAAATTAAAGAACACACAGAAAAATTCAAGCCAAATTAAGACAGTATCAAATTCAGTCAGTCAAAAAAATATTTACACTTATATTAAATCCCTTTATGGGTACCGAATAAACTTCAAGAAAAAAATGTAATATAAAAATTCAAGTTTAAAAACCATAAAATAAAGAAAGAGGAAATTAACAATAATTCAAAACATGTGAAATAATTCAAATTTAAAGAATAATAAATTAAATTAGAATTTTTACCGATTCAAATTAAATTAAAAATATTACTTAAAGTTACAAATCACAATAATAATAATAATAAGTCCCATTCAATTTGAACAAATAAAATTTAAAAATATGTAAAATTTAGAAACGAAATTACAAATTATAATCATTCACATCATTTCATTGTGACAGGGGCTGCTGCACCCAGAGTTGGCTTCCAACGAGGGGACTCCTCAACGGCCATAGCACAGAAACGAAATGTTGTATAAGCATTTAATTTTAATAGCCCGTTCTATGTTTCACCGCGACATGGCTGCTGAACCCAGGGTTGGCTTCGAACGATGGGACTCATCAACGGTCAACAGTAAAACCGAGAAATTCTGTATAGTCCGTTCTAAGTTCCACTATGGCATGGCTACTTCAACCAAGGTTGGATCGGAACAAAGCATTTTAATAAAAGCTTAATTGTAAAAATACATTTTTAATATTAACTTCTTTACAAATTACAAATTACAAATTATTTATTGATTTCAAATTGTGAGTAGATTCAATATACAAAAGTCTTAACATAACTAGGCTGTCGCCTGTTAAAATGTAGACAACATATTTTAATTATCCTAAGAAATCTATAATATTATATTTATATAAATAAACCAAATCATACATAATGTAACAGAAATATTTTAATTACCTAATTAAAAATTCGTAAAATAAAGTCATGAAAATTGTCAATAACCCATTATTTTATTTTAAAACATGATAAAAATTAATATATACTTATTTATATATGTATTAATAAGTATTAATGTGTATTATTAATACTATTAATTATTAGTAATGTGTATTATTAATATTATACAAAATAAATTCACAAAAATTAAAATAAAATTATATTTAGAAATCATCAATTTATATTACTACATATACTATTATGTTTTTATTATAAGGATTTAATTATCCAATAAGGTGTTCAATATCTGCATTTGTACAATTTAAGAGGTAGGCACTCAAACTATTTTTAAATGTATATGAAATTTTAATGTCTTTAATGTTTAGCGGTAGTCAATTATAAAATTTGGGGGCAAGATAAGAAAAACTGGATTGGCCAAAAGCGGATCTCCTGAGTGGTATTGCAAAATTTGTTTGTTTCGATTTCCGTCCACACGAGATTGCTGGCTTTTTTCTGTTCTCCTAACTCACTCTGGAATTTAGTGAGAGCTACTAGCACAAACATTTTTCGCACACACAACACTCTATACTCTCAAACACTTATTTTCAAAATTTCCTTTATCCCGCATTTTGGCCACTGTATAATGATGACCTCGATACTTAAATAAATAATGACCTCGTTTTCCTCTACACTTGACTCCAGCCACAGCCCCTTTTGTCAGGTTCGGCCGCAGAGAAAATTGGCGGCAGTAAGTCAGTGCGGTGTAGTGCGCGATATTGAATTTGACACAGTGTGATTTATACGGACATTAATACTGTCTATGGCTGAAGATAATTTCGCCGTTACTCGCTGCTCCTGTGACGTCATTAAGGGATGTCGCAGCTGCCGCTGGCGTCTTACTCGGCACTGTTACATCATGTAGGTACGTTTGATAGAATTTAACATTATGCCACGTGCACAGTATACCATAATTAATTGGGGTTCTTAGTCCGGAGTTACTCTGGAAATCATTTATCGTGTAATATATAAACTATATTTGCAAATGTATATAAGCAACTTTCAATTAAAATAATCGGAAGAAACAGTATTTTTTTTATTTTATTTTGTTTTTTGAAAAACAGTACAAAAAGAGTTAAACGAGTTGCGCCATCTAGCGGTAGTTAAAATATTGCGAATGGTGCAGCGCGCTTAAAGCTTGTTAAACTTTTATTTATCAGTCAAAACTTATCAACAAAAAACCATTTTTTTCTTCTTCTTATTTTTTTTTAAGTTGCTCTTTTTCTTGTGCTTATTTACCCACTTCAAGGATGTCACTAATTAAAAAGTCATACTGTATATCTTATTTTAAATTAAAAACGGATAATGCTCAAAATTACATTCTTATTACAGTTTCATTTTGTTAAACTTTGACATTTACGTGTTGAAAAACCAATGAACCGAAGAATGTTTCAAAGAATCTGAAAACCTTTCAGAATCTACTCGTTTTAATTAACATTCAGGAATATTTAATTTCATAATATTTTTACTTAAATTTAACTATTTTATTTCTGAAATTTACTGAAAAACTAATGAATTTTGGAAGATTTTTAACTCTTTTGGGGGATTTATCAACTTAGTGATATAAAATTGACGCAGGGAGAATATGTTATTTTAAAAATCGTGTACCATTTCTGGCTTGCATTTCTCTGTGTACACTGAGAAAAATATAAGGATGTAATACACGGAAATACGAATGTTTCAACAAGACTTACCTATATAAAAAAATTGTGGTCCATACGTATAAATTAACATGACGGGTAACGGTTTTGGCCTGATGGTAGCTACCATGCCGTAATGTTAAAAAAAAGAATGTGATTACAATAATGTTATACGCGTCGTAATCGACGCGACCTTGGGATCTTGCTTCTAACATGACAGCATGTAGTACGGTTATATACGTACGGTTATAGTCGGACACATGAATCATGTTGAAATTACAATATACTCTTATTTTCGTATTAATGGTACGGAAAATGTTGATACATATAATTGAGTAATGGAGTTTCAACAAAATTTCTTGTAATTCAACAAAAATACGATTGAAGCATCGTTAATCTGTATAAAACCGTAATAACCAAAATAGTAATGTGAGAATCAATCCAATATTATTATCACTGCATTACTCGTAATATAAAAAAGATTTAAATAAAAAAATAATCCCATGAAATTGTACACCTTTATCTATTTATTTATTTATTTTTATTTATTTATTAAAGGTAAAGCACAAAATATAATTTACTGCAGCATTACAAAAAAAAAATGTGTTTGGACCAGTAGCGAAAAATAGAGCACACTGCAGTATCTTGGTCACTGCGTCAACACCGCCTAACTAGGCCTAGGCCTGTACTAAGGCAGGTGTACCAGGAAATATTTTACCTGTGCACACAAAAAAAGTAAAAAATTAACAACTAAACTTAAAAATTAAACATGTTAAAAAAATTAATTAAAATATCAAGAAGTATTTCAAATTATAATCATAAAATTATCGAGTAAATAAATAAAAATCGAAATTATAATAATAGTAAATAGATAGATAGATAGATATTCATATAATATTTATAGTTGAGATATTTGTAATTATATCTTTTATTTTGATTGTGCGATATGTTGATAAGCCGGTAACATTACTAAATTGTAGATGACATAGGGGAGGGACGGGAAAGATGGATAGAACGGGCCAGACATGGATATCCACACGAAATAATATGAGAAAGTTGCGCGCGCTCAAATTCCCGAACACATTATTATTGTTGCCTACATGTCGACCGACTTCCCCATTCAGTATCCACTGGGAGAGGGCTCTCGCGCGAGACACGCGTCCTAGAAGAGACATGATATGTGTTATGAATTTTCAGTGTTTTAAATGTAAGTGGAGTGAATATTTCTTTTGGTTTCTTTTAAATTTAAATGTTTTTGATATTTTCCAATTTGTTTAAAATTAAACACGGTTGCTTATAGATTATATTGTTCATTGATTTTATTTTATTTGATAATATTTTTATGTCACCGTATGCGTCCGGGTACGATAGATCATGCTGTTTATGCTATATCCACCTTGTCCGATGATAAGTAAAACTTTATTTTATGTATTGTTATCCTTTGCAGATGGTCTACACGTAAAAACGAAAGAGTCAACGTGGAGGGTGGTTTTCAGAAACCCTCGCGCAAGCTATGAGGGAAGCAATAAATTCATATATACCTACGTCTAGCTTCTATCAAACATGGCATTCCATATAGCACGTTACATGAGCATCTTCAATACAATTCTTTTGAGAAAAACAGTGGATAGATTTTGTCTCATCTTTACCACAGACGAAAATCATCAGGGACTGCTTGGATCAGGAACATCGGGCTTCCTGGAAACAAAGCTAAGGATGTCGCCAGGCAAAAGCCATGATGAAGCAACCATTTCCAAAGAAAACCAAGGACCTACTTAACATGAGCAAGAAGAACCTTAGAACCACTATCGGTCTCCTAGAACCACTATCGGTCGGACACACGACCCTTAGAGCACATCTATTCAACCTTGACTTGACCGAGAGCAAAGACTTCCGAATAAGTGGCGAAGAACCTGAAGACAGCATACACATCGTTGATTGCTGCCCAGGACATGCCGCAAAAAGACACAGTTTACTGGGACGAGCCTTTCTCGAACCCAGCGATCTGCCCAACTTAAAGGTCAGTGTTCTGCATGGACTGGTAAGCAGTACCGGGCTACTAGCAGACCACTGACCGAAACACAAAGTGGGTAGTTACAAAAGATCTTATACATAGATACAGGTGACATCAAGGGCTGAAAACAAGCCCCCCACTTCGTTTACTACTACTACTACTACTACTACCACCCCGGACGCAGAAAAACTACTTGTGTCATCTATCCATATTACCCGACTTCGTGATCCATCTTACCCACCCTGGTTGGGCAAGATGGATAGTTTTCACTATTTTACTATTTTTAAAAATCAACAAGTTTCTTTTTATTATTACCTGATTTCTATGTTGCCAATAATACGTCACTATGTAAATGATTGTTTTAGATTATTGTAATGATTATATTGAGTTGTCGACTACAACGGGCGAGCCCGTCACCACAGGAAGTTTTAACGATTAGTCGTTCTATCGACCTGCAGTGAGCGTAGAAAACTTTGGACAAAACAATCCGATGTCTAGCTACGCCTCAACCCGTTAGAGACCAACGCTTTACCGCGAGGAGCCAGTTATTTTAACTGGCGGGCGGCACTCGCGCCCTAACTACCAATTGTGACCAGATTTCTCCGGTCTCTCGATTGGTTCCGAGTTCGAGGTCGCTTGCGCAATCCTCTCCCTTACGAAGCGGTGAAACGGTGAATACCGAATCTATCGCGGACCATGGCGTCCTTTGCCCGACTCTGAACCGGGATCATCCGATCCCGGGCCAATGGTCATTTCAAGAGCAGTCGCCGTAAGGTACAAAACCACCCCCGCTCTATAGGAAACAATACAGCTTCCAGACTCCCCAGACTGTTAGTCGGAGTGCACAATCGATTGGCTTGCGCCGCACGGTGCGCAGACCGTCCAGGAGCGCCAGAGGTTTGATTGCCAGGGGAAACTGACCAGGGCCAGAGTCCTACCCAGGTTCGCACCCCGTGCGTGGAGGCCGTCGGATGGGTGTTGACCCGTGAGTATGACCGACCCTGAACACATGGGTCTTCGTGGCCAACCCATCATGGGCCCGTTAGCTCCCAAGCTAACGGGCCCATGATGGGTTGGCCACGAATAGCATTGTAATGATTAGTTATATCTTGCCCGCTCCTCCCCTATTTATTTCTGTATTTCTATATCTCTCTTTACTTCATTGTTGATCTAGCTTAGGGACATCGCCCTCAAACAATTTAGACCGGACCAAATCGGTGCCGGTGCCTTAATGTAATAATATTTTATTATAGTTAATGTCAATGATAAATCTGCTATATCTATCAGGCCGGATGGCCGGCCGTAATTTATTTTTATTCTTCTTATTATACTAAGCAGACGCTATTCATTGTGGGCGGCGAAATAATCTCGAGTTTTATGACAAAATACAAATGGCGAGCGGCTCGTGACTAATGTCTGCGTGGAAAAGCTTTTTTCTGCTCCTCTCCTTCAGATATTCGCGGGATATTCCACGTCTCGGAATGAAGCGACTTCCTCTCATATATTTCCCCTCATACAGTATATGGAACCAGCAGGGAGCTGGCTCCATAAATCAGCCCCTTTCTGTCATGAGAAGTTCATATTCTATTTTCTCTTTCAAAGCATCATTAAAAAATATGTATTATTCCGCAAACCCTAACCAACTTATACTTTATTTCTTTTCTCTCTATAATTTGTCTTTCTTGGACATATTGTATAATATTATATACAATAAATATACTTTTTTCATTTATGTGTTTATTGGTATATTTATTTACCTATTTTTTCATAGATAAATATCCTAATAATTATACATATGTTTAATTTTTTATTTCTGCTATATTTCTACTTTTCATTTCTATTAATAATTGTAACGATTTCATTCAAGATATTGCAAGTCAATAAGTCCGCTTATTGTAGATACATGATTAATTGTATGCAATAATAATTTAATTGCATTCAATTCACTTCAATTCATATCTTAATAGCCCAGTGAAATAGGAACAAGTTTCGGCGTTTGAAGGAAATAACTGATAATGTTTTAAAACTGGTAGAACCCGAAGTTTCGGCGATGTTGTAACCGCCGTTGTCCAGAGCACACTAGAAAGACAGGGTGGACCGGGTAGTTTACCCTGGACAACGGCGGTTGCAACATCGATAAAATATCGGATGCTACAAACTTTTTTAAGGTTTTTTAAAAAACTTAACCTACCGAAATGTATTGGTTTGACGCTTTTTTGAATGCCTGTATCTAGCTTATTTATTCAGGACGAATAAAGATTATTGCAGATTCGGTATCAGCGTAGTAATATAGTCGGTTGACGTTAAAAAATCAACAAGTAGAACGGGTTCCTATAATTCATTATATAATACCAATTAGATTAGAATATATTTTGTTGAAATATATATTTCTTTTCTATTTTTTTAAAAGATTAATAAAATCGATCAATCAAGTTTTTACATAGAGCAGCGCTTTCTATTGTCGACATTCCTATCTATTTTCATTCCCGCAATTGCATATGGTAGGCTGTCGAATGAGGTCGAAAAAAACATGTGGGTAGAATATTAATATAGAACATTTCGCATTTTTAAACGGATTCAAAAAAGGAGGAGGTTTTCAATTCCGTTGTACCTTTTTTTTAAATGTTTGTTACCTTAGAACTCTGCCATTCATGAACCGATTTGGAAAATTCTTTTTTTATTTGAAAGAATATACTTACAGATTGGTCCCATTTTTATTAAAATCCTGTTCTAAGGATGGGATCCATGAGGAATTGAGGGATCTCCTCAAATATTATCATATGAAATTGAAAATTTACATGTTGGTTTAATTCCGATGGCGATTCATACACCCTGGGTTGGCTCCCGACGAGGGTACTCCTCAACGGTCAACAGCACAGACCCCAAATTTTGTATACTCATTCAGTTATAATAGACCGCTTTAAGTTTTATCATGACATGGCTGCTCCACCCATGGTTGGCTCCAGATGAGGAAACTCCCCAACGGTCAACAGCACATACACAACATTTTGTATTTGTATTTAATTACGACAGTCCATTCTAAGTTTCACCAAGGACTGCGGCACCCAGGGTTGGCTTCCAACGAGGAAACTCCTCAACGGTCAACAGCACATACGTAAAATTTTGTATACGCATTCAATTATGATAGCCCGTTCTAAGTATCGCCATGACATGGCTGATGCACTTATAAAAAAATGGAGTAGGTTTTCCTTTTTGTTAAAATTGTGTCTATTATATTGTAATCACATGTAATATATAATAAGTAAATATATTAAAAGGAATAAAAAACACGCCTGCTTTACGAAAAGTGAACTACTGTAGTTATAATTAATTTAATCTCGGTTTTTTCAATAAATAATTTGTAGTTAATGTATACATATAACCATATCGACACATTTCGGAATGTACTCAATCAGACCTTTACGATTCATTTATGTTAATTTATTGATATTTGAACATTTAGACAACTACTTACTTAATATTTGGAAAGTTAAGGTACGCTGTAACGCACGGGATATCATAACGATTCTAACAATACCTCATACATCTAAACAGGTTCGAGCGTTTTCAAGATATGGTTGAATAAAAAAAGGAAAACATAGGTACATAGATAAACCATGAACACACATTAGACTCCTTTTTGTTGGGCAGTGTGTAAAAGAAACGTAATAATCGCGTCGCAATCGAGAACCATTTAATAATAATAATCAATAAAACCACTCAGTGCGAAGTGGAACAAAATGCAGAATCCTATTAACGCGGGCTGCGTCGAAGACCAGCTGGGGAATTCCGAAGTGGTGATACGATACGTCAACGCGATACGACATTGGATTCGACCGCGGTTTTTTTCATGAACCAGAAAAGAGCGACTTATCGTGATCGTGATTTCAAGTGCTGTCGTCTGTCCTAAACGTACTTCTGACAATTCAAGAACTATCGATTCGCTTCCAGAGAATCGAAAATATCGTCGAGTGACGACAATCGTATATCGTATCGTCGCTTCAGAATTCCGGACCAGGTCGTCAGTCAACGAGAGCCGACTGCTGCAAAATCAGAATAAGAATATTTTTAGCTTATTCCTTTGTAATTGATTCCTATTATTTATTATCTTTAAACGCATATCATAATTTTGCGCTCATTTTACTATGGTCGTAAACCAGCTTAAAAAACGGAGAATTTTATAAATTTCATTTGTGCACAGCCACCTTATAATTTATAAAATTCAATAAAAAATATTTTATCATTATTAACTCGGTTCCTCAATTTAGTAGAGAAACAATTCGATTTTAGTTTTAAAGTTTAATTGTTACATTTTTCTGGACATCTGGCAATTGTAGCCTCCTGACAAATAACACATTTAGAAAGTAACTAAAGGCTGTGTTTTAATTTTGAAAGCTATCATTTGCACCGATTTTTTGTTTCTTACTTGTCTATTATTGTACTAAAAATACGTCACAACGTGAAGTTGGCGGAAATATTGAGGGAAACATGAGAAAAAGTCGAATGGGCGCTAACCGGCAAACGGATGTTACGTCACTTTATAGCGTAAGTGTCGTGCCATGTTTCATAAAAAAATATACATACAGATAAGTTGTCTTTGATCCAACTTTAAGCCATAATAATTTAATAATGTCTACAATTTCACAATTTCTCTGCCGTAATATTATATAAAAATCGCCGAATTAGAGTGCCCTGCTTCGTTCTATTGTGACAAGATAATCTCCGCCAATTAGACTTACGACACTGAACTTATGTTTTAATGCCATATTTATTGTTTTAAAAAAGAGTAGGAGAATATCAAGAGTAAATGAATATTTTGGTGTAGGTTTAATTATGGACACGTGACAAGGTTTATGTTTTGACAATATTTATATTTGTTATTATTATTTTGGTGTTTGTTTAATTATGGAGGTAATGTTTTTTTAAAAAAATTTACAGTGGCGCCCAACGTGGGGCATCACATAATAAGCAAGGACTAAGATATCATAGTATATTTTATGAAATTTTGTTGTCGACTGCTTGCATTGCAAAAACATTTCATTTAAAATTTTTACGTACATTGTGATTATTCATATAACGAGTTTGCATTTCAGGACATTTTAAAACAATAAATCGAGTTGAAGTAAAAATATTTTGCATTTTTAAAATTATATTTAACTTTTCGTTTCGAGCCACAAACTGCAGTATGCGCAGGAAATTTGTTTCCACCGACCCTGCGGTAAATGTATTGCCAGGCTTTTCTACATGAAATATTCAGGGAGATGCGTCGTTTTGCCATTTTTATCATTTTATTCATCCGCCAACGGTTAGGGGTAGTAAGGGGGAGGAGAGGAGGGGGTAGCGGGGCATAGAACTGTCGTCCGAATGCGCCATCTGGCAATCCGTAGCCTGCAGCTTTTTTGGCAAGGACTCCTGAATTCAGTCTCCACGTTTCCGTGGCACGGAACCATAATTTATGGGACCTCCACGTCTAACGAAGTAGATAAAAGCTTATAAAGGACACTTTTTAACACGAGATAATTTTACAGCGAGAAAATGTTGCATTGTCTTTTCTAGCTTAAGCCATTATAAATGCGGATGAAAAGTACGCTTTGCTTTGCAGCACTCATTAGCAATCAGCCTCATTATCGTCTCGTTAGGTCACCATCCAGTAATCGCTGCGGTTTTTTGTTTAAAGCGAATACAGTCGCTTTTTAAATTGCAGTGTATTCAGCAAAGATAATAAAAACACTACGGTATAATGATGCAGAGCTCTGCACAAACGGATATATCGGTGTAGGTACATGTTTGTACTGCTTATTCATACCATATTCTCGGCACCATAAACACGATATTGCCATTCGTTAGGCATTTGGTTGTATGTCCTAGATGAAATTTAGTCGACATATTGGTATCGACTGAAATGATCGACAATAAGATTAAGATTTTATAAAAAAAAAAAAGAAATGAAAAACGTAGGATTTTTTATTTTAATTAAACGGTCTTAAAATATTTTAATGAAATATTTACAATAATTAACAAATTCAGATATCGAAATGAATTAGGTAGTATTGCTAACAATCATATACTCATCATGAATAATACATGAATCATGATAAATATATAGATCTGTGCGCCCTTTGAACCCTTGGCCTGTTAGTTTTAGACGACACAAACAATCATAGAGAAAAGAGTCAAAAAAATAATAGGTAAAAAGCTTTACACAGAATTTCAAACTCTTTTTGTAATTTTTTTGAAAGTATATTATATATATAAAATCGAAGACTATCGCGGTTGTTTGACATTATAAATAGGATAGAAAACGAATTTACCGCGTGAAATTTGTAGGACCCGACGTTTCGGTGACGTTGCAGCCGCCGTTGTCTAGGGTAGACTGAAGAGCTGTCAGTCCGTTGTTTTGCGGGTAGGCCGCAAATCGCTGCCGTCACTGCGTAGGTTATAACGGTGGTGGGGGGCCGGGCTCGGAGCGCGGGAATTTTTAGAATCCGTCTTGCACACAACACTCACTGTATCCTGTTTTACGTCTTTGCGTTCGGCGTTCGGCGGCGGTAACATTTTAAGAAGAGGGTTCCACGTAGAAGAGAGTTTGTAGCCGTCATCTCTATTGAAGTTCGGAGTTCTTCTTATTTCAATGGCTTCCCGGATCATGCGAGGAAAGTAGAATTGTTCCTTGGATAGAACAATGGGATTTTGAAACTGCATCCAGTGGTTACTTCCGCTATCCAATATATGTTCGCAGATCGCCGATTTTTCTCGCTGAACGTTTTTAACAGCTTTGATGTGTTCTGTCAGTCGCGTGGCTATGGGCCGTTTCGTTTGTCCAACGTAGGCTAGACCGCAGCTGCATTTGACTTTATACACACCCGGGGTTTGCAGTGGTATTACATCCTTTACAGGCCTCAAAAATCGAGCGATATATTTTTGTCGGTTTGAAGATCGTTTTTATATCGAATCTGTTTAGCATCTTACTTATTCGATCAGTCACGCCCTTGACGTATGGTAAGAATGCTCTTGATCTGCTCGGTTTTTGAGTTTCGTCCGTATTAGATCGTGTGCGTGTCTCGTGATATTTTCCGTATCCATTTTTCCTAAGGACATCATTGACATGTTCCATCTCCTTCGGAAAATGCTCAGTGTCGCATAGATCGCGTGCTCGATTCACGAGCGACGTTTGCACTGAACGTAGATAGTAGGGATGATGGTGTGAGCTTGCATGCAAATATCTGTCCGTATGTGTGGGCTTCCGATATACCGTATGTCCGAGAGTATTGTCACTTCTCCTCGTCACTTTGACATCCAAAAGTGGTAAGGAGCCGTCCTTCTCTACTTCATAGGTGAAACTGATTTTTGGGTGTATGGAGTTTAGATGACCCAGGAATTCTTTCACCGTTTGAATGTTGCCTTTCAGGATGCAGAAGGTATCATCCACGTAGCGAAGCCAGAGAATGGGTTTAATTTTGGAGGTTTTTATGGCTAATTTCTCCAAAAAATATTCCATATATAGGTCACTAACTATCGGCGATACGGGGCATCCCATTGCTACTCCGTCGATTTGTTTGTAATAACCGCCGTTCCATAGAAAGTAGCAGGATGTCAGGCAATGTTGAAGCATGTCGGCGTAGCTAATAGGGAGGTCCTCAGACCTTAGTTTATCTCTCACCACCGTAAGACACTCCGAAATGGGCAAATTCGTAAATAAAGATTCGACGTCAAAGCTCACCATTATTTCGTCTTCGCCCAGTTTTAGTATATTGCGTGCAGTCAAGTACAATCATTTCAGAGATATAATATTTAACATGGTTGATTCATCATTATGACACTGTCGCGAGGGTTTCTGTCGTAGAATGAAACTCGCGATCGATATTCAAATTGCAGTATGTTGTTTAATTCCAAAGTCGTGTATAAAGTGAATTAATTACGCTTAAATCCTATCGCCTATATATACTATACTATCCGCATTACAAAGTGGCGAGTCAGGTAATTTATCATCGAAATCGTGCCATCTCTTTCGCACTTGCACGGCCTTATGGAGCGATACCTGTAACCGTAGTGTAGGTACTTTACGCATACAAAAGGAATATCGATAAAGTAATGAAACGAGGGAAATAAATATTATTTCAGTATTATAAAATCGAAGACTATCGCGGTTTTTTGACATTATAAATAGGATAGAAAACGAATTTACCGCATCATTTTCTATCCTATTTATATTTCAGTATTGTTTCATTACGATAAATATTAAATAAGTTAAACATATAAATATTGATATTGAATTATTAAAATAAAAATATAAAAGTATCAAATTTATAATAGTTGACAATAAAATAATTGTTATACAAAAAAAAATAAAACTGAACAAAGAAAGTCAGCAAGCTATTCATATTCGTGTTCACTGTCACTATCGTCTTATAGATTAATAACATGAGAATGGGTGTCAATTATATTATGTGCTTTGGCCAGGTCTTCGTTCTGGAGATTTTTGAATCGATTCCGAATTCGATCTAGAGTTCGTTCGCTCGTTCCACAAACTAATGCTGCCAACTTTCTTGGTTGTTGAAAATCAATTTTCCTTATGACATCAGGGCCTTCTTTCAACTTATAAAACCACTTATAAATGTTGAGAATGACATGCCGGCTTTGCTGGTTAACATCACTTCTTAACTTGGTCAAATTAGTTTTGCAAAAATCTTCCATCATGATGTAGATTCACAAATAGAGTTCGTATAACGAATGAGTTATGCTCTTTGACATTAAGCCTTTTATAGCAGAATATTTTGTTATCAATAATGCCTAATGACCTACACAGTACGCACAATAATTAAAGTAGACGAAAACTAATTTGGCAAAAGCGTCGTTAAAATGTCATAAAATGTCGAAATCGAACTGTTACGGTTACTACAATTAATAGTCCTAATCGGTTAGCTACTTACCACCTATTACGGTATTTACTCACCGCTTTTGGCTAAATCTAGGAATTTTATCTATCTAATTTTAGCAGGTAAAAGTCTTTTCAATTTTCGGAATAATATATAGCCTATGACACTCACAAATAATGTGACTTTCTATTGGTAAAAGAATTTTCAAAATCGGTTCAGTAGATCCAGAGATTACTTCCTACAACGTCACAAACTTTACCTCTTTATAATATTAGTATAGAAGTACAGATTACGATACGGTTCCATACCTATGTCGTATTATCTCTTTAATTATTTATGCAGTAAAAGGGAAAAGTCTTTTGTTTTAAACACTTGAGACGATAAATTTACTTATTTTGATAAGAATTCATAATTAATATAATATAAAAGTTAGACATATGCTGTCGCTGACTCATTATCAAGCTCTACAACTTTTCTCTAGAACTTAATCATATATCTCTCATCGTTAAGGCAGTGTTAGTTAGAAACGTTTTTGTTCGACCGCTTATTCTCCGACTTACTTTGTAAATCCGACTACCACGAAAAGGTCTTTTCATTTTTCGGATTAATATATAACTTATGACACTCACAAATAATGTGGCTTTCTATTGGTAAAAGAATTTTCAAAATCGGTTCATTAGATCCAGAGACTACTTCCTACAACATCACAAACTTTACCTCTTTATAATATTAGTATAGATAAATATTTTATCGACATGGTACCATTCCTATGTTAACTGTCTCTAATGGCCCCAGTCGCCAGTTTGTACTGCGGATACTATAGTCGCCGGGCGGCGATCGCCCCGTCTCCCTCTTGTCTCCGCTGTCTCCTTCACTCCGGCCGACCGCCCGATATACACACCGGCGGGGGGCACCGCTCTCCAGTCGCCCGTCGTTGGCCCCCGCGAGCTGACGTCCGCGGGCGGCGCTTGAGCTGCAATTGTGTCGTGTTTCGCACATTAGATTTCGCACGTTTAATCGCTTCCGGACGCCACCGGCGATCCCTCCCCCGACCTACTTTTCAGTAAGTAGCCACCGGAAGTAAGGCTCCCGACCGGAAAGTCGCCGGAAGCGATCGTGTTAGCGCGTTAGTTTTTCGGTTTTGAGTTTATACTGTGTCGCGGCGCCCTCAGTTGAAACCTTCCCCTTCACCACCAGTCTTCGGATTGCCGTGGCACAAGATGAAAAGCTCTCTGCTGAGAAGTCGCTGCGATGTGGTTTTTCGTTGTTTGTTTTATTGGTGGCGTTTTGCGTGCGAAACATGGCGGATAGATTCGCGACGGTTTGTACTTTCTCTCTCATTTATTTCGATGTTTGCTTGTAGCTTCTCGTTGACGGCTTGTTTGTGATGATGAAAATAAACGCCTCGTTGGAGGCACTTAAGACGTGTTTTGATTATTGGGCGTTCGGGGTAGGTAATCCCAGTGATGGCATTGCACATCGCCATCTCCTTAATTCCGGTGTCGCCATTGCACCTCGGCGACACCACCTTCCTGCCGCCTTCGGGTGGAGTGTTCTTCCGGTCCTTTCCTGTTATAACATTTTGAGTAGGAGGGTTCTGTGTGTATTGTTGCTCCGCGACAACACTATCCACTTTCTTTTCGCGTATAAATCGATCTTTAAATAATGATCTGCCTGACTACAATAATGGTCAAACAAGGACACGGTTCCGATAAGACCAGTGGGCACCATGCATGATAATGTATGGGGTATAATGGTGTATGACCATTCCTGCCATGTAGAACTTTCTTGACTACTATACAAGTCTGGCGGTGTTATATACGCTGCATATATGGACTAAACTGACTGCCTGTACGTTCGAAATCTCGTTTCATTATTGTAACGCCACTATGATGCAGTGAGATTTGTCCTACCAATACTTCTGAATGCCATGGCCCATGATGGAATAGCCAAGAGGCAGCGACAAAAAAGTACAAGAGTTTTGTAAAAAACTGATACTACGGTAGAGTCAACAGGCCAGACTCCAGGAAACCTGGCGCTGGCGTACTAGGAAAGTTGTAATTTTAATTAGTACCCCCGAAACATTTTGGGGATACCAATTAAAATTAAACTTTAGTCTAAACTTAAAATTGCCTCTACTCGGCATTCTATGGTCAAAATACCTACTGTCTGATCTGAAAGTATCAGCTTTTACAAGACTCTTGCACGTTGTTGTAGCTGGCTCCCCAACCAGAATGGGCGCAGTTCTGACATGAGACTTGGTGCGGGCGTCGAGCGAGGACGTGGCGCAGGCGTGGCGCGTTTTCGATGCGCCAACATGGTAACACACGCGTCAATGCAGACAGAAGAGACGTGGCGGGGGTGCGTTTTTTTGCGCCTGCGCCACGTTGCTTGGCGGTCGGACGTGTGGCGTCGGACCTCGAACGGAATGTGACTATGTTGAATTCAATATTGTTTTTTTTTTTAATTAGTCGGGACGCATTTTAAGACTTCAATTTTAATATGTGACTTAAAATGTACAAAGGTAAAAATAACTTTTCAAAAGCAAAGTGTTGTGCTTACCTCAATGCAATTGATAGTTTTTTTTCCAGGCATATAGGTACCCTCCAATTAGTAGCCGCTTTTTAGAGGCTGATTTTTATTAAATTTATTTTTAAACTAGCTGACTCGTGCCCACTTCGTTGGGCGGTAAAACTTTTTACCTGTGACAAAATTATGAGTGTGGTTCGGTTAGTACTGAGTGCTATGATTCATTTCCTGACTGCCAAAAGAAGGATTATATTTTTACTGCATATAAAGGGAAATTATAAGTAAAAGGGAAATTATATGCAGTAAAAGGGAAAAGTCTTTTGTTTTGAACCCTTGAGACGATAAATTTACTTATTTTGATAAGAATTCATAATTGTTGATAATATGACCAATAAACATGACCAAACGATTTAAATTATTTTTTAAATATAAAATACTACTTTTTGTGACTTAAATATAAAAGTTAACATATGCAGTCGCTGACTTTTTTGTAGACATTATCAAGCTCTACAACTTTTCTCTAGAACTTAATCATATATCTTATCATCGTTAGTTAGAAACGTTTTCGTTCGACCGCTTATTCTCCGACTTACTTTGCAAATCCGACTACCACGAAAAAGTCTTTTCATTTTTAGGATTAATATAGAGCGTATGACACTCACAAATAACGTGGATTTCTATTGGTAAAAGAGTTTTCAAAATCGGTTTAGTAAATCCAGAGATTATTACTTCCTACAACCTCACAAACTTTACCTTTTTATAATATTAGTATAGATGACTTTTATCATATACAGGACTTATGTGCATAATATTATAATGAATAAACACGCTATTTTCATTTTGATATGAAAATATATTTTTTAAATAATATCCTCTTTCTTGCAACGCTGACTGCGGTTGATGCGAAATGTCCTATCCTTACCTCATAACCATAAATCAAGGACTTTAAACTCATACATATTTGAATGCGAAGCGAAATAACGCGACGCGACTCGAGGAAGTCTATTTTTCTTTTATGACAATGTATAACCATATGTTTTTAATAAATAATGATTTCGTCAGTGTTTCGACTTTCCTGGCCCAAGGGAATGTATTGTAAACGCGCTAAACAAGTTCGAGATGAAGACAGAAATATCCATGTTGACCCCCCCTGAGATGGTTATGATCATTTCCAGATTGAAGTCTGTCTGTGAGTCTGTTTGTGTGTGTGTGTGTGTGTGTATTCCTCCACGATAGCGCCTAAACGCTTCTTCCGATTGAGCTGATATTTGGCATGCAGGCATCATTCTGTCATGGCAAGAACTGAACAGATTCTAGAGTAGTTGAAATCGGTTCAACAGAGGGCGCGCTAGTCATATTTCAATTTCAAAATATTGCAGTTTAATTCGGTACACAGATGTGTCCTAGGGCCAAAACCACATTGTGAAATTTTGGTTAGAATATCTCTTATACAAGCGACGCAAAAAAGCTTTAAATACCGCCGTATTTAAGAAAATACGGCATCATATTGGAAAATAACCGTTTTACTGAAATACTGCAAAATGCCAAAACATACTACTTTTGCTATCCTAGTCATTTGGCTCAATCACTATGGGGGGCAGGTAGGGGGCTGGTTAGCGGGGGTGAAAGGGAGGGGCGAATGGGGGTGGGGGGTTGGCGGTGGGGGGGGGGGGGGTAATCTATTTGCCGGGAAAGTCTTGGGGTGACATTTTCGATTTTCTTAGTAAATTAGGCTCTTGCCTCATATTTATATAATAGAAAGGCTACCGATTTCACCATTGATGACACAAAAAGAAATAAAAGACTTTACGAGGAGAATGCTATCCCTGCGAGGGATTTATCCGTGACCACTGTCAAATCTTTATAAGCGTGGGACAGTGAGTGACGTGGGATGACATAAAATAAAGGTTGGGGCGGGCACTTGATCAAACTATATAATTCGCGTAGAGGCATGTTTTACGCGACTGGCCTGGATAATGGACATAAGGACAATCGTGACTGAAATCACAAATTTTACAATGTTGTATCTGACCATTTTTATATACCAATAAATCATGTTTATATCAATCAAATTCTTGACAAGAATAACGTCATATCCGACATAAATTTTGTTAATTTATTTACATAAATCTTCGAAATAGACGATATTCTAAAAAGACAGAAGAAAATATATTTAAAACAACATTGTAGAAAATCAAAAAATAAAAATCGTATATAAATTGAATTACAAAATAAATAAAATACAATAGATATTTTAAATAGCGAGCTTATTATAGTGGACGCAATCGTTCCTGACATTCCTGGTCGTAAAACGTGCGAGCAAGACAGCACATCACTTTGCCCCCTCGCACAAGATATAGAGATGCGCTATGCCCGGCCACGCCTCACTATCGATATCGATGGATTTTCGATATTGATATGGTCGGATACATAGTAACATTTGACAGTACTTACATGAAAAATGAAATAATTAAAACAGGCAGGTAGGAAACCGGGGTTGTCAAACTTCGGCCCATGTGTTAGGTTAGGTCGCCTGATCTTACATTGTAAGGATCCGGGTTCGATTCCCGGCTGGGTCACCATTTATCGTTGGGATAAAATTAACGGAATTGCATTTTCAATTCTGTCGGTCGAATGCCATAACAAGATACACTTTTACACACATGTTACATGCACACATACATATAAACACTTCATATTAGGGTTGGTTGTAAGAGATTGTCGTATGATAATAAACCCGCCCATTGTGAAATTTCACAATAAAGAGTAGAAACAAACAAATAAACAAAACAAATTACTTTCTTGTATGTATTTATAATATATTAGGATGTTCAGGGTAGTCCAAAACAACTAAATGAACTTAGCACGTAAACCATAAGAGATTCATTGCCAGTCCTGTAAATAAAGGGAGTTACTCTCTGGAAGGGTTTCAAATGTTACGTCAAAGGTTAATCTCATAACGTTCCAAATGATCTTCCGCTTTAATTGCTCTAGGAGAACAAGCTCTTCAAAAACATTGTGTTGTTGATACGAGTCACTTATGAGTGTGGTTGATACCGTCACCACACAAAGATCGGTGTTACAATAAACATTATAAAATGTAAAAAAATATATGAAATGCCATGTAAATAATTTTTAGTCTATGAAACCTACTTTTTCTTTAATTTTACAATTTTGAATACACCCTTAGAGAAGGAAATTCTTTTGTTATGGCAAAGATATTTTGTTTTTTTGCAAAGATACATCGTCGATAACAATGAATCTTTCATTACTTTGCATGTAATTACATGTAAATTGATATGTATAATGTCCAAGAGTATTATTCGGAGCAGCAAAATTATTTATCAATTTGAATTTATTTTAGGTTATTAGAATCTATAGCGATTTCTAGAAGCGAAGGTTTTTTTTTTAAAAACGGACGTAGTTTAACCGAGTTATTGTACATAGTAACGTCCGGAAAGATAGACGCAAACGCTTTACTAGTTTAAATGGACTCTAGAACATTTAAAACGCCGGAATAATTCTTTTTGGAGTTTTTAATTTCATCCTAGAAGCCATCAAAACCACAAAAAATGCGATTATTTGGTACAACTTGAGAGTGCTTTTGGTGCTTCTTAATCGAGATCATCATCATTGTCCTCGGTATCGCTATCGTCTTCGCCGATATTGATTATAAGGCGGTCGCATACATATGAGCTCTTTAAATCCTGTTCTTTCAGAGCTTCAGCGTGACGAACACATATTTTCCAATTTCTTTTGTTACATTTTCAATGGCTTCGTTAGTTAATTTTTACATATCAGCCATTTTAAATGTGTCGTTTCTTGCTGCTACTTCTCCTTTGACCTGTGCCCATATCAATTCTACGCGGAAAACTCAATTAGCGCCCGGTATGAATCCGTACTTTTCGCAGCCTGCGTGACAAACAATAAGTCTGCTATCTTTTCCAATCGGCTTTTTTAAACCCCCTTCATTATTTTTATCAACCCATACGCGCTTCCGACAATGGTTCTGATTTACCCAGGTTTCACCTATATAAATTCTTGGACATGAATCTCCGCTTTTTCTCAAATCATCTAGTTTTCTAAGGAACTGCGGCCTGGCGCAGACAATGTCTCGTCGTTCCATGAGTTGTTTTCTTCCATCTAGTGCATTCTTAAATCTGTATCCAAGGTATTGTAAAATTGATCTCATGGAAGCCTCACTACACTTGAAGCCTTCTATTTTCTCCATCGCAGCTGTTAAAATCTTTTTCACTGAAGGATATTCGCCATTTGCATAAAACGAAAAAACAATCTGCTTTACAACACTTTTGTCAAACTCGTCCAAATTTGTCACTGGGCGTGATTGAAGAACTTGTTCCCGCAGAGACCTTATTTCCCCAGAAGCACTCTCCTTCCGTATTCTACTCACAGTACTGACACTAATCCCACAAATCATTGCAGCTAGATCACGAGGTTTGTCGAAGTTCACTTCCTTTAACTTAACAGGATCTTGCTTTAACTCCGTTAGAAAAATTAAAACATTATTTATTATAATACGACTTTGTTGTTGAATATTACCACAAATACTTGTTATATTATTTTTAATAAACGAGTCCATATTAACAGAAATTATCAAATGGAATGATTGTATTGTACTCGTGGCGGTGAATTAATTTTTTATAAATTATTACTGACAAAGTATTATTTGTCGCCGCGGGTTTCTCGGACCTAAGGTAAGTACTTAAAATCTTCCTTCCTTAACCAGACGTTAAGCCAAAGGTTCGTTTCGCTACCGCTGACGGATGCCCAGTAGATAATGACATACACTACTTGTCACACTATTTTTGCACTGTCAGACAATGCACTGTTAGAAAAAGACTTTATATAATGTGGTGTCATACATTTCTAATTACATTAGTGAAATAATTAATTATTCTTCAAGACAATGTCCTATTAAGTATATCCCCATTAGGGCAATAACTAATTGCTGTGTTTCGATACTTCAGATAATTTAGAATATTTCAGTGCATTAATATTTTGCAATAGGATAGAATATCCGTTTTAATTTCGCAATTCTTTCTGGATTTGTTATTAAAGCCGGGTTTTGACGATAATAGTCGACTTGAATAGTTTTCTTGTATGTAATCATCGATATAAGAATCAATCGATATCGATAGCCTGGCACCATGCGCAAAATCTATTGTAGAGCGAGAACGCTGATATGCTGTGTTGCTCGCACGTTTTACGACCCGGAATGTCAGGAAGAATTGCGTCCACCGAATGCATGATTAGTAAATAATAATATATCCTTAACACAAAACGTACCATGATCGGTCAAATGACCGTTTGTGGACTTTTGGTTAAAAGATGCATAAAATGTTATCGCTTTTTTACATCTGACTTCATGACTTTTGGTTATTAATATATGCAATTATTGTTACATATTTTTTCAATTTTTTAATTTGTTAAATATGATAAACACGTCTAGCCTAGCCGTTGTTTACCACGAGCGGTCATTTGATCGTAAGAAATATTTAGGGCCAATTTCTATATGAGACCTTTGAGTAAAAGAAAAAGTATGAGTAAATTTACAGGTTGGCTCAATATGTACTAATATTATAAAGGAGTACTGTTTTGTAAGTTTGTAAGTTTTTATGTTTGTAAGTTTGTGAGTTTGTATGTAGGGGGTAATCTCCGAAACTACTTATCCGATTTCAAAAATTCTTTCACTGTTGGAAAGCTCTATTATCGACGAGTGCTGTATTTTGCTGTGATAGATATTGGTTTTCAGTAAGAAATCACGATATTTGTAAATCAAGTCGGAAAAAATGAACTGGTGAGTTGTTTATCGGCGTGCGCTGAAGAAACGGTTTTATATATGTAAAAACAATATATTACAATAACTTCGGTCTTAAAGAGGACTTTAAAAGAGTCGAGCACAGTATGTATTTAACTTTTATATTTAAGCTGCAATAACTGCTTTTATGTCTCAAAAAAGTAAAAAAATAAGTAGGCAGTGTTTATTGAAGACGTTAGCAATAAAATAAGGATGCTTATTAGAAAAACCGTTATCACGGTAATAAATAGATATAAAATTAGTTACTTAGTGTAAGTTTTTAGGTGATATAGTTATAGTGGTACTATGAAATTAGTAACGCGTGGCGAGGAACAAGACGCGTACGTTTATGAGATATAATAGGTAGCGTGCATCTGAAGGGGGACGTCTTGCACTATATATCTAAAGGTAGCAACTAATAGGTTAATATTAAAAACACATTTTTAAAAACAAGATTAAATTAAAATGCTCTGTCCCGAGGCAGCAGTTATGTCATGGTGAAACTTAGAATGGGCTATCATAATTGATTGCGTATATAAAATTTCGTGACTGTGCTGTTGACCGTTGAGGGGTCCCCTCGTCGGGAGCCAATCCTGGGTGCAGAATCAGGTCATGCTTACCTTAAAAATGCATTGTCATTGGAACTGAACCAACATGTAAAATTAACTTAATAGGATTAGAAGAAGTGGTTCTAATTCTACTTGCAAAATTTGACCAAAACAAACATTGCAAGGCTAATAAAAGCTTGTAAAAAAGCAAATAAAAGCCAATCTTTATAAATTAACAAATAGATTCGGAAGTTTACGCGAAGCGAAGCCGTGGGCAACAGCTGCTATATAATACATTTGGGTTTCATGACATTTGTAACCGATATCGGTGAATCAAACCTACTTACCAAAAAGAGTCTGTTTATACAAAATGGGATATAAATGTAATCGGTCAAATTCGGGCTGCTAATGGAGAGGGGGGGGGGGGTCGAATTATAGGGAGTCACCAAGGAGATGCCGGCACCATGCTGATACCAGGATGTCGGTCCAGTGTCAGCATCCTGGTATTTAGCTGGTGCATCCGGTCACAGTGTCAGCATCTTGGTGTTAAGCTGATGCCAGCATCCTGAAACCGGTAGCAGCATCCTGGAGCCAAACTATTTCCCTGCTAAATGTAAGAAATATGTTTGCGGAAAATGTACATTGGAACCTCCGTGCACCTGTCAAAAATGCGGTCCGTAATGAATTACCTGTTATTTTTTGTTTATAATAATAATGGAAAAAATAGTTTTTTGCGTAATTACTACCTTGTTATTTTGTTTAATATTATCCTTACTAAATTCAATAATTTCTCCATTCAATCAGGAAAAATAAAGCTTATAATTAATAACCGGTCATTTGACTGCTTGCGGTACAAATAGGTGTATATCAAAACTCGTGTTAAATATATCAAAAACGGTATCTAAATATTTTAAAAATTATAATTAAATAACAGATTGTAAGATTAAACTTAAGTAATTTTCAAAACGCTAGCACTGGGCTCGGATTGGTTAGTAGGTCAACTCTAATCAGCTCACCCATACGATGAATAAAACCTACTGATTTAGAGTTGGTGCGTTACCATAACAATTGGTAATGCTTCTACGGTGATATTTATGTAGGTGATATTCACGGTGATATTTAGAAGGTAATGCTTCTACGGTGATATTTATAAAATCCTGGGAATCTTTGTAGTCGCAAGCTGTTAATTTAAATATTGTAGTAACCAACAAGTAAATATATTAAAAGAAAAAACACGACTGCTATTACAGAAAGTAAACTGTTGTATTTATAATTATGTCTATAACGTATTTTAATGAAATATTTATGATTTATGCATTTATCCATATTTCCATCCATCCCTCATTTGGTAAAGAAACTATCGTTGTTGGTTCCGCCACGAAGGGTTCGCTCTTCTCGTACGTTCGAAATTCCTCGTGTGAACACTAGTTACGCCCAAAACTCTGTTATACACCGCTTGATGACCACGTATAATAGTCGATTCGAAGATATCGACATTTTTTTTTGAATCAACCTAAATTCAGCGAGGCTGTCCTTAGCTCACTATAGGCGTCTAGGAAGCGATTATATAGTGAGTATACAAATTGTTTCATAACACTCAGAGCGAAAATGAGTATAGCAAAGAGTATAATTTGAATACCTATATCCTATCCTACATATATCTCATCCCTCTCCTGTCCTATCTTTGCAATAGTTCGATTGTAATTTAATTTAATTTAATTTAGTGCAATGCAACTTTGATTTACCGTATAAGAAAATAATTTAGGAAACAATTAATCGGCCAGCGAAACACTGTATTAGAATAATTAGTAATAATTAATGAAGCGCTGTATGTTTCCCGAAAATAAAATAAATAAATAAATAAATATAGATACCTATGTTTCTTAAAAAATATATTTAATTAGGTACTAAATACGACGTATTTATCTCAATTTATTGACATTTATATATATGGCCAATTAATTACAATATTTGGACAGTTTAGGTACCATATGACACTCGAGATGAAATAACGATTCTAAAAATACCACCCACTTCTAAATCAGCTGAAGCGTTTAGAAGTTATGGTTAATAAAGGAACCGAAAACATTTATAGATGAATCCTGAACATATTACCTACACTCTTTTTTTGTTGGACAGTCGTGTAAAAATAAGCAAGGGATACTCTTGTTCATTTTACCATGTCAATACATGCCCGTATTGCCTCTACCAACTACAGATTTTTTTTCAAGCGGGATTGGTATGGTGCTATTTTCAATAAATTGCCAAATGAAATATTTTTTTTTATATCTTAACCTGTCGGACTTTGACAGTGCCTATAGGCACTTTGCGTTGTTTGACAGATCCGCTCGTAACTGTAACACTACTTGTTAACATTATGTATAGATAAGATTTCTATATCTATGTACTTTTAAAGTAATTTATAGGATTAGGTTTTATTTTGAAATCAGAAATTTTTAAACCGCTTCATTTTTTAATACATTTAAATTCCCTACTAAAAATATGTACATAAATTTATGACTTATGTGTATAAATGTAATTAATTATGTTAACTTAACATATCTATAAAATTTATATGACAATAAAGGCAGAATATATATTAGGAGATGCTCTCAGATAATGATTAAAAAAATAAAGAATATTTAATATTTGGAAAAATGTCTAAGACATCAAGATATTTCTTCCACTGTTTCTTATTTTTATGGTCATAACTTTGTGTAGGAACAACTCAAACGTTTCTTTTCATATCGGAAATCTCACGTCACAATCAGGCACAGCATCGATCTCGCCTCGAATGCCAAAATATAAAAGATAATGAAATCCTCCTTACCCTTTTCCACACACGTAGTAGCACAATCTCTCACGGTTGACAGCTCGGTGACATATTTCTGGAAAGAAATAGATGAACCGGTTATAACAAGATTGGGAATTTCTGTGCCTTGTCATTGTATTTCTGTTTTATGTCTCTTTCTAGAGGGAAAATAATATAACAAATAACACTCTTTTGGATGGCTCTTCATTGTTCAATATACGCTAAGGTAGTCCTACTCTACTACTATAATCATGAGAATTATCATCTATATTCAACACACCATAAAGAAACACGAGTAACAATAACCAGACAGCACTTAATCCAAAAAAAGAGAACAAGTTTTGCACAAAAACACTTTTCTTATATTGCTCCTCGACTGTTCAACAAAATGAATAGTGTTTTTCCTGCAGGACTGAAATCTAGGAATAGTCACGGCGTAAAGAAAAACCTAACTAAGTCGCTTTTGACTATGGGTCGACAAAAAACGGAGACATTTATAACATATATATTAAAATAGACCACGATTTGTGTCTTATTTTGGAGACATATCTAACTTCTCAAATGTAACATAATAATATACAAAGATAATACAGCAAGCTACGAAAACCACTCTACCTTCTTTTATATTAAGCCTACCTTAGTACAGGCGAGGCTTAGTTAGGATGGCTTTGAATGTTAAAAATACATGTAATATTATAGATAAAAAAAGAATTTTGAATATGAATTTGAATTTGTTTTATCTCGAATATTTTCGAACTCTGAATGAATACAATGATATACTCATAAAAAAGAACAATAGACAATTTTAGAACCTTTCATATTTAGCAAAATATTTTATGACACACTTCTGAAATTTTGGCCGATAAAATTAATAAAACTTTTTAAGTATTTCAATCTCTGCTACAATATCTTTTGTAGATAGAGAAAATAATACTATGTGAGGATTAAAAAAATAATTTAAGTTTTTTTTATTATAGCGCTACTCATCCGCCGCTAGATACATTAGTAATATTTATACCATTAACAAATAATACGATAATAACTAGATCCTGCACATTATAGAAGAAATCATTGTAGACAAAAAAGAGCCAGGATAATGACGCTTTTCATGGCTAAAGAAGTTGCGACTGTGGTATAGAAGGACATTCGAAGAATGACACGTTCTATTCAGTTTTTCGTGTATGAAAATGTTCTTTAACCCTTCCTATTTGAGTTAACCGTTTTTGGTTAGACGCTTACAAATGCTAAAATTGTATCTAACCAATATTGGTTAGGGCGCTCCGCGCTGCGTAAAATGCCAACTTTTTAAATATTTATTCATTATTATCTTAATTGTTTGACGAGATAAGGTTATAATATTATAAATTTCAAATTTCAATGCAATCATTTTACAGTTATTCTTTTTACGATCCGTATAGTAGTTTAAAAGTTATGGTCGTTTTTCTCAAGGCCATCGACTTCACGCGCAAAACTGTCCCGGGCAGAAGTGACTACTAAATTTTTACCCCGCGATAGGAGGGGTTAAACAAAAAACTACTAAGATGAATAAAAAAACAAAAAGATGAATACATCAGATAGGATTTTTTTGTTCAGTTTGATTTACAGAATAACATTATTAAAAAAATCCCGATCTCCCAAATTTTAAATATTATCACTTTCCGGCTTTAAACATACAGACAAACCTTGTCACATATAGATAAAACTTTTTGTCGTAAAACTTTTTATAGTATAATATTATTCAAAATCTTTATACTGCATTCGTTTTAATATATTCATCAAACAATTTAGAAAATCAATAATTCGACAAAATATATAATTAGGACTTAGAAAATATACATTTTAACTCTCAAGGAAATATATGTAATTTCTAATAGCTAAGTAAAACAGTCAATACCAGCCATTATTTCCTATGCGATTTTGAAAAAGTCTATGTGTTATAGTTGCAAGTGCCCATAGTTGCACGTATTGCAAGCTGAGTGTCATGAAACACAAACAACTACTAATAGAATGAAATTGAACATTTATGAAGCTGTAATTTAAAATATTTATTCTTTTGACACTCATATAGTCACTATTATAAATTATTATATAGTGTATTCTATTATTCTAGATGATTACATTCACTTACAAAATCTAGCCTTTTACTTGGGCAGGGTTATCGGCGCTAACTGAACAGGATACGTGACGATTTGAATTATTCCGGTTCGTCAAACTCGTTTATCATTCATCTCCATTCGAAGACTTAGACGCGATGAGAAAAGAGAGATAGGCCCATGATATATGATACTGATAAAGGATACTACCGCGACGTAGCAAGAAATACGATTACGATTGAATTAGATTAAAGTATTTAAATACGAATACTTCAATCTAATTCAATTTACAGCGCCTATGTATTATGTATCGCGACACCTGAAGATCGTGCGTTTCTCTATCACTACTTTCTTGCCTCTCTTTTATGTCGTGAGTATCTCTTCTCTCTCTCTCACGCTGCTGCCGCAACGATTTTCAAATTTCAACATTTAAATTAATTTATTCATTTCCAATTTACATTTCTACAATTTTAAATAGTCAAAACCTAACTAGGCGGCCGCCTGTTCAAAGGTAGACAATTTATTTTTATCGTTAATTCACTACTGATATATTTATTGTTCGAGGCACCGTAGTATTTATTAAATAAGGTGCGTGCGCTTTTTGCTGCTTATTCCCGGACGCCTTTGTATAGCACTCTGTCACTTTCTTCAGTTGTAGGATCGTTCATTGGTCTGTTCACAAGCATCGCCACAGCCCTGCGTCGTGGTGGTCAAAGTTCACGGCGATTTCAAGAGCAGCCCTAGATTGTCATCCCTAAGTGCTAAAGGCAACATTTCTTAGGACCTTTATAAACTATCAGTTTTATTGATTTGAACATTCGACACTAACGACGGATATCCAATCGCCTTGGCACGTGCTTGCTTGGCGCCTTCAATACATAAACCTTGGCACTACTGGTGATAGAAGGAATACTCCCAGCCGACTTGGTAGTCCTTGAAGCCCCAGCCTGGCTTCGTCTGGAAAAAGAAGAACGCCATCAAGCCACGTATAGCAAAAGCAGCAGGGCCATCAGAAATGAAAGTTTATGTGTTTGGTAAGAACGGAGGGACTAAGGAGAGACTGGGCGATTACATGCCGTTTCTTCCCTTTGGTTTCGGAGCGAATAATAAGGCATTTATTGTATGTTGACACCATACTATGCAATTAATTAGAGGTCACGGAGAGATAAAAGGCAAATTTCCCGAGAGTTGCCTTTTGTTTGATGTTGTGGTGTACATGTATTCTTAGTTTGGTATGTGGACGCGGGGAATCAAATTATCTTCGCACTGTTCTGCTACTTTGTGAAAGCTTGGATTAAAAAAAAGAGCTAATAAGAGGCCCAAGAAACAATTTCGATCGAAATATTATTAATATATAAGCGTCTGCTATTGAATGTGTTTTGTATAAATTCAATTTATTTAAAAAAATTCGTTTATATCTAGATGTCTCATGTTTTGTCTATTTCAAATACTGTATAATTTTGTAAAAATATTCTATAATAAATGGCAAATATCCTGATTGGAAATAAATCGGTGTAATTCATTATTTATTATATGAAAAGCAAATTATCCAGTGCCTGCTAACGCCAGTCCTCTAGCGGTAGTGGAATACAGTTAATAAAGTCTATTAAATAAAATAAAAAACCATTTTCACGGATTAATTGTAGCCCAAATTGAAAAAAATATCTGTAGCGATTATGTCCATATCTTTAGTAGCATGGACTATTTCCCATAAGTTTAACCCGTATTACTCTCCGGAACAATCAATAAACATAAATAAAAAACCGATGATGTCGATATATTCAAAAGGATCAAAACTTATCGATTCAACACGCAGCACCGTCCTGTATAGGTATTTTGATTATATCGATTTTTTTGTGCGTGCGTGCATTCTATGAACGTTTTTCTACTTGTTACGAGGAAATCATGTAGCGAAGTAACTTTCTAAGGATGCTTTTTAATAAACTTTACATATTAGGAAAATATTATAAAATCCCAGCCATCCCAATAGAAAAACCACACACAAAAACGTGGTGATTTTATATGGGATTTTACAAACGTGGTGAAGTTGCCCACAATGGATTTTACATAAATCTGTCATATTGTGTCATGATTTCCTGGCCAGACTACTATAGAATATTACAATATACAATACTAGTTTACACAATAAGAGTTTTGAAAGACTTATCTATCTCATTTTCTTGCTTTGTGTCAAGTTGGACGAGAGATCGCTGAGCGGGTGGGACAACGAGTCCATTCCTCGGGTTCGGGATTTTGATATCCCAAATCTCGACGGGATTAGTCCAAGCCTCGGCTGACATACATACCTACTTACCAGAACTGCATCTTCTCAATCTTTTTAGATATCTTTTAACGTCGCTACTTAAGTAACTTTTTTATAAAATTGAGTTTACAACAAACTTTTGACGTGCAAATCAAGTAGTTTAGAGCAAGGGTGTAGGAAGAGGTTAGTTATTTCAAAAGCCCGAACGATATTTTATGCTTGTTCAATCGAAAGTATTTTTTAAATTTCCTAATGGTTTAAAAATATTTATGATATCTAAGCTTTCCAACCTTTTAGCTCAAGTACACGTAGTCCGATTTCAAAAACATCTTTCTACATACTGTTTTTCTTAATAATTCGGAGAGATTCTCTTTGTGTGACTGCTCTCCGATTCGGCATGGAAATCTAAATTTAATCAGCTCTTTTATTAACCAAAAATACGTTCGCAAAAGAATATTTCAACGGGCTACGTTTTCTTGAGATATCGTGGCCTCAGACAAAGAATGGTCTATTTTTTCGTATTCCGTTTTGCAAAAAAAAAGTATTTTAGATGAATTCAATACGCTTTTAGTTTCTGCGTTATATATGGTAAATAGGGTACATTTCAAAATATGTCGAATTGCTGGATGATATAATATAGCAACTTACAATTTCATTGTTCACATTTTTACTTCTAGACGAGTTTTTTTAAATTTATTGTGTATTATTTCTTATACTAAGTATATTTAGTAAGTACCTATGCTCTTACTAGTAACTAATAGGAAGGGGAAGTTGTAAATATAATGTTCACTTTGGGAGACGCTGCTCTAAAAATACTTACCGCCTAAATATGACTTTAGAATACTCATATGTCATTATCAAATAATTATAACGTGACTTTAATCCCTATTGGCGTATCTATCTAGGTATAAGTACGCTTAGCCGCTTTAGTCGATGTTTTAGGATATCTACCCTTTTCGCGTCGAACCGCAGCATCCATTAAGTTGTCAGCTCGCCTTAATATCTATCGAGGTACAGCCACTGGTATTTCAGCGGAGTTTAAGTAGAATTTGGTAGGAGAACCTATCATTTTGTAGCATTAAATAAATAATAATGTCAAATAGGTACAGTTATTGATTATATATGGTATTAGATTAATGAATGTTGTAGAACGTTCTAGAAACCTTTTTTCGTCGGCGGCATGCAGGCGGCGCTGATAGCATTGTCCAGCGTAAATAATAGCAATTTATTTGGCCATTTATAATAAAGTTGATAAGTATGTTTTTTATACTGGACTGATTGATTATACATGATTTGGGAGCTAAGGGGCCCTAATGCTGAGTTGGCCACGATGACCCATTCTGTTCAGGGTTGGTCACACTCACGGGTCAACACCCATCCGTTGGCATCCACGCATGAAATGCGAGCCTGGATAGGACTCTGGCCGGGGTTAGTTTCCCCTAGGAATCAATCTTCTAGCGCTCCTGGACGGTCTGCGCTCCGTACGGCATTGCCAACCGATTGCGCACTCTGACTTACAGTCGGGGGAGTCTGGAAGCAGTACTGTTTCCTATAGAGCGGGGGTGGTTGCGGACCTTAAGGCGACTGCTCTTAAACGACCATCGGCTACCCGATCCTAGGTGAACGACCGGGCAAAGGATGCGGTGGTCCGCGATAGATTCCGTATACACCGTTTCACCGCTTCGTAAGGGAGAGGACCGCGCAAGCGACCTCGAACTCTTGACCAATCGAGAGACTGGAGTAATCTGGTCGCAATTGGAAGTAAGGGCGTGAGTGTAAGCCCGCTGGGTAGCATTCCTGGCTATCTCGCGGTTAAGGCGTTGGCCTCTTACCGGCTAGTGGCGGAGCTTGATGGTGGACTGTTTTTGTCTTAGTCTTCTGCGCTCACGTCAGGGAGACAGAACGACTAATCGTTAAAACTTCCAGAGGTGACGGGCTCGCCCGCTGTAGTTGACAACTCTAGTTAATTGATTATACAATCCCAATAATTTAAACCAATGATCACTATAATAACATGCAATTATTACTACAATTTAACGCATTTTTTCATAGGCTGATTACATCCCAAAAGTAATACTGAGAAATAGAATACCATCTCTTAGTCTATCTGAAAGTTAAAGTTCGTATTTATTACGTAATAAATCCTGTATATTTAATAACAAAATAACAGTTTAATGTAAACAATATTATAATAATAAGAGCTATTATGTAAAATTTCTTTGTTAAGATACTATTTGTTAATTCTTGTTATTTTATTTCGAGATAGGATAACGTACCTATAGGTGCGTTTAGAACGCCATCTCATGGCGCCATCTCAACGGCGCCACATCAAACATAGGAGAAGATTTCAAATCTCATTATGGTTATCTTTTATCTACCATGTATTTTTAGTAATTATATAATGATAATATATTAGTAATTCTCGTTATCATTGATTATCAAAATTTTATTCTGATTTAATACCTACCTAATTTACCCTTTTAATACCTACCTAACTTAACTGATTTTGTATTTTTATTAAAATATGTTTTTTTTTGTAATTGTTTAAATTAATTTATATTCGCAGTCTTGTTTTGAATGAAACAAATATACCTACGCCTTAAAAGCAGTTTGTGACGCACTGAATAATTGCAAAACTCCATGTTTAGTACCGACACCACAATCACAATAAAAAAATAAACTAATCCTTTTTTTTGGAAATATGCTTGCCATTTAGTCGTTGCGTTTTGTAGTAAAATCCTATCTGTCAAACCGTACTATGGCATTATGCGATCGTATACCCTAAATAATCAATGGTACAAGAATATAAGGTGACAACATTTTTTTATGATAATGATAGGAATGTAATGTGTTCAGGGTTCATCTATGTATGTTTTCCGTTTTTTTACTACACCATGACGTCTTTATGCTTGACCGATTTAGAAGAATGGGGTATTGTTAGAATCGTATGTTATTACGAGTGTCAAAGGGCACTTAAATGTTTAAATATCAAGTAAATTTATTTATTTATTTATTTAAGAATTAATTACTATGAAACATTGATTAGCTTATAAAAATAACAGGAACCGAATGGCAAACCCTTAACCTTTTGCTTATTTGTTTCTGTCACCCAACTGGGACTAGCCCGTTCTAGGGTGGACAGGACTCCAATATTACAATCAAGATTGCTTGATTGCTTGGTTGCTTACAAATATACAAGTTTTAGTAAAAAGCTAATGACACTAAATTGCCCTAAAATGTGGTCTTCAGAATAAAATAAAAAAATAATAATAATAAAAAACTATTAAAAGATAATATAATAAATAAAATGCAATTCCATTATTTAATCTGCAATAAATATCATATAAAATTCGATTAAATAAAATAAATAAAGTTATATGTGAGAAAAGGAAGAAACGGTCATTAATATTTATTAATATAAAATTACCTAGTCTAAAAAGTATACTTCATTGTCAAAGTCAAATAATTTTTGGTAGTTAGTTCAATGTTAAAATATACTTAACATATATGTTTAAAAATATGTTAATAATTTGTGCACCTAAGTTTTATTATACTATTATTTCTAACATTTGATGTATGGTTAGTCTGTCATGATTCGATAACCATTTCTTTAGTTTATTTTTGAATTCCCTGAATGTCAAGTTCATTTTTATTTCCATATTGATCAGATTGTAAAATCTCGGCGCAATGAAAGAGTAATGTCTTTGTCCAAATGATGTTTTCCTTCTGGGTATTATTGAGCTATTTTCTAAAACTTGTCTCGTTGGTCGCCGGTTCTGAATTATTCCTAAATTTGAGTTACTGTCCAAAAATAGCCTTAAGAGGGAAGTTTTTAGAAAAAGTTGCCTACAGTCAAGAACTTTAGCTTCCTTATAAAGTTCATTAGTGGGATGGCGATATGGTCTACGTAGAATAATTTTTAATATAAATTTCTGCGCAACTTGCAATGGCTCTAGCAGGGTTTTACCACATCCACCCCTAAATAGTTGTCTAAATGTCCAGATGTCAATAAATTACCATAAATATGTCCATTCCGAGTACATTCCGAAAATATATATGTATCTATATGGATTTATACATAAGCCATAAATATTTGATTAAAAAACCACAATTAAAATAATTATAAATACAGTAGTTCACTTTTGCAACGGCAGTTGTGTTTTATATTCCTTTTAATATTTTACTTGTCTTCTTATTACCTTATAAATTAACGCTAGGAAACTTAGGATTGAAAAAATCGAAATTTAAGACTAATTTAAAAATCGAATAGAGACATGTCCTCGTTTTTCCAAAAAAAAGGGCCTTTTACTCGTATATAGAATTGAGATAGGTATGATCCATATGGTTGGTATAATATTTTTAATTTATTCTTCTAGTTTTATCGAACAAGCGAATCAATAAACGTGACGTTCTATACCGTTCTCCCCAATCCCTATAATAATTTATGTAAAATTTATGTAATAAATTTTGCTACGCCCTTACGGTAAAACTCGAAACCGTCTCGCAAGTGGCAGCTCGCTAGAAGCGCTCTGCTATGAGTGGAATGAACGTTGAACATCCCTTCATATGTCTGCCGACCTGCCGCCATTTCATCTGCACTCCTAACGTCGCCCGAGGATAGATAAAGTAATATGTGCAGGTGGAGTGATGGCGAAAGCGATTACCTTTACCTCGGCAGTTTATCGCGACCCGCAGCCAACATCTGCATAAATTAACCATTTAGTTTTATCTTTTGAAGGAGTTCAATATTTCGCTAGAATAGTTTGATATTTCGACTTCAATTTCATACTGTTTATTCTTGTCTATTTATTTTCATTTATCCCTTGATATGTCTAGTCTACAAAAAAAACACGCCGTTGGCACTTAAACAAAGACTGTGTTGCTCCTAACTAGGAGAGCCTGTTCTAAGGATATTACCAATACAAAAATTATTATAATATACATAACTCACAAAATCAAAGAAAAACTGAATAAGATTAAGTTAAAATAAAATTTACACTACGCCAAAATAATTTTACAATTATACACAAGTTAAAATATCCTACTAATATTATAAACGCGAAAGTTTGTATGTATGTATGGATGTTTGTTACTCTTTCACGCAAAAACTACTGAACGGATTTTGATGAAACTTTACAATAATATAGCTTACACATCAGAATAACACATAGGCTATAATTTATAATGATATATGGTTTTGTATCATCATTATCGCAATTTTCCATCACCACGCGGGTGAAACCGCTGGGCGCAGCTAGTATATAATAATTTATAATAATAACTAATAATATATAATAGTAATCATAAATAATAATTTATAATAATAAGTAATAATATATAATAATGATAAAATCGAAGACTATCGCGGTTGTTTGACATTATAAATAGGATAGAAACGAATTTGCCGCATGAAATTTGTACCACCCGAAGTTTCGGTGACTTTGCAGCCGCCGTTGTCCAGGATAGTCTACTCTTGTCCAGCCGCCGTTGTCCAGGGTAGTCTACCCTGGACAACGGCGGCTGCAACGTCACCGAAACGCCGGTTGCTACAAGTTTCACGCGGTAAATTCTTTTCTATTCTATCTATATAATAATTAGTAAAAATACGTATATAGAAATATCATGCCATTCGTGTTTTGAACTATTTTTCAGAGTTTCTTCCGATGTTACCGATTGATTCCGTATCGTATATTTTGTTGGCTGGCCAGTCCAGAAGATTCACATGATTTTCTCAAAACCTCTTCAGGTCACACAATAAACCACACAAGAATTTCACCAACTCCATCGGCCGCCTGCAACCCCAGACAATACTGCCTCGTGCTTGTTTCAACGCAGTGATGACGCACTCGGGAAGGCATTCTTCAACCACTCTTCGCCTTATATAGATCACAAGGACTACCAAAAATCTGATATTTTCGAAGAAAGTTCTACTATAATTATATGTATTTTATTTACGATAAACCATTTTATTACTATGACTTAACCCATGTTTATTACAGAAAATCGATAATGCTATAATTACCTAAAAATTGACTCGTCAGACCACACAATATAATACTAATTCTCCTCTGTCTAATGTTGATGCCTCACAGCCCAATCTAGCCAATATTTTTTGTTTTTTTTTCAGTGGCTTTTACCTTGCTTCTTCTCGCTGTCCTGGCACTAAATGGTGTTCAAATTTATTTAACCAAAGCAACAGCGGGGTCGAAAGAAGTTTTCTTTTGATTTTTCAAAGACTTTCGAATCAATATCCGGTCCTCACGGTCCGTGGTAATCCTTTTCCGACCTGTTCTTTGTGTCTAATGGGCCCTGTTGCAGTTTGGCCACTAAGATCCATGTGTTCAGGGTCGGTCAAACTCACGGGTGAACACCCATCCGGCGGCCTCCACGCAGAAGTGCGAGCCAGGGTAAGACTCTGGCCTGCGGGCCAGTTTCCCCTAGGAGTCAACCTTTTGGTACTACTGCCTACCTACCGTACTAGGCCGAGAGAATTCAGCGGGTGGCAATTTTATAAGAGTAAAGTAACTTTTTCGGCTTTCGTAGGTTTAATAGTCGTTGGCGATTCTGTTTTCATTTTATAGCATCTATATTGTTTTGTTTTAGAGTCCTTTCTTTTGGTATAAGCCAAACCCGCTGACCTCCCAATGCCGCGAATACATACCATGATGATTTATTTATGATTTACATATCGCTATCACATTTCCCCAAACTTTAGCTTCCGTTTTTGCGCTTCACAGTCACAATCTTTCAAGTAGTTTTCTCCGTTGTACGAGTAATGTTAACAGATGTTTCTTTATTTCTTAATTCAAACATAATTGGTTCGATTTATAAGGTCTATATATTGATTGTAATGTAGAATATATAGGACAAACTGTACTGAAAACATTAGCTTCGTTGTTCTGTAGCATACATTACGAACTAGGCCCGAAAGCTATCCTTGTAAGTCGTTGATTAATTTCGTTTACTGACTGGTTGTATATTGTATATAGAATCGAAAAATATTTAAATACATGAAGAATATTTTCGCGAAAAGAATATAAAATTAGAGTCAACCATGTAAAGATAAATAATTCATCATTTCTAGTAGACTATATAATTTCGAATTTAATTTGATACTGATAAAGCAAAAACATTAGAACCTAAATCTTCCTTTCAGAATTAATATGGTCGGTAATTAGTAATGTTTTTTTTCCAATTCCTTTTATACCCAACAATAATTGAAACACAAGGCAAGTAGTTTGGTTATTTCATAACCTCTACACTTTCCTTATCAAATGTCAAGAATACAGTGTGTCCCGATGAGTCGTCTCAGTGTGTTCTCAGTCCGACTGTATTCTCTACCTACCTAAGTTACCATACTTAGGTTCTCTAAACAGCACTCTCAGGGCTGCAAAGTGCAGTATGTCATTGTGGTCCACTTTGCGGTGCTTTTTTCCACTTCCTTAACAGTTCAAGGCGGAAAATGTTCCATAGGCGAACAGAAACCAGTGCTTCTCGACATTGTTAGTTAATGTTAAATTTTAAAATTCCGCCTATATTTTAGGCCATACAATATAGTCTATATTTTTTATAAATAACAAATTGAGGATGGTCAATAGAGGCTTTATTGAAGTAAATGTAAACATCCTGATTTTATGTCTATATAATATGTACCAAAGCTTCAATTTTTAAACATGGCTTTGAGGCTTAACCCTTTTTATATTGGGCGAAGGCATATTTGTGTAGGTGAAAAGGGTCGAGAATCCCATCAAAAAATTGCTCGAGAGCAATTCAAATATTGCGGGGTTGCACCCAAATAGCAGTGGCGTGCCCAGGGTTCGTAAATAGGGCAAGCCCGACATACCTTTTTGTGTTTTTTTACGCTTTTTATAGTAAAAAAGTGGTACCTCTTTACTCTTTAATCTTCAGTTTGAAATTTACTGCTTGGGTCGTACATTCAATAAAGCACACTGAAGGCATGCTACTGCAAGACAGAATTTAACATATACTTATCAGCAGTCGCATACCTCTAGTGGCTTTAAAGGACTCTCTTGCGTCGTTGCGTCTCAAACGAGGTGCTGAGTTATTTTGTAGATTGTTTTCATAAATTTGATCAAATTCATATTGAAATTCAACACGTAACCAAGTCTGAAATTCCTTTATTTTGTTTTTCTTCATTAATTCCTATAACCCACATCGACTTGTGATTTTTGAAGAATGTTGTACAAGCTCTCAGCTTTTTCAAAAATTCGGCGGAAAACAAGGTGAAAAAATTTAAATGGAATGATCGCATCGAGTTTTCAAAATTCTCCGCTGCTAAAACCGTATCCCCGTCCCAGTCCTGCGGGTTGTTACATATGTCAGAAAACAAAATAATAAGAATACATTACTGACCACAAAGGACAATTTCCTCCATATTTTATCAGGCACTAAAAACCACAAATCAATTGAAATTACACAATAAAAAATTAGCCCGACGTCACTCGCACATTTAAATCCAAACTAATTATAATGAAGTCGCGCTTTCTGTTGACACGTTCGCATTCACAGTTCGCATTCAACGTCATGGCTAAGCAAGCCCGGCTTAACTCCCGATACAAAAGTTGTATATAGACATATATTGTTTAGCGTAATTTGCCACAGGTGCGAATGAGAGGAACACTGATTTTGAAAGCCGCATTGAAAGCCCAATATGTGCGAGTGAAACAGCAATCGCGCCCTGTCGATAATTATCGCACCTGTCGATAACAGTTTTTTTCTCGCGTGGAGCGAGCTGTGCGCGTTAGATGGCAGTAGTAGCGCTAGCAAAATAATTTATTTAATTGTTTTTTTTACGAATTGTGTTATTAATTTATTTAATCGTTAATTTGGAAGTATAGGCAAGCCAGGCTTTTCGGCTTATATGAAGAGACCGCCACTGCCAAATAGAATCCCATTTACCTATACATATTGTGTAATAATTTGTCAAGAATTTGAAAGAGGTCACATTATAATAAATAGAAAAATAGAGAGAATTTGTAGGACATAAAATATATAAAAGGTAGTATCTTTTTTATTTCATTGTAGTTTCATCCAGTACAAAGATGGATAAGTCAATAACATATAGCCCAGGGGTTGGGTGCTAGGGGGTAGAGGTGGGGGGGGGTTCTTGAATAGATAGGGAAACATTTCGTGTACGAGGTGACTCCATTTTTAATCGATTATCTATTAAGATTCGTGTATGGAATGCGAAAGTGTTTGACATTTTCTCTACCGTTTCAAAATTATTTTCTAGATATGATATTTATCGTATAGTTTTCTATTGGGTATCAATCGAAGATTTAGTCTGTCAGTTCTTTTCCAAAAAAATAGGCACTAGGTAATCGCAAAAATTACAATTTCGCAAAATATGCAGTTTAAAGATTCGTGCATATTTGGAGCGAAATAGATTGTACAATTAATTGATATCATTCGCAATTAGTAAGTTGCAAAACGATGGAGTAGTAATCTACATAAAATTTAAGTTACGGGCAACAGTCAACGATATAATAATTATCAATAATACAATTTGCCTCAATATTGTAGGTTCGTTATATATTTTATAGGTCGCCGAGCACATCCACATATCCCAATTTTAAAACTCATTGGATAATGCTTTGGCGTAGTCCCAAGATTAGGGCATTAATATTAATATTTTTAACTAGGGCGTACGTTATATATAACAGGGATTTAATTAAGTAATATTTGGTTTAATAATAGACCTACGAGGGTAGGTGTCATTAGGATGGTTGTGTTTAAAACCAAAATAATATCAAAATCATGTATATATAGAGCAACAATAACTGACCTACCCGTGGTAGGAATATGTATTTTGTGTAGGGCATAAAAAATGTATTTTCTCGTATAGGCTCGTATAATTAATAATAATAAAATAATCACTGATAACGAACTGTTTCTTTAGAATCAAATAAATTAATGGGTTACTATTTAATTGCATGTGCGTTTATACAATGTTATATGATATAAAATCGAAGACTATCGCGGTTGTTTGACATTATAAATAAGATAGAAACGAATTTACCGCGTGAAATTTGTAGCACCCGACGTTTCGGTGACGTTGCAGCCGCCGTTGTCCAGGGTTGACTGAAAGAGCTGTCAATCCGTTGTTTTGCGGGTAGGCCGTATACCGCTACCGCCACTGCCTAAGTTATAACGGTGGTGGGGGGCCGGGCTCGGAGGGCGTGAATTTCGAAAATCCGTCTTGCACACAACACTCCCTGTATCCTGTCTTACGTCGTTGCGTTCGGCGTTCGGCGGCGGGAACATTTTAAGAAGAGGGTTCCACGTAGAAGAGAGTTTGTAACCGTTGTCTCTATTGAAGTTCGGGGTTCTTCTTATTTCAATAGCTTCAGGATTTTCTTTAGTCCACGTGATTTTTTAATTACGATTTTTTGGCTTTAATCTTTGCAATATCTATTATAAAGGGATTCTAATCACCGGATAGAGAAAATTTTAAATCCTGTCATAAATGAAATTGAATATAAAATATCGCTTTTCAAAAGGGGAACATATTTTATAGCCGTCAGTTTTATACGATATATCTACCGGATGAGAAGTTATCGTCGAAATTTTAAAATTACGCAGTTATTTTACAAGATTGCGGCTTAAGCATAGTCGGGTTTTATAAGGGCTTACTGAACAGCATGTGTGTTCCTAATTTATTGACCCGAATATCCTGAAATTTTGCAATGTTTTTTGGTCTTTCCTATTGTATAGAGACCGAATATTTTTTAGTAATTAAATGCGCTCATCAGAGAGATCCATCTGGAAGTCACGACATATATGACACTCGTTACAAAAGGATTCGCCATTTTAGCGGCTTATTTGGTTTATGTATTTCGCGCACAGTTTAGGAGCTTCTGTATTTTCTGCGGGTCTGAATCAGTCTGGCTCACCAGCGGCTGATGCCGTAGATGTGATATTTTATCTGGCGGCGTGACCAACAGGTAAGTAAACCAAAGATTGCTATTTCAAAATGATTTTAAACATGCCAAAATCGATCAACTATTGTGTTAGAAAGAAATAATCTAGCCGTTGTTAAAAATATTCTAATATTAGATATACCGGTCAGTATCAATATGATACTCATTACCGCACCAGTGTTACGTTTCTTTGGCAGTACAAATATCGTTTGACGATGGGGGTTTATCTCTTTACGGTGCGCCATTGTTTCATATCTCTTGTCTTTGTATGTGAGACCAACGTGGCGCTGGGCGTTGCGGTTGACCGCCAACCCCGACTAATCCCAGGGATTCCAATTTTCGCCGCCTGCCCGACAAAGATGGCAATCTTCCCGCCAAAAGCGAGCCCACCGCCGCAATCGCGGCTTAATCGACGTCGCCGACTCATATTGCTTTGTTCTTTCGTCGTTGCTCGAAAGAATATGAAGGCAAAGAAACCGCAAAAATAATTTGAGACAAATATTCAGCGTACTTATGAAGATACCTATGTAGGTAGGTATATGAGTATTATGATGTCGAAGGGTATCTAGCTTGACATTAATCGGAACGGGTGTTTATTTGAGATTCGGCTTTTAAAGGCATTCATACCCAGCTGTATCATTCTTAGCTACCAATAGATGGCATTGTTATTGTTTTGATTATTCTACATAAAAATAGCTCAGCTTTCAAAGCTGAGGTCACAAAATGGTAACGTGCAAAAAGAAGAGGCAAATGCGAAAGGCAGCTCATGGAAATTGTGTCCTTAAATAATAAAGAAATGTTTTTGTAACTATTTATTTTTGTGTATTTATATATGTACGTATATATAAAGTGTATATTGAATATAGGTAGGTACGTTTATGTATATATGTGTGTGTGTGTGTATGTGTATATATATATTTAAATATGTATATGTGTGTATTTAAATATATGGAACTATTTATTATAATGCCTATGTGGGTAATTATCCTTTTGTCCTTTTATTATTACCGCATTACTAACTAAAATTACGTGTCCCATTTCTTCAAATTTTATAACTTATGTTGTCAATATTTTCATTATTTTAATTGAAAATTTATAAAAAGAAAAGTGAACTAGATATGTAAAAAATATAACACTGGTATCACTCCAGAACAGACTGTGGTCTATTAATGCTGATAAAATCCATCAAATCTGTACTTTCTTTGCTTCGCAAACAATGATTAAGTATTTTTTTCTTTTCTACGCTGTATTATTTATGTCATGATTGTAAACTTTTATTCTATATTTATATAAATAAAAATGTAAAAAAAAAATGCTGTCGTAAAACCCTTTTGAATGAAATTATACATTTGTACGAGAGTACCTATAGGAATAACACATTAAAAAAATATTACTACAATTCTATATACTCCAGTTACTGAATATTTTACCGAATACACATCACTTTGCCCACCTACGCCATTTGTGCGTGTGCGCTGAGTCTTGCCAGATGAAACATCGCTGCCTCAGCCAATGTCGTGGATCGTGTAAATTTACCCATAATTTGCAACTGTCGATTCCACAAAATAGTTTTTTTTTCGATATACAGGCAAGCAATAGATTGCTTGGTAAGAAGAAGATCCCTGATAGTGAAAACCTACTGACCAAAAAAGCAGAAAGCATCCTTCTACAAGTTATTTCGATACTTATACCTATATCTAGACTGCTATGAATAATGATATGATATTTTCGTAACATTTTCCATAATTACATTTTTGAGACCAAATGACGCTAAAAGCACAGTATACCACCCAGTAGCTTTACTCTCGAGCTACAAGGCAATGCGGGAAGAGGGTGCGAGGCATGTGGGCAGAGGGGTTCGCACGGCGAATGCCTCTGCCCGCTCGGATAAGCGTTCGGATATCTGCGTAGGCCGAGTAGCAAAACATCTGGCAACCATATCCCAGCCCTTACGACTTGTGACGTATTCGCTTTGATTTTAATTTTATTCTAAGAGAAGCTATTGTCTGGTATACTGTGCTAAAAGGGACCTTGCCGGGCTGAATTTATGTATAGTAATACATTCCATTTATGTATAGTAAGTTTTGGTATTATGGCACACTATAAGCCTTTTCGAAAATAAAACTGGGAATCAATCAGTATTTATTGGTTAAGTCAGTTCTTCAACTTATCAGTAACTTAGATCTAGGAGCTTGGGGCAAAATAATTTCTAATAATAACTAAAAATATTCTTTTTCGTAACCTCGAACAAGTAATACATTTTAAACATGGTAGGGCAATATGGCCTAGTGCCATATTGACCTGAAATATCCTATTGCCCAGCAGAACAAACGATTCAAATAACAAGTTGCACGTTATTTTGCAGTGAAAAAAGTTCCACTTCCGAGCTTTCCTCATGAGCCCAGAGCTTCTTTTTTAATTATTCTTGCAAATGTTTTTGTACTGGGATGAGGTCCACAATGTCGATTTAGCGGCCTTCCTGCCTCGGTTACTAGTTTTCTAGGTGCTATTTCTGGTATAGGGAGTAAATGATATGGTGTTATAAAAGCACTGGAAGTCGACGGCTCACCATCGGTGGAACAAATGAACTCCCAGCACTCATAAATATTACGCAGGTTATCAAAGAACTCATGTCATTAGCACCAATTTGGTTTTTCCCCTTTTGGCTTAATACTTACTTGGGGTATTTGGAATGGTACAACAGTTATGCTTGTCTTGTTTACATAAAAAATTATGTTGGGAAGGAACTTGTTTTTAATGATCTTCGAGTCGTTGGCTTAAGAGACGCTAAAGTCACTACAGGTTTAATATATTCCTGCATACCATTCTTTTACTATCGGGGCGAAGTCGACTGTTTTAGCGCACATTGCTCGATGCAGTGTAGCAGCGTGAAACGCGGCAAGCACATTACATTACAACGTCGAATGCAGCGACAGCACAGCAGATTATTATTTACCTTGGCTTAAGCGATACGTGGATACCGGGGCGTGGAAAACAAGCCTCAGATAAATTCTCTGCTGGTTGGCGGTTCGCGACAAAATATCGCCGACGAGCCGTGCCATGCCATCTATTGCAGGCGCTTCCTATTAACCATTTGTAATAGCTAGCATTTGTAATAATTAATGTCAAACAGACTAATAGATGGCATTTTAATATATCCGTATTTTATCAGCCTATATAAAAATGCGATAGATGGCACTAATAATTTAATGTTATTATTGGTACCATTGGTTAAATATTTTTTTTTATAATCAATCAGTCATTTAAAAAACCTTTCATTATCAGTGTTATAATAGATGAACAAATAAATTGCTATTAGTTTCGATGGACTGTGATACCAGCGCCACCTGCATGTCGCCGGCGTAGAAGAGTTACTAAAACGTACTATGTATGACGTTGAGCAATCTGATACCATACATAAACAATAATATAACCATGACCTGTCCAGATGCACTGCGTCGAAATCTATGATATTCACATTATCTGTATGCTGACATAATAGGTACGGAGCATTTGTTCTGATTATGACATGATGTTTTGGTACATTCGGATGGCTGGAATGTACTCATAATTGAAATGAACAGCTGTTACTAGGCAATACAATGATCTTGATTCTGGGCCCGCATATCTGAAAGCGGTTTATAAATTCGCATTGAAGATGGCTAACTATATGAGCAAATACAAATATGGGCAAATACTCTGAGAATGCTGAACATCATTTCCAGAACTGGCATCAACAGCCAAGATCTTAGAAAAAGAGTGTTACTTACAATTATATTAAGTTCTATAGTGCAATACGAGCCATCGACAACAGTCTAATGCCGCACAAGAGTTCCAAAGACTTTTCTATTCGAAATCCTTCTACATCATCAACTGGTCATGGTATGTTCACTAGCTTTAAACAGATTATTTGTATGCTCTCACTCAAATTGATTCTTGAGAAAACAATACGAGACTGGCATCAATATAATAGAATTTCCTCCTTTGCCATTCGCCTTGAGTCAACATCTAATCCCTTGAATTGCAACTTGGGTTGTCGACTACAGCGGGCGAGCCCGTCACCTCAGGAAGTATTAACGATTAGTCGTTCTATCTCCCTGGAAGTGAACGTATAAGACTTGGGGACGAAACAGTCTACCGTCTAGCTACGCCACAAGCCCGTAAGAGGCCAACGCCTTAACCGCGAGATAGCCAGGAATGTTACCTGGCGGGCCGACACTCACGCCCTTACTTCCAATTGTGACCAGATTACTCCGGTCGCCGTAAGGTCCGCAACAACCCCCGCTCTATGGGAAACACTACTGCTTCCAGACTCCCCAGACTGTTTTGGGGAGCTAACGGGCCCATGATGAGGTGGCCACGATGACCCATGTGTTCAGGGTCGGTCACACTCACGGGTCAACACCCATCCGACGGCCTCCACACACGGGGTGCGAACCTGGGTAGGACACTGGGTCAACCAGTCTCCCCTGGGAATCAAACCTCTGGCGCTCCTGGACGGTCTGCGAACCGAGCGGCGCAAGCCAATCGATTGTGCTCTCCGACTAACAACTTGCGGTGTCAACTACAACGGGCGAGCCCGTCACCACAGGACGTTTTAACGATTTTTTCGTTCTGTCGCCCTGCAGTGAGGGTAGAAGACTTTGGACAGAACAATCCAACGTCCAGCTACGTCACAACCCGCAAGAAGCTAACGCCTTACCGGGAGATAGCCAGTAATGTTACCTGGCGGGCCGACTCTCGCGCCCTTGCTTCCAATTGTGACCAGATTTCTCCGGTCTCTCGATTGGTTCCGAGTTCGAGGTCGCTTGCGCGGTCCTCTCCCTTACGAAGCGGTGAAACGGTGTGCGCCGAATCTATCGCGGACCAAGGCGTCCTTTGCCCTACTCTGAACCGGGATCGGATGGCCAATGGTCATTTCAAGAGCAGTCGCCGTAAGGTAGGCAACCACCCCCGCTCTATAGGAAACAATATAGTTCCCAGACTCCCCCGACTGTTAGTCGGAGAGCACAGTCGATTGGCTTGCGCCGCTCGGTGCGCAGACCGTCCAGGAGCGCCAGAGGTTTGATTCCCAGGGGAAACTGACCATAAGGCCAGAGTCCTACCCAGGCTCGCACTTCATGCGTGGAGGCCGTCGGATAGGTGTTGACTCGTGAGTGTGACCAACCCTGAACAGAATGGGTCTTCGTGGCCAACTCAGCAAGGGCCCAGTAACTCCCTTGAATTGCAGTGAGGAATAAATGAATAAATGTTTCAATCGCGCTTTCTATTTCGCTGCATTTTAGCGGGCTTATTCATGAGCAGGGTTCATTGCCCCAGCTTGCATGCGGTAGAATTCCCAGTCTTCCCTGCGTCCCACGCCACGACCGGATCGCTAAAATATCGTTCATCTAAACGGAAGCCCAGTCATCCTACATATGTGGCGGCTTTGTGCCGAATCTGCGACTCCATCCGCGATTAGATCCAACTTCCGCGGAGTAACAAACCGGCTGGATCCGAAGCGTCTGGACCAGGACACCCACTTTTGGTCGATGTGGGTGGCTGTTCCGGCGACGCAGCATTTGAGGGGTTCCACAGTAATGCCTCATCCATGTACTTCCGCGCATCCCGCTACGTCGGGACCGACCGAAAGAATGAATTGCGGTATCCATATAAACAACATCAGTATATTATATCACTTGATTGCACAGCACCTTTCTATTAGTCGCAGTTGAAACTACTCTCGATATAAGATAATTATTTGCGAGTTATCGGAACGCTCGAGAACGGAACCATCTTCAATATATCATATTTTAGAAAGCTATAGTAACTTCTACAAAGACCTAAAAAAAATACGTATTAAACAAAGGCAGGTCTACATATAAATCAGGGAAAGTCTATATCTCTTCTTATACTTAAACTGAAAACTCAATTCCACCTCTTGTTATTAGTTTTTTTTTAAGTTTCCCAACAAATTTTACATTTTTATTCTGTGCTTAGTCGATCAGGCCCTTGCGGATTTTTAGTGGATTTGCGCGAGCAACTTTTATCAAAAATTGCTAACCTGCTCGTATTTCATGGAAGGTACCGTCAAAAATATATCGTATTACTCATAAAGGTGTAAATATAATATTTCGCGATTGAACATCCGGTTTCCGCCCATCTCAGGCGTAGCGTACAAACTACAACCTCCATCGCATTATCCTGCTGAGCCATTACAGATAAGGCACGTATTTCGGTGTACAGCAGAATCTAACGGCCTACTAAATCAGGGCTATCAACGTCTGAACTGTTAACGATTATGTCGCCAGTAATCGACGTTTTAGGCTAGACAGTAAATCGCTATTATAAATGATCGTATCGGCATGTCCGGCGCGAAATAAGCAATTAAACAAACCGGTGACAAAGGGTTCACATAAGTGATTAACTGCTAGCTGTGCCATTGGTCTTTGAAAGATTAGCGTAGCATTGTTTTGTTCTACAGATAAAATAATAAAATTGTATAATAAATCCATGAACAAGATGTGCAAATATTTTATATACCCTTAGATGATATTGCAAATTGAAGTAGATGATAATAATGGTCTTAAAAAATAAATAATTCTATTTTATAACTCTGAATGCATTACCCACAATTATTCTTGTTTACATGGCTTTACGACATTTTGTTTTAATCTGAAAATTTAATACTTTATATAACGTTAGAATGGAAACAAAAAAGTCTTTGAATCCCGAGTGAAATGCATCTGACTTTGTTGCGAGTCATTTTTATTAGCTTTAGTAGTTTACTAGTTTAATATTGGTAATTTATTGTGATGTGCAAACAATCAACCTTACCATCAGCAGTCAGTGCAAATATCGCTTGCGAATCGAGCACGCAAAATATGCGATGCTGATCATTTTCGGCAGGAGGTGAAACCTGTTAATCATGTCCTTGGAAAAACTGGATCCAGAAATACCATGACATAAGCACATGATCCAATATGGAAGAAACAAAGAAACCAAGCATATCATAAGCATTCTTACCATGAGTCAAGGGCGTGACTGCTTGAATAAATAATATTTAAAATAAGTTCGATATAAGAACGATCTTCAAACCGACCCAAAGTATACCTCGATCTCTAAGACCTATTAATGATGTAATGCCACTGCAAATCCCAGGTGTGTATTAAATCGGACGCATGTCTAATTTGGCTTATGTTGGACAAAGAAAGCGACCCATTGCGACTCGATTGATGGAACACATCAAAGCAGTAAAAAATGATCAGTGGGAAAAACCGGCTATATGCGAGCACATCTTGGATAGTGGACCGAACCACTGGTTACAGTTTCAAAATGCCATTGTTATATCCAAATAATAATTCTATTACCCCTCATGATCCATATAAATCAGAAGAACCTCGAATTTTGATTTAGATACTACACTTCGTAGCGCCCTCTTATTAAAGTGTTTTCAAGACCTGTCGCCGAACGCAAAGATGCGAAACGTGATACAGTGAGTTTTGTACGCACGGCGAAATTTCAAACCTCGTGACCCTCCCCCGCCCACCTCCCTATTGGTACAACCAACGCAGTAGCACTAGCACTATGCCACATACCCGCAGAGAAACAGCCGACAACTGACAGCACTTTAGTCTACCCTAGACAACGGCGGTTTTATATCGCCAAAACCCCGAGAGCTTCATAATTCACGCGAAAAAAAGTTTTAATTATAATTCCAAAAAAGCAATTATGTAGAGGCAAATATGAAGCAACTGTATTAAAAAATCTGCTGCGAAATTTTCCCTTACTTATAAGTACATAAAATAAGTATGGATGAAAATAGTACTTAAGTAGGTCTACAGGTTAGTTTATATTGTAAAGTGTTGAAATTTATAAAAAAAGCGAATTCGCAGGAATTGCGGATTTTAACCATTTTAATATGTGCGTCTCCATGCACGTACTGACTCCCACAGATATTTTTACTAATGGCAATCCTGTGTTATAAAAAACGACCCTGTGTCGAGACTCTCTTCAGGTTAAGGAATGTTCCATAAGGAGATTATCCTACAAGTAATAATGTCCTTAACTCCCTCGATAACTCGCGTCGATTTCCTTAACTCCCTAAATACGCCCGGCAGGCTTATTCATTCATTAAAATTGAAAGTTAAGGCACACATAATTTTTCTCTAAAATTTGATTCTGCCATAATTGTACAATAGTACACTTCTGCAGATCGATCAACTACATCAATATGTCTTAGATGCGATCATTTTGTTTGGTTGTGGCACTGGACAAACGGTAGAAATTCCAAGGATACCTATTATAACACTCACATTTTCTTTTCAGACATAATGGCCAACAGTAGACAATTAAGCTTGGCTATACAATGGCAGTAACAAAGCCCAAAGATAAACGCTGAAGCTAGCATGCTTTGCTCTTCGTCAACTCTGTTTTTCGCATGGCAAGCTATGTATAACATGTTCGTGTGTCAGTTCCATCAGGAAAATTTACTTTCCTGCTTCGCTGCCACGAATGAAACTTTCATTTACTAAGACGTTTTTGATAAACACTTATCTTACACTTACACTACGCAACATTTACGCAAAGTAGTAATGTCTTATACCTTCATAAGAGGTATGTACCTATTGAAGTGATTTAATTTTGACCATCAGTTAAAGCTCAGAAGACCCTGGGTCGCCAATATTTAAATCTGCTGCTCAACTTTGTAACCCTTACAATGCAAAAAAACAGATACATTCACTAGCTCTTTTTAGAATAAAATCAAGAAAACCTAAAAAACCGTCGAAATTACAGTAATTGGTAATCACGTTTGTTGTTGAAAACTGGCATGAGGTTTCGTGATTCCAGGCGATTTTATATAAACCTATCTCCATATGTTCCGCAGGCACCACCAGTTGACTATTTTGTTTCCTTGACTATTTTGATCATTAGTTCTTTAGTTTAGTGTGGCAAGGAAACCCGTAGATAGTAGGTAGTATTGCCGCCGGGTGATCGGGTTTTTCCACGTGGTCGGGTCGTATCGCATGGGGAAGACTTCAGACGTACCGCTTCCGTCTTTTGAAGGGGTGGCAGCTAAAAATAGGACTCGAAAAAACTGGAATTGCCACTATATTTGTCTGTAGCAGTATTACTGCTCTATAGGATTAGCGGACTGATTCGACAGAGCGGTAGAGGAAGCTGCAATACGTACGTTTTTTTATTCGCTACTCACTAATTACTAATGAATATTTTGTTTGTTAATTAGCATTTATATTACAGAAAAACCATTATTTTGAGTCTAAAATCATCTAACAAAAATATAGACTTTTTCATGTTTTACGAAAGTTTAACCCTCTTGCTGCAGTATTAAATTTTGAAACTTTTTTTTAAGTATAATCTCCAAACAATAGACCATCTTTACCGCATAGGGAGGTTTCGATAAGGAACATTTTTTCTCTTCATACAAGAGCGATCCACCCTTATGTATATGTAGGTAAATACATCCATTACGTACATTTTCTTGATCTATAAGCAGAAGAAATAATATATAGTGCATTATTTCAACAACACGAGACGTTGACGCGTGCGGAGCCTCGGGCTATGTTTTACAACTATCATATGATAGTTAATATAAACACCGCAAGCGGAACCACTCGTATCTGCGTCTAGTGTCCTAAAACAAGGTTAAATGAAATATAACTCCTAATGACTACTCTGAAGTAGAAGTCATATTTCCGTTGCCAAACTTTGGGCAATACGCTCTATGCCTAAATAATTAGGGTGGAAATTAATTGTGACACGGCACTAGGTGTCACATAAATATCAATGTAAGAAAGTCTCACTTTACTAGGTTTAAGCAAACTGGCGGGTGAGAAATGGCGAATGCGCCGCCATCTGTCGGCCATAACAGTAAATTTTAGCAGCGACTCCATTTCCATAATGATGCTGCGTTCGCCAATAGCAAAGGACTAAATTCATAGATATTACTACCTATTTCATATGCTAACATGAACGATTCGGGATATGAGTGAGAGGTGAGGGGAAATGAAAAAGCCGACGAACTTGCTAAGACGGGAGCAAAGGGAACGTTATACGGCCCTGAACCTTGTTGTGGTGTACCGAAAAGCCTCGCAAACCTAATGCTCAAACAAATGTGTTTAGAACAATCCGTCAACCACTGGAGCAACACGCCAGGGTTGAATCATTCCAAATCGTCTTACGATCGTAAGACGGCCAGTGAGGCCTTGTCGCTAAATAGGAACAATCTACGCATACTGGTGAGGGCGCTCACGGGGCATTGTGAGGGCCTGAACAAACACATGTTCAACCTCAAGCTCAGAGACACAAAAATGTGCAGGTTCTGCCAATGAGCAGAGGAAACTCTCCAGCACCTCATGTGCGAGTGTGGCCCGCTGATGCGTAAAAGATACACCCACTTGGGTGGTCATTACCTCCAACCTGAGGAGGTAAAACAATCTGGCGCCAAAAGCCTGCTGCGGTTCTTAAATGACACGAGGCTTAGCGCAAAACTATAGTAGGTGGCGAATACAATAGATCAGCAATGGTCGCAGTGTTACAAGGCTCATTAAGACCTTAGAAAAGCCCCACTCAACAAATAATAAATAATAAATAAGTGAGAGGTGAGAGGGGAAAGGAGGAAGGAAAATTTAATTTCTGGAGGGACTATAAATGGTGGATATCTATATATTTTTTTAGTTGTTGAAATATGCAGGTCCTTATATATTTTTCGTAAACAGTGGATTAAGAATGTGAGATCCGGTCGATGACGTCACACATCTGTAGTTTTTAAACGCAACTTAAAAATTATCCTTTTCTTATATAACGTTTTATTTAGTGAGGTGAAGTAAAACACACCGCGACGTTGCAAAGGGTGTAAGCGACGCCAACACTTCAGTTTTCTACTTTCCAAGCATTGTTGATTGTGTACTTATATACCTACTAGAAGACACTACGCATTTAAAAGCGTTTCCATGTTTTGCAGTTCAGACGGGCCAAGTGGACCTCATTGGTTTTAGTGTAGAGGACGTTATTAGACGACTGACCAAAACCAGTTTGAGCGAGCCGATTTCTCCCCTTACTTTGCCACCTCCAAGAAATTGCCCCTCTCTACTACAAAAAGAAAGAACGATAGATATTTATTTATTTGGCACATTATTACTTACTATTAAAACCAATTATACATAAGAAATATAGTTTCAATATAGGTCAAATGGGCAAGTACTCAGCAATGGCGCATAATTTAGAGCAGCAGATTTCCAGAACTTGCCCTAGTTTAATTAAAATAAATATAAATAAACATAACAACATAAGAAATATATGCAAACATAAGGGAAAAATTGAAAATTAAAAAGCACTTTAACCGCAAATATAAAAGAAATAGGTGCCAATATTAATATTAAAATATAAATATTATCAAAATAAACAAAAAAGTTTTGTTACGTAGGTAACGGATAATAACGTAGATAATGGGCTCGATTGCGTTTCTTTATGAACTAAAATCGGCAATTAGTCCGTGTGAACGAGACAGGGCAATACGCTAGAGCGGAATGTGAGATGACCGGTCGTCACTTTTTCGCATTAAAAATGCCCGCCAAGGTTACACCACACGAAATATGCTCGAATTTATTCGGACGAGTAAAAGTTCAAAAGTTAGTATTTATCGAAGATCGTTCGTTTTATATTCCGCTCTAACGTATTGCTCTGTCTCGTTCGCTTGGAATAACTTTAGTTTTAGTTCAGAAAGAAACGCAATCGGGCCCAAAAAAATACAAAAAAATGGCCTAAAATTGTCACACTAATTAGAAATTTAATAAAAAATAATAAAAGCACTAAGACATTCGCGATTTAAAAGTCAAACCATCGTATAAAGAACATAACAGAATAATCGCAATAATCATAACAAACATAACAACCAATTATAATCAGAATCATTTATAATTATATAAAAATAACAAGCTAATCACCCTATTTATATAGGAATTAAATCATTCCAAAAATTGCCAGCAGCAAATTTAAAAATGCCTTTATTGAAAAATTTAGCTTGTCGAAGAATATTTAAGGTTCCTTACTGTTTAGGAGTCTGTAAAAATAATAAGCCTCTGCAGCAAATTTAGTAATTTATTTGAACGCCAAATAGGTATTATATGAGTTGGCCTCAGATTGTTTCGCCAACATCCGTTTTATTTTGTTGCGTTTTCTTGTAAAGATAGTAAACACAGAAACAACCTATTTACTACATCTCAGTAACTAAATTGGTGAATCATATAATACCTCATTAATATCAGTGAATTAGTAAATCTTTTCCAAACATTCGGTATTAGTCAGAGAATCCGTACAAGATTTTCAGTACGCAGGATTTTGAGTGTTAATTTTGAGACCCCCGAAAACGGCGTTGTCACGCCTTTCTCGCGAAGTCGTCGTCACGAACTTCTCGCTGGAGCAGACCTAGCGTCTGAAGAAGATAGCTGAAAGCAGTAATTTAGCCTTCTCTCCACATGAGTTTGTTCAAGGTCCATCAACTAACAGAAGGAAGAGGGAATCAACAGCAGCTGGGCAGTATCCTATAACCCAAACCATGTATGTTTCAGGTGCTGCTCAGGACCAAGGATTCCGGAAAAAAAACCTAATCCTTACCCCTTGTTTTGTACTGATATTATGTAAATTTAAATATTCATTTACTTAAATGGAATTATAAAACGGATCCTTCTGCATCCTTTGCTTGCATAATAAAATCTTGTTTAAATATATGTTGGTTCGCACAATGGTAGGTGTAAATACAGGTTTTGTTCGCACAACAAAATGTTTAAATGTAAATATAGTTTCAGTAGTTCTTACTTGGTAACCCTATAGAGAGCGGTTTTTATTTGGCGGTTGGACTCGTGAATTTGAGTATGTGTCTTCATCTCGGTCTTTTTGGAATGCAAAGAAACTATAGATACCGCTCAAAAGATGATGAAGAAGATGACATCCCGACTACAGCCCATAGTGCACCAAATTGCCCGTCTATCCGGTAGGCTGGACACCCCTAGAAACCCCCAAATAAACGCGAAACGCGGATTGGTTAAAACTCGTGTATTTGCACACAGCTGTGCTCAACAAGAGAAAGAAATACGAGTAGTAGTTTTAGTCGCTCGCTATCTTTCGTAAATATTAAGATCTGCCTGATTATAATATAACCATAGCCAAAAGCGTTTAAATGTAGGTAGAAAGCCCTGGATCTAATTACCTGGAAGTGCAGCGGATTCACAGTAGAATATATAACATTATTATAAAGTGATTGTATTGGCATATCTTCCCTGGTACGAAATATACATTAACTCAATGACATTAGACATTAGAATTTAAAAAAAATATATTCCAAACACTACTACAAACACATCTATTGTGTGGCGTTACTGTCCGACCCTGGCTTTATATATCCCTATTAATAGCATTTTACATATAACTCGCCTATCTCACCTACTAATCGAGACCCGCATAGTTTGACTACTTTCATACTTTTTCGTTATCTTGGTTAAATTATTCATGATTTTTTTTGTGTTTTATTTAACCTTATCTAGGAAATTGCTTGTCATAATTATATATTACTCGAGTGATATTTACTTTTTGGACCCTTAATATTATAGGGTATATTAGTAGAGGTTGGGGGGGGGGGGGGGGTTGAAACACAGGGACGCGTTATAACAGTTTGTTTGTTTTGTAGATATTCTTCACGATGGGCGCGTTTATAGTCATATCTCAATCTCTTACAACCAATCCTTCTATGACGTGTTTATGTGTATGTAGGCGTGTAACATGTGTGTAAGTGTGTGTCTTGTTACTGCATTCGATCGACACAGTTGAAAAATGCAATTCCGTTAATTTTATCCCAACGGAAAATAGGTCACTATGCAATTGAGCCCGGGATCTTATAATGTAAGATCAGGCGAACGTAACCACTATGCCATCGTTGAGCGAATGATAAATCAAGATACGACAATATGCACAAAATTTCGATGGTAATACTTCCGCCTTATGTTTTAGGTCTGAATGTGTAAAAAAAAACGCAGCTTTAAAGAAGCCTATTTTTCGGCAGCAGAGGAACGTCGTCTTTTATCGAACCTACAATAATTTACACCGGTAGAAGGCACGTGGTGTCTTCGATTGTAACACAAAGATGTGTAACTTAATAAGGCAGAACACCATACCATCAACACTTATACGTACTTTGCATCTTCTCATGAGATATTAAGCGTTCGCTCAACATGCTTGCCCATATGAATGTGCTATACCCCCCCCCCCCCCCTTACCTAAAATTCACAGTTAGGGGGAGCAGGTAGGTTTCGTATATGGGAAGCATTCGTACAGTGGAGAAATCTCCGCTATCCAATACATTGACGTGTTCGCATTTGTGTGTTTTCTCGCGCTGGTATGAGCACAAGTCACGAAAACAAACGTAAATACGACAATGTATTAGATAGCGTAGATTTCTCCACTATACGAATGTTCCTCGTGTACGAAGCCTACCTGCTCTACCCTACTAAGTGTTTTCCACGGTATTTCAATCCCGTTTCACTCTATTGATAGTCTTTTTAGATCGTTATTCTAATTACGTATTTTATATCTGGGACAATATGAGTTGTGGCAGGTCATAGAAAAAATTAATTTAATCGTTGAAGCTAAACTTAAATATCACAAAATCAACAAACAAGTCGATATCGTCGAGGTTATTTTTTTACATTTTTAACTTGATGTGTTAACTCTACTCAATTCATAGATTGTAGGTATCCAGCCGAAAAGCGGCAGTTAAACTTGCCTCAGCAAGAACATTTCCTTTTATTTTCCTTCCCTTGGCAGTGAAAGCGAAAATGAGGAAGATCCGAATATTGATGAATGTCCGTCACTTAGTATTCACGCGCCCGTTCTGTCTCTTTCCAGTGGCTATGGACCATTAAGAGCTTAAGCCTACTACTCATTTCGCATTCCTGACAAGCCTTCTTCCACTTACAAGTATTCACGTCGCAACTTCGATAAATTCCCTCTTAAAACTCAACATCCGTAAAATGAAGTGGTTGGCAGTCGTATCAAGAAATTTGAAATAGAATTCAGTTTTAAAATTAGCTCTTGATAAAACTAGCTCTTGATAAGTGTATGTTATAAACCAGTGTTTTGATTATTATTTGAAATAGTAGAATAAAGTAAAAGTATGAATTCTTACGTTTCCATTTCTATGTAACCGAGCAACGTATGATACCACATAACTGTTGTTGTATCGCAGATAGCAAATATTTGATCAGAAGAAGATCGTAGATAAACTATGCCAATAAAGCCCCTATATTTCCTCTATATTTGGTAGCAACGAGATACCATTGCTTATAGCTGAGACGACGACTTTTCATTCAAACAATTTCAGAAGTGGAACTATCTATTAGAATATCAGAGTCGAATGTAGGGGGCCGCTGGTAGTTTACGGTCCAAGACCAAACGATAGTTGATGTAGCTATTAACTGACAATTTTACCAGTATAAAAAAATAAGGAGTAAAATCCAAAATCATACCAACAAATAGTGTCGAAAATTGAGTTTTGTGGGGCCATGACAAGTGATCTATTAATCTCTATTGACTCTTTTGACTCTTTTGACTCGTTGACCCGTCGTGTCACCGTACATCGCCGGTGACCCATCGCACCGAATAAACCATAACAATCACGAGAGAACAACAAAAAAGTCGACTTCTTGCATTTGTGCGACTCCTAAGTCGAACGAATTCCAAAGTTGACCTCGTATCGACGATTTTGTTCGAGTCAGCGTAATTAATAGTCGGTGTTTACAGGCGGAAAGTGGGAAACCGGGATGATGACGCAAGGCTATTTAGTAGTTGCGGATATGTGCCGCATCTGCATTCGGCATACTCCAGCAAAGATAGCTTAATAAGTTTTGAAAAAAATATATACATTTTTAATTTTGAAACGTAGTGGTTAGTATAGAATTTTTCAATATTTTTTTCTGTACTGAATATTTGACAACTTTCTGTGACATGTATCGAGAAAGCTTTTGTCAAACACATATCTTCGTCAACATATACTTTGAATTATTAATTTTGTCTGAAATTAATCATTTAATTTTTTTTAATATCTGTTTTATAAGAAGTGGTTAGTATAGAATTTTTTTTTTTTTTTTGGGTGTTTTTAGACACCACATTTCGTAGCTTTTGAACCGGAAAACGTCCTCATTACAGTATAGATTTAATCATTTAGGCAGTTTTAACGTTATAAAATTTAAGACAATCCAAGGTGAAGCAGTTTTCGACAACGGAAGATGCACTGGCGATGTTCTAAGAGACTCTAAATAAGATTTTTTTATTTTTTATTTATTTTTTAAAATAAACAAACATTTGAAATTTCGAAAATTCCAAAAAATCGGACATACAAGTTTCAAAAAACCTTTAATATTAGTATAACTTTGTATCGGCCTTATAACAATATCTAGGCTCTGCAAAAAAAAAATATCATTATCCTTTTTGTCATAATAAATAAATTATGGATTATAAAACAAATATTAAAAAAAATAAAATGATTAATTTCAGACAAAATTAATAATTCAAAGTATATGTTGACGAAGATATGTGTTTGACAAAAGCTTTCTCGATACATGTCACAGAAAGTTGTCAAATATTCAGTACAGAAAAAAATATTGAAAAATTCTATACTAACCACTACGTTTCAAAATTAAAAATGTATATATTTTTTTCAAAACTTATTAAGCTACCTTTGCAGGCGTATGCCGAATGCACTTGGCCTAAAACGTTTTAAAAATGGCATAAAACTTTGTATAAGGTTTTGCAGTTCGAAATTATCTTGTAAACGTATAGTATAAGAGAAATATTTTAACGTTTTTTATTTAATACTATACTTTCATAGTAGCATGAGATACAAGCGCAAGAAAAGGTGGCGCTCTGCCAACAGCTGTCTTGCTTCCAACAAAGCCAGCGACATAATGAAATTTTATCGCCAATTAAATTGCCTTACGCTTTCAACGAGACATGTTATTTTACTCTATCTGATGTACGATTCCTTACAGCTTTAGATTAGCTAGACCAGATCTATGTCAGGCTTTTGTTATCTCTGGTTGTTATTTACGTAACGAGACGCACGTATCATTTCGGCTAATCTTTAAATGTAATTATAAAAAGGATTCGTCAAATAAACTATGAAACCACCAAGTTATATCATTCTATCATCAACGATTACAAGACGTGTATCATGAGGGTGGGTTAACCCTTAATTTCATATTGTTGCCAATTGTCTATATACATTTTCACTTAATTTTATTCAAAAACCTTAGTGTGTCCGTTTCTGAACGCACGTTAATAAACATAGACAATAAATCACGTGTGAAAGAAAAGAATTGACATTAATTTTGGCGGGTAAGTTATATCGTTTTTTTTACATTTGAATGTGGTGGGTGATGAAGTTCAATGTGTTACTCATAGAAATAGTTTCTTTCGTCGAGTTCCCTTTAAATGAGTGATTTATCTAATTTTTTAAAAAAAACTTCTCATCTATTGTCAGGTAAGCTATAAATGTTTGATGTTGTATTTGAAAATTATATTAGAGACAAGCTGGATTTTTGGAATAGTAGGGCGGTGTCAACTACAACGGGCGAACCCGTCATCCCAGGCTGGCATAACGATATGTGATCGTTCTTTCAGCTTTTTGGAATAGCTTGATGGAGACATAGAAACCAAGCGTAATCGGTTTTCTATTTATTTTATTATAAGAGGACAGTTCCAGAAACTTTCAGTATGCCCCACTTATATAGATCATGATGAAAAAAGGTGTATTTTAAAAATAGATGCAAACTTCCTGGTTGTAGAGGGTTTTCACAGAATGAATGCATCAAATGCAAGTTTGCTTTATGTCACAACAAAAATCGCAATTGCTTGTGCTGTATTTCATTCATAAATAATATGGAAATTCCTATACTAATGAATATAAATACAATATGACTATTTGTTTACACCTACAGTAATTTTAGTAATAAACGCATATTGTTGCCGAAAATATACAAGTCCACATACAAGTAACAAGTCTACATACAAATTACAAGTCCACATACAAGGTACAAGTCTACATACAAGTTTTTTCAAAATAAATATACCATACAAGTATTATTACCTGAATTTTTTTTTTCGTAACCTATGACTATTTTCCTATAATAAACATTTTTATTTAATTCAAAACAAATAATCATGCATTGAAGGATTAAATGGCGTTCCCAGGATTACTTACAATAACAACCTTAGAGATAATACAAACAACTAAATATTATTTAGTGTTATTTTTCTTTCGAAAATAATTTTCTTGGTAAAATATAAATCTTGGGATGAATGCCTCCTTGAAATATGTGAAGTAAATCGTTGATGTATAACGGAAAGTCACTAAATATTATTTTCTCAAAAATGCGATGAAAGTTACTTTATATCTAATATCTAATTTATTTATATATCTATGTACTCGTAGGTATCATCTATAATGTTGTCATGACTTTTTCTCACACATCTGCCTTTTACTTGAATTAGAGAAAAATGAGCTTATTGTGCGAAGTGCGCATTTAATATTTAAGGCGTTGCTTTTCTTTATTATGTTTACTACACTAAAAATAATAGATACGGGAAATTATATTTTTAAAATCCAGTTGTCTATCCAGACAAATCCAAAAATACATAGTTTGAAACCACACTCGTGGGTAGGTAACCGTTGTCAAAACCAATACCGACTTTTAAAGTAGAAATAGTCGTATTGCCTACCGATTTTAAAGGAATAGACCCCTACCATTGAATAGAGCAAGATTTTTTTTATTATGTGGCGTATACCACAAATCCAAACAATTGTCAAACAGCATGACGTAATATCTATTCTAGTTATAAAAGTGTAATTTTATTTGCGTATATTGATGACTAATATAATAAAAAGAATTGATCAAATCGCGTCTTTCACGCGTCTCTCATAATTTCGCAGTATTGTATTGACGTTGAAATGTTTATTGATGTTGAAATATTCTAATATAAAAGAGTACATTGTTATCTAATAAAATCACTGCTGTCACCGACTTTATAGGGTAAGTCGCACTGTCTCTGTAAGATGTAACATCTAATAAACATGATCAAGTATTAACATATGTACTCTCTCTATTCTCTCGCAAAACCATCGAGGTATAATAGACTCAAAGATAGAACTCTGGACGTGTTCACGGATCTTGTCATCAACTACCACGATCATCTGCAATTACAATTCACTTCTAACTCAATTTTGGCCTAGCTGGCAGAAGTCCGCCTTTGATATTGGCAGTGCTCATTTTTATATTTTATGTCTTTATAAATAATGGAATTACGAAGTCACATTATTTGTCCACGAAACCTTTTCGGGTCTTGTTGTGGACTTCTTCATTTATACATTTTTTTTTTTTTACCCACAAGGCATATGATTTTTTATGGAGCCGGCCTTGTTGCCTATTGGCACCATCTTCTAGGTGGGTATTTGTAGCATCACGCAGTCAAACAATCAGGCGGTCACCCATCCTAGTATTGACCGCGCCCGCCGCTGCTTAACTTCGGTAATAACGAGGAGAACCGGTGTCAACGAGGCTACGTACGCTACCAACATTTTTGAATTCGCTGGAACCATTGTAATAATCTCCGTTAGGGACCTCCTGGAACGCATTCACCGCCGATTCATGGCTCGCAAAACGTGTGTGCGAGTGCAATATTTGTATTTTATACGATTCACTAAAAGAAGAAAATAGCTTATCCACTTTTCGTATCGATACATAGCAGAAGTGATTGAAAAAACCATTTTCACGTTAGTTTGAAATCTGGCTGGCGGCTGAAGTAGCGGTACATATCATAAAAACCGGAGTTGTTTTGTCACACGGTGCAGTCGGCAAAATCGCTCTGAAGAACAAAACTTTATTTTTTATTTTTTTGTCCCTTGTTGCTTTTATATATTTTTTAAGGTAGTGGCAGTTTATTGAACACCGCTGGGTCTTTCAGCCACCTTTTCCATACAGGTTGTTCGATTTTATGACTGTGTCCACTTCGTCGCAGATCGTTAACTCATTCGTGATCGCTATTTTATACATTAAATAAATCATATTGATCTACGGTGATGAGATACACATTTTGATTGACAATATATAAGTGCACCATCAAATTATTTAGCTGTTTGTTTTTTTTGTAGTGATTGATTAGACAGCGTACAGAATGTCACTTGAACAAATAATATTCCCACTAAAAATAGTTCATTATAATAATTCAATTGAACATGTGTTTTATACAACTGAAATATGTTAATTAGTAATTTGCTCTTTATCTTAGTATTTTATATCATGTTAATATTTTGCAAAAATATTAAACAATTTTCGAATGTCTTCTTAGAAATGTTATTTTGTTAGTTAGTGACCCTCCGCAACTCCTTTATGTTTCCTAAAGACAAACTTAGAGACACACGTTTTGCAAACCATGAATTGGCGGTGAATGCGTACCACGAAGCCATTAAAGAGGTCCCTAACTGCTTATTACAATGGTTCTAGCAAATGCCAAAATGTATAAATTGTGAAAGAATATACTTTGAAAAACAATAAATGTATCGTAAGTCTAATATCTGGTCTTATATATCAGAAGACAGGTACTTTCAATATTACCTTAGTATATTATAATTTTAGATATTAAACTGCATATTATTATTAAAAAATGATAGCAATTATAGGTACATACATACAGGTCATAGGAATGAATAAAGTTAAACAAACAAATTGTTAAAAAAGGACATGATATAAGTAGTGTATTAAATATGAAAATAATATCTCTACGTGATGCAAAACAATCATGCAATATATTTCATTAGCCTATTTTGAATAGAATCAGTGATATTTTTGGCATTCCGAGCTGCTTAAACTGCGATTTCCCAAGCGACAACGCATCCTATACGATCGCATTACTCGGGGTAACGGCGATGAGAGAGCATTATCAGTCGAGACCTGCGGTGGATGGAAAATGTCATGCCGGCGATTACGGTGGATTAAAGGAATATTTAAACGAAACAACCGAGTAATTCAGGACAATCCAGCCTGTAGGTGAACAGCGAGTTTACAACCGCCAAATCTAGTAAGATAAGATTCGTATATCCTATCTGGCAATGTAATCCATTCTGGCATGGTAATCGTCGAGTGAAATTCCTCTATGACATTGGTATTGTATTCATCTTGGTACCTTGATTTGAGTAGGGATGGATATCGATGTCCGATATATCGAAAACATCTTTGGTAAGAGGTCGATGCTCGATGTTTTTTACATCGATGGTGCCTTTTCGATGTTTCTCCGTCGATTCTCATCTATACATTATGTTATCTTATGCTCCATATATGAAAAACATTATTTTATGAAAATTGACATTTCTTAACCCTAAAACCGCTGGGCCGCCAAAAAGGCCGAACGGCCTATTGCAGTGATTGACAGATCTGCACGTAGTCATTTCGGCCTGCCTCCATATATATTATATTAATATATACTACATGTCCTAAAATATTAATTATTAGGCAATAAGAGAGGATTTATAAAAAATATATTGTTAGTATTTTTATACAAAATCGACCAAAAAAAGGTGTTTATTAAAAAATTTATTAAACATTGCCATTTCATATTTTTAATTTAGATTTAATTACTTTATTTAATCGTTTTATTTTAACGCCTATTTTGTTTTATACATACTATCACTGTGTATCATATATCTATTATTGTTTATATCAGAAGAAAACTCAGCAAAATGAGTCCCGTGAACGATATTTTTTAAAAGAAATATCGATATTTAGCTGAGATAAATATCAATGATTTGAAAACGATATTTTTCGACCATCGATGTTCCCGTTGCGATGTTGGTATTTATAGTAACATCGATGTTTTTCCTTCGATGTCCATCTCTAATTTGGACCCGGTATACGTATTTCCGCAATCCGGCTTTTATAACCAGGATTTCATATCACGCTTTTATACTCCAGTCTACTTATAACTAAAAAAGTAAATAGGAGCAATACAAAGCGGTATTTTATAAACGGCTTAGTAATCCTCTGAATGAAACTTAGTAGTTGCTAAAATGTCGAGATCGTACTGTCGAGATGCGGATTGAAACTGAGCTTATGGTTAAAGATAATCCCAAAGTCGATGGACTGAAAAATCCTTTCGAGGATATACGCAAAGATTCTATTAACGTAATGTGGGTTGCGTCGAAATTCAGTTAATGACAAATATATAGTTTTTTGGACATTTATAACTTTAGAACTGCTCCCGAATTACAGCGAAAAATCGTATACTCTCAAATTAGTCAGATTTACCTCACTATCCAAAACACAAGAAAGCTTCAAAGATATATTCGGCATGGAAATATTATGTAGTCCTATTTGCCATACCCTAGCGACGGCCCTGGCCATTGCATTACTAACTAATATTTCAAAAGAGCTTTAAAGGTTATATTCGGCTTCGAAATTTCCTCTAGCATCGTAGCAAACATGTTTATTTAAGCTGCCGTAATTTCCGTTGCATATGCAAAGCTTCCTCCTTAAAGGAATTACAATTTCCCTATAGGATACAAGGAGCTGAATTGGCGTCTTTAGGCGAAAAGAAATACAATGTGATTTTAGGTTTAGTAAATAAATTACCAATGAAATCTAATAGATATAGGTATAATCAGTATAATGGAATACTGAAAACTAAAGGTACGATATCCTAGGAGGTGGTGACATGAAAATAGAAGTCGAAAAAATGGATTTTCAACATAAACTTAAAATGATTGAGAAACAGGCGATTAAAAAAAACATAGCCTCGTCAATCGTTCTTAGTCAATACTTCTGCACGACTGGAGTTGCAACCACAGACTCTTCGTCACTCAGCGGACTCGCCAGACCTTGCTCCAACAAACTTTTACAGTAGAGGCCTTTTAAAAATATATTACTGTTTCTGATAATAAAAAAAATGTTAGGAATTTATTCATTTTATTTTAGGTGGCCTTAATTAAATATTCTTATTGAAGTTTACTGGGACTAACAACGGCTAAGTATACTTCGATATAAAATATAATTTCATACATACTTATATATAAAATATAATTCGGGCTACCTTCAATAACATAAATAAATTCTTCCAAAAATTGTTAAATGACCCTTTTATTCCTGAACTTTAATTTATGACCGATATTTTGATTATAGGGATAATGGCCTGCTAGGCCTGGCCGGCGTTTAAACGAATTTGACTCATGCGCTATATCAATGCACATCGGATTTGTACCCAAATAAATTACATAAAGTTTATGAAAAAAAATGCCTTGAAAATGTGTAGATAAGTGTATGACAAAAATAATGTACGATTTTCATGGTTTATTCCTAAATATATAGCATGTGAATAATCAGTTTCCCTGCGGTGTCGATCTCAGGTGTATTTGTCAGTGATTTATGACGTCATTAAAATATGCCCCTTTGGGAAGAACATTCGCGCGTCTGGCAATTAAGACACATGCGAGAAATGTTACGCACGGGGAATTATTAAATGTTAAACCTAACCTAACCTAAGTGAATGGATAAAGTATGAATGAAATAAAAACGCAATGAAGGTTCATAAAAGTAACGACATACATAGGTTTCTTACAAACGATCTGAAAATACTTTCTATCATTATTTCGATAAAATTAAATGTAGAGATAATTTGAAACCCGATTTTAATATTTAATATTAATATTAAACGTTTTAATATTTTTTTATGTTTGATTGATATGTAAGAAAACGTTTAATTGAAATACGGCGTATTTTTTTCCAGGCGTACTATGGTAACACAAACCTAGAATTGCATGCCGTAGCAGAACATTTCATCATTTCCTAACATAATTTTGTACTAAACGCAATTATAACGGAAAGTTAATCGTCTTGTGTAGCAACTACATTGAGCAAAAGATAAAGATGTAATACACGGAAATACGTATGTTTCAACAAGGATACGTAAGATATACGCCTGATTGTTAAAATATAAAGTTATTTCATTACGTCGCGACCTTGGGACTTGCTTCTAACATGACATCATAAAGTGTGATACGTACGGATATAGTCGGACACATGAATCATGTTGAAATTGCAGTATACTGTTATTTCCGCATTAACCGTATGGACAATGTTGATACATATAATCGAGTACTTATATAACACGATAGAAAATTTCAAGCTTCGCGGTACTGTATATCATAAATATGACACGAGAGGAAATAATAACATAGATTTGCCATGTTCTCGAAATGAGGTTTTCAGACGATTCCCGAATTATGTCGGCATTAAAATTTTCAACGGTTTGCCCACTCAATTAAAAACTGCCAGGAAAGGGAATCCTCGATTATTTAAAAAACAGCTTAAGAAGCATCTTATTAGCGAGGAGTACTGCGATTTAGATTTCATAAGGTAATTTTTGTGACTTCTCATTACCGTTTATGATTTTTAGACATTTGTATTTATTGCAAGGAACTTTTTGGTGCATTATAGTTAAATTATTCTTTTGTTTTGCTTTTATTATTTTTGACTATTTATAATTTCTGACAATTTAATACCATTTATTATTATTATTTCAGTGACCATTCTAGTATCTTTTTGTTAATAATTTTTTTTCATATTTATGATTATTATTTTACAAATTGATTATTAATTGAATACTTTTTATTACTAATTTTTAGATCATTGTTAGTATAGGAAATTTATTTTCATGAGATGCAGCATGGCGTGAATTAGAAAACTAGTAATCTGTAAAACCGAATGCTATAATTTTGCTATAATATTATTATTATTGTTGTTTATCCCTTGATTGTTTATTTGGGTATCTTGTTCTGTGTTCTTTGTTTGTTTTTGAAATATTTTAATATTTAGAGTAAGTTCAATTTGTAAAGATTTTGGAAAATTAAATTGAATTAGAAATAAATTGAATGAAGTTTCAACAATATTCCTTGTTCTGTTATTCTGTATAAAACCGTAATAACAAAATGGTAATGTAAGAATCAATTTTATATTTTTCTCAGTGTACCCAGAATTAATACAAGCATGTAATGACATGTAGATAGGGTGGTGATATGACAAAGTAAAAGAAGTCACTTTTTGACAAGAAATCAAATTTCTTTAAATTTAATAATATTTCATGACCATAGGAACGACAATCTGGCTACTAACCGAGATTGGTGCGTTTGACGGGAATCTAAAATTAAAATCCAGTGAAAATAAAAATAAAAATGGGCTCTTATTGTGAAAATTATATGTCATCTAGATATCAAAAAAAACAAAATGGGGCTTTTTGAGTAGCAAAAAAGCTCACAAGAAGTAGATGTGCGAAGATTCATATTTTTTTTTAATTTTATTACTTGCATCTCACAAATTGGAACGAAAATAAAAACTACATTTTTGTCATAAATCACTATTATTTTAATATTATAACAATTATAACAATTTTCCAATTTTTGGATGTGCAAAGATTCATATATTTTTTTTTAATTTTACTTACTTGCATCTCACAAATTGGACCGATAATAAATACTAAATTTTTTGACCTAATTCACTATTATTTTCGTAATTTTTAGCTCTCTGTTATGCTATAATTTCTGCAGCATCCTCACCCGAAATCTCAACACCAGGACTGCTTGTTACAGCGATAACAATTTTACAATTTTTGGATGTGCAAAGATTCATATTATTTTTAATTTATTTTACTTACTTGCATCTCACAAATTGGAACGATAATAAATACTAAAATTTTTGACATAAATCACTATGATTTTCGTAATTTTCTGCTCTCTGTTATGTTTACATTTCTGCAGCATCCTCACCCGAAATCTCAACCTCCTTACTGCTTGTTACGGCGATAACGGTTTCCCAATTTTTCCAATTCATATATTATGAGTCTTTGAGTAGTATTGGACAGGTTATATCTGTATTTACAATATTATAGAAAACATTTGCGTGCACACAAATCTTAGATACATGTTTTTAAAATGTCAGGCTTGTATAAGCCTGACATATGTCAGACTTAGACATATGTGAAGCTGTATAGCCAATTTCAGTTTATCCCCGACTTGCAGGGGACAAATAAGCCGGGTGAGAACATCCTGACGCAAATCTGCTGGGTGACAATCGGTCGGCCGCAAATGTGACGGGTAAGAATCGTTCGGCTGCAAGTCTGCCACCTTTAATAACCTATCAATAATACATTATCGAGTGCAAATTCGTCGCCCCCCTCATGTAAGAACAGCGTCTCGGTAAAACACTTTGCTTTCATGAATTTAAATCTATGTTACTTCAGATTTCAGTTTTCACCGATTATGTATGAGAGAAGTAGTCCGACTTCGACAATTTTACAAAATGTCGTGAATTCAAACCCACTGGTTTTGTTGGTGGTTGTAATGATTCAACTAGAAATACTGCAGTAAAATTCAACGAGTTCATTAAACCATATCAATAAAAATGCTTAACTCTCAACTTGGCTAAACAGAACTTATTTTGTAAATGCCTGTCATTTTTTTATCAATAATAATATTTATATCTGTGAACAATTTTCCTGGCGTTAATCAATTGGCCACAAAGTCATAAATAAAAATACAAGCCCAGAATATTGACTCAGCGCAGTGAGGTTCCGTTATGGGTTTGTTTTGTAGTTACGACCTACCGTGATGTTCGATTGTATTCGAATTCGACGGGAATAATCCTTCAGGTTTTTAAAATTGACCTACATGTGAGATATATTATTTTTAGATTCCGTTTCAAGATGGTTACTGTTTTAAAGTTCTAATACACGCGTATCCATAACTGTAAATTTTATATCTACAAAACTTAAGCAACTAAAAACGAAACGATATAAATACTAAAGCAATTGAGAACAAAATGTTTAACTTTGTTTCAATTAACTCCGAATTATCTTCTTACAAATTTATGAAGATAAATCGAACAGAATTCAACAATTATTTTGTCTGTGGTAGTAAAAGACATTCTTCACTGCCCCCCTCCCCACCTAACTCTGCATGCAAAATAACATTCCATATCAACCGATCTAGACTTCCCCGAAACAAAATAAATATTTATTTTCAAGTTCCCATATCCCCCAAATATGACGTAATTCGATTAATATAAAGAGGACAAAAATAAATTTTGAATTCAATCATCTAAAGTGAATACTTGCATTTGATTGCTTACTCAGTTGAATAAACGTGTCGGCGTCCGGAGGAAATAACTGGTTTGCATTTAGCTGGAGTTACCTGGAGTTACCATTTTAAAATAGAAATTAATCAAGTCCAAATTGAAATACACAGGACGCCACAAAACCTATTTAAACCTCGCGCTCAGAGAAAAACCAATGTGTTTTCCGGTAGTAGGCACTAGAGGTGATTTTATAGTAGACTAATGGTTTTATATAGTATACATATTTAAACACATTTTAATAAAAAAAATCAACGCCGTTTTAAGGGGGATAAAATATAATGGTTTTGATTTGTATGGCACGTACATTTGGCAGATCTATCAACAGCAAATATACATTAGACTACACTACGGCCTACGCGACTCCGCAACTTCTTGCTGCCCCTTGCTTCCGCTCGCCTGTCTCGGGTCACCGTTAGGCCAATACGACCCATGCGTTAGGGTAGGCAAAACTCACGGGTCAACACCCATCCGGCACCTTCCACGCAGAAGTACGAGCCCATGTATGGATCTGCCCTGCGGGTTAGTTTCCCTTAGTAATCGCCCTTCGGACACTCCTGGACGGTTTGCGCACCGTGCGGAGTCAGCCAATCGATTGCGCATTCCGACTTAAAGCCGGGGGAGGCTGGAACGGACTTTGTTTTTTATAGGGCGGGGGTAGTTATTATCCTTACGGCATATGCTCTTGAAACGACCTTTCGGCTACCCGATACCGGGTGAATAGCCGTGAAAAGGACGCCGTGGTCCGCGATAGATTCGGTAGACACCAAATCACCGCTAGGTAAGTGAGAGGACCGCGCAAGCTACCTCGAACCCGTAACCGGTCGGGAGACCGGAGTAATCTGGTTGCAACTGGAAGTAAGGGCGCGAGTGTCGGCCGCTGGTTGATTTACCTGGTTTTGGTTATATCGATAACTATAACCTGGCTATTATTACCACGCTGTAAGGCGTTGGTTTCTGGGGTGAGTGGCGTAACTAGACACTGGACTATTTTCGTCCCAAGTCTTCTACGCTCACTTCCGGGAGACAGAAGAACAAATATCGTTGAAACTTCCTGAGGTGACGGGTTCGTCCGTTGCAGTTGACAGCTCTAGTTGCCTCGGATCACCGTTCACACTTTATTCTTCATGTAATCTATGTTCTGCCAAAAGTCACAAAATGACAAATTGATGGCTCTGAGACGTTTGCATTTTAAACTTTTTGGAAACTCAAATATGAAACGCTTGATTAAAAATATATAATCAACATAGAATTATAGTTTGAAAGTTATTAATAACATACCTCAAACAACATAAAAACCAGTTATAATAAAAACAAAGAAAAGTGTCTCCGTACTGTATTTTGCCTGGATAAATCCGCCATTTAATAGCCACAAGTTAATTATACGAAAATCCGAAAATAATCATTTTAATAATTTAATACTTGATGTAGAAAAATAATTCTTCTCTCTTGTTTAAATGTAGGGAGCGTTCTCTAAATTTCAAAATTCTTTAAATTGGGTAGTCTTCGTAAATGTCGCATTCGATGCGGCCGTCATGGCAAGGAATCATAACTTAATTGGAGACCGTCCAAAGGAGGGTCGCTGGAACGATGAAGCCAGTATACCCCACGGCCCGTACTGTTATAGACACAAGCCGTGAAAGAAACTCCTGGTCCTAACTAAAACCATTGAGAAGTTCGGCAAAGCTAGTTTTGTTTTGCAATATTGGAATTGTTCGGAAAAAAAGTGAAAATACTGAAAGCAGAAGCAATTTGTAGTTATTCTCGTACTTACGGTCTTTGAAACTTACTTCCCGTCCATGGTCTTAGGTAGTATAATAACAGCCAAATGTTCCCTTAAATGTGTATATAAAATTCGTATGTGTGAAAAGTATTATACATATAAGTAGGCCTACATAATGGTGCATATTTCCAAATATATATTCAGCGGTTTTCAAATTATAAAGTTATAATAACGATTCTAGCTATAGAGTCTAGCATGTTGGCGTGTCAGTTCCAGTAAAATATTTAACTTCTTGCTCACGAGCTGTTTGTCTGTTTCAGTGGCTGATTGTTTTTACTCCCACTTTGGTTAGTTGGCGTTTACGCGACGCAGCAACAATTCGTTTACCTGTTTTCAGCTGATTGTTGTCACAGCGACGTAAGTTCGGTGTTAATGTATCTCTATCGCGTTTTTTTCAGAACTGTTATATTCTTGGTAAGGATTTAATACCCATAGAACAAGAAGACAACGCAGGAAATAGAGATCTGCCAACAAGAAAAGTGTGTAGCATCTGTACAATTAAACTGAAATGACGTACACAAGTGCATTAAGTGTGCAAGAAATACATATGTCTGCAATGTGCCCAGGAAGTTTGGCAGAGTTGTGCTATTGGTGTAGTAAATTTATAAATATTTGTTGGTTTCTTACGTGTCAGACATTTTTTTTTAAATCCTAAAAAAGGTCCAGGTTTCTAAGAGAATTTCTAAGCATTTTATTTTTCAACGACTGATTTTTATGTTCCTAAATATGTGATACTTAATATAATAAATATATATTTTGTAGTTTTATTAATATAATCTTCTTCTTAAAATGTATTCTATCATAAGGACCTATATCTGTAGTTTTTAAAACCGTGTATTAAAAAAACATTTTAATTGGGGTGTGTCACTGTGACGTAGCCTCTGTTAATATGTTTCACCAAATGGGGTCGGTTACTAAAGGTTAAAGCAGTGTATATATATATATATATATATATATATATATATATATATATATATATATATATATATATATATATATATATATATATATATATATATATATATATATATATATATATATATATATATATATAAAGGTCCTTTTGCAGTCGACTAACGATCACTATTCATCCATATATCTCATAAATAGTGCTTATCCTTATGCAACACAAAATGCCTTCAATTGAGCCGAATTAAGCGAAAAAAATAAAAATTAAACTATTGATCACTTCGGCAAAGCCGTTTTCTAAATGAAAGTGACATTACGAAATAATTCAAATTTCGAATGCTACCAACATTTAAAATATGATACAATTGGCTGAGTTTGTTATGAACGAGCCATTAAATCGAAATAAAAATAAAAAAACCTCCATATGCTCTCATTGTTTATTTATTTTTTCTATATATTTCAAAGTTTAATTTATGAAAAAAGTGTAAATTCCGTGATATTAATCTTCAGTGTTTATGGGGAAACATTATAAACTGTTTTATTGTGAGCTATTATCGCTGAGGACCGATTATAAGCTTCGTCACTGACACTTGTCAAATCAATATCTTGTCTGCGGATATTGATCTTTCACATAATATAATATCTTTATTGTGAACCTGGTCATTTTGAAATCTGTCGCAGGAAGTAGAGTGCTCAAGAGAATCCTCATCTCTTTAGAGAAATAAATAAATAAAAAATTTAGTATTACTAAAGGAAGACATTGCTATCTATCGGCTTAAACTGAACTTCTCAGGACAAAGCAAAGACACGAACCATCTGTGAGCACCCAGTTTTGGTACCTACAAAGCGCGACATTCATTTCATCAACTGTAGATGGCATAATTATTAGCGTAACTCAATACTATATTATTAAAATATCAGTTTTCTGCAAAATATTTAATAACTGGGTCATTAATCTATAAGAAGATGCCGGTTTGTGGAGGTTGCGACACGCCGGTGGCGAATAAGGATGTTTTAAGCTGTTCCTCATGTCATAAAGATTATCATTATTCCTGCGTCGGAATTTCCAAAGAAAATTTTAAGAAAATGGGTGAAAAAAAAGCTCTCTGGAAATGCTGCAAAACGAAGAAAAACGATGATGACCTCGATCCTCAGCTACGTCAAATTAAAGCAGAACTATACGAAGAAGTGGAATTTTCACATCAAGAGTTGATGCAAAAAATTGAGACTCTTATTATATCCGTCAACAAGGCCCAAAATGAAAATGCTGAACTAATTACCTCGCTTAAATTTCTGTCGGAAAAATACGATGACCTTCAAATAAAAGTCTCGGAGCTCCAACCGCTGAAACCTCGGATTGAAAGCCTTGAAAAAGCTAACAAAGACTTGTACTACAAAATTGACACGTTGGAACGTCAAATAGACGATAGTAAACAGCAGAACAATCAAAACAAACTGGAAATTGACGGCGTCCCTACATGCGATAATGAAAACCTTACGAATATTGTCAAAATCATTGGATCGAAAATCGGTGTCACTATTAATGAAAATGAGATCACTACTCGGCGATCCCCTGGCAGATATAACAACCTCTTAGATTCTGCTACGGGGAGCGGGCCACTGCGGCCGTCAGCTCGTACTCGACCACCAACTATTACAGTTGCTTTTTCTACTGTTGATCGGCGTAATGCGTACATAACAGCTGTGAAAAAGTACAATCGCAAAGGAGACAAACTGAACACTATTGATATTGGTACCGCTTCTAAAATACCAATCTTTGTACAAGAATCGCTTACGCCGCGTCTGAGATACATATTTTTACAGGCGAAGAAAGCTGCTAAAGAAAAGGCTTATCGATTTTTGTGGCTGAAAGATGGCATCATTCGAGCTAAAAAGGAGGAGAATGGCCGCACCTTAACCATTAATAGCTTACTATCATTAAACAAAATGTGACGCATGTGCGTCAGCATTATTTGTAGGCTCAGAACGGTTTCTTTATACTCATATTTTATGTTATTTCAATATTCTTTGCTATTTCAATATTTTATCCTATTCCAATACAATTGCAATCAATCACTGATGTATTGGTTTGACGCTGTAAGGATGTTATTAACTTTTTATTTAAAATTTTCGATTGCAGTGATTATTTCTATTTCAGTATTTTTTATTTTTATGGCTTCTGTTATTCACCATTATGAAAATCTGACTGTTATTTTTAATTTATATTACAGTCTTACTATCGAAATTGTACTTTTTACATTAATTGCTATATTGGATCAGTATTGTGACAATTTATTCCTGATTTCTAATTTACTTTGTATTTTAATGAGTAGAGCTAGTTGTATTGCTATTTTTATTGGCTATTCTGATATAATAACCTTGACTTTCGATCTATATCGCAGATTTATGACTGGAAGTATGGTTATTGTTCTAATTAATAATTTTCTTCGCTATCGTTACATCATATTTCTGCTTTCGGATTTATATAGTATTTATATGTTAGAAGTTGATATTGCCACTTTTTTTGTTTTTTATTATGACATTCTAACCCTACAATTCAATGTATATTTTAATTTTATAACCGTAGTTCTGATTATTGCAATGATTACAAATCGTAGTCTATACTGTAACAATTTATTTTTGCATTTTAATTTATATTATGGATTATTTATGGGAATTATGATCAGTATAATAACTGCCAATTATATATTTTTTCATAACCTTATTTTTTGGATTACTAACTTACTTTTTATCTTTATGATGGGTACTATGACGATATTGTTATTTGTTAAAGTCTTTAAAATTATTATTGTACCTGCTAAAAAAACAATTATTTCAGCAAAAGCTATAGGATGTAAGCTTAACATCAGATTTTTATTTGGATATCATACCTATTTGAGTTATCGGAAAACTATTTCTAAAACCAGATTGAGTCATTTATGCTTCTCACTACAGATGTTTTTTGTTAACAGGCGCGGCTAATGTAGATGATTTACTAACCTTCCAAACCATTACGACGTTGCAACTTCCGGCATCGAAATGTAAGTCTATAATGTATGATGGATTAAATAGCCTGAACTTATTTAGCTGTAACATTAGGAGTCTCAACAAAAACTTTGATAACCTGCTGATTTTACTCTCTACGATAAATGTTGAGTTTGATTTGATAATACTTAGCGAATGCTGGCTGAAGGACAATGAACCCCATCATACAATAAATGGCTATGATGTCATTTATACTTGTAATAACAGAAAGCAAAATGACGGTGTTTCAATATTTATTAAGCAGTCGTTATCCTACACTTCTATTGAACCTAGGTTAATAGATGCCAACTGTCTTCAAGTTATTATAAACAACAGCATAGTAATCTTAGGAATATATAGGTCGCCTTCAAGCCGAAATATCAAGCCATTCCTTACTTCCCTCATCGAACTACTGGATAAATACAAGAATCAGGACTATAGGTACATAATGGGAGGTGATCTAAATATTAATATTCTTGATAATACCGACAGTCAGGTGAATGAGTATATATGCCATCTAGCTGAATACAATTTGGAATCGGCCATCAATAAGGTCACCAGATGTAACTCTTGTTTAGACCATATTTTTACATCAATTCATAAAAATGTCATAGGGATCGTCTGCGATAGTCAATTAACAGATCACTACCCAACAATCTTATCTGCCAGTTTAAGTAGTCATTTACATAAAACAATTCCACTTAAAACCATAACCTCCTTAGATAACAAGAGTCTGTCGACTGATATTGATGAGATTGAATGGAAGGACATGTACGCAATGAATGATGTGAATGTGGCTACTGACTTTTTTGTTCAAACTCTTGAGGCATTAATTAAGAAAAACACTAAAACGATAAGCATCTCCCATAATAAAAAGAAATTAAAACCATGGATTACCAATGGCTTACTTATAAGCATTAGAAAGAGGGACAAACTACATCGAAAGTTTAAATCTGATCCTGGAAATAGTCTCTTGCAACATGAGTATATCCGGTACAGAAATGTATTGAAAATAATCATTAATAGAACAAAAAATACGTACTATCGAGTTAAACTAAAGGAAGTATCATCTGACGCGAGGAAGACTTGGCAGATTGTTAAGGACATTGCTTACGGTAAAAATATTAACTCCACGGATATAAGACAATTAAAGGTCCATGGACTCACAATAACCGCCAACGATCTCAACAGACGGACTTTAGCTGATTATTTTAATGATTATTTTTCGGGAATAGGTGAAACTTTGGCAAATAGAATACTAACTGACAATAAAGTCAGTGAATTGGACCTGTCAGATTTTTTGATAAACACAAATTCATCTTTAACACGACAGTTATCCCTATCAATCGCTACTGTAGATGAAATTACTAAAATAATAATGAACATGAAATCCACTAAATCTAGAGGTACCGACTGTATTACCTCCCAGATTATAAAGGCCAACAAGAGAGTTTTAGTTATACCAATCTGTCACTTAGTTAACCTAAGCCTCTCAACTGGATGTTTTCCTGCACATTTGAAACAAGCTGTTATCTGTCCAATATTCAAAGGTTGTGCCAGGGACGATTGTGGTTGCTATCGTCCTATTAGTCTTCTAAATTGCCTATCTAAAATCTTTGAAAACGTAGTCAAGCAACGTCTGTTAACATTCCTTGAGGACAACGACGTCCTTACGCCTATGCAGTTTGGATTCCGATCAGCGAGAGGCACCCAAGACGCGATTGCAGCCGTCACTGGAGAAATAGTTAAGGCATTATACGATGGAGAAAAATGTGTAACAGTATTCTTAGATCTGGCTAAAGCATTTGATACTGTCTCCCATCGTCTTTTGCTTACAAAACTTTAATTAATAGGCATTCACGGTACGTCTTTGCGATGGTTTGAGCATTACCTCTGTGGTAGATCTCAAGTCACTCAACTAAGGGATACGTCTAGTTCGAGATCAGGAATCAAATTTGGAGTACCTCAAGGTAGCGTACTAGGTCCAATTCTATTCCTTATTTATATAAATGGACTATCATCGATTCCTCTGTGTAAGGGGAAAGCCATCTTGTTTGCAGATGACACTGCCCTAGTTTTCAGAGACAGATCCTGGCAGGGAGTGTTTGAAAACTGTCAAATGGGTCTCAAACGGGTAAAAGAATGGCTTGACTAACCTTTTATCTCTAAATGTAGAAAAAACAAAATATATGACGTTTTCCAAAACAAGCAAGGGAATGCAACAAACAGCTGGACTATCCCTCATAGTACACTCATGTAAGGACAGTCCATCAACTATCTGTGCTTGTTCTAATCTAGACAAGGTGAGCACGATTAAATACCTAGGCTTGACGTTGGACGATAGATTGACCTGGTCTTACCATATCTACAACACAGCGGCTAAAATTCGCAAACTCATTCATCCATTTAAACGTAATGTCGAAACCATTACTAAAAGTTGTCTATTACGCACTTGCTCACAGCATTATATCATATTGGATTCTTGGTTGGGGCGGTGCAGCACTATCACACCTCGATCCACTTGTTAAAGCTCAGAAGGCGCTGTTAAGAGTTGTCAACAAAAAACCGTTGAGATACCCGTCTGAGCAACTTTTTCGTGAGTTCTCTGTTCTTGACGTACGGCAAACATTTGCTAAAACGATAATACTCTATTATCATAAACATAAAGAATTGCACCAGCACACAACCCATAAAATTATTACACGAGCGATAACTAATAGTAACCACATAGTGCCCAAACTGAATAGTTCCCATGCACAAAGACATTTTCTTTACTTGGCACCGTCGTTGTTCAATAAAACAAAGGATATACCCAGCATTTATACTCAAGGTATTAATATAAAAATAAATATAAACAAAAAAAGACTAACCCACTGGTTGATCACCCAGGGAAGGAAAGAAACCGAAAAATTAATTTGCTTTATTCCTATCTAACTTATCATTCCTAACACAATATTATTAACCTACCATATATTTATGATTATTATTATTTATGATTATTATATATTATTATTATTATTATCACATACCTTTTTAGATAATTTGAAATGTTATTTTTTACTAAAATTTTACTTTACTTGATTTTATTTTTCACGGCATTCTTCAACGAAATTTTTTATTTAGCATTAGGCAGTACGTACTTAATTATATTATTCTGAGCCTACCTTAGTGCGGACGTCTCGTGCGATCCAGTTAGGTTAGGTTTAATTCATTTGTAACTAATACTATGATTTTTTGTAAATAAAGAATTTGAATTTGAATTTCCCAATACGAGCTGGGATTTCCTTCGCTACTTTTTAAGTAGCTTTTACTAATTTTATTTTAAATAAAAACATCATCCTATAAACGGATTTCTTTACAAACCTTATCAAATATAACTATATATATATATATATATATATATATATATATATATATATATATATATATATATATATATATATATATATATATATATATATATATATATATATATATATATATATATATATATATATATATATATATATATATATATATATATATATCCTCTGGCTTACACTACATCTCCTTTGTACAATGCAATTTGCATTAGCAGTAAAGTAAATAACATATAGGTTTTTTTTTATAAAAACTTTGAATTTCTAACCACATTGACACTTTGATCCAGACGGAGCCACGAGTACAACTTGTATATATAATTAATATTTTTTTTCTTGAAATTACTTGTGTAAATCTTTTGCCCTTTTTCTATGGTCGTTGCTTGCGGCATGTGATATTACAGCCAGCAACGAGTCAGAGGCTTGTGGAGGTTTTGCCGTTTTGACAATCCCACTTAAGAACCCCCCCCCCCCCCCCCTTCCCCTCCTCCTCCTTCGATGCTCTTACCCGGCCAAACTGGCTACCAGGGAGGATGTTAGCGAAACATCTGGGCGTGCTTGTTAGGCGCGCATCCGCCAGGCCTACGCTCTGGTAAGCGTATTGTTTCCTGGTAACTGATTTAATACACTCCATAGCGGAATGAATAAAGCCTCCCTTCGCCCCGGTTATTAAACGGCATCTTTGATCATCATTATGTTGCTCTGTGCGTAATAAAGCATGATGTAACTGTGTATTGCATTACTTAATATCTACAACGTTTGAATTTAGATTCTTTGCGTAGGCCCTTTAATATATATAAATAAAAATGAAATGCTGTTCGTTGGTAATCGCATATTAGGCTGAACGGCTAAAACGATTTGGCATTTTCTTCTTTAAAATGTTTGTAATAGACCATAAAAAGTCCTTACGGTAAGGAAAATTGATAAACTTGCTTGCAAAATTGTAAAATTCGGGAAAAATTGAATTCATCAAAACCTATGAAAAGTTTTAAGACGGTTTTTTGTGTGAATTTGTCTGGATTTCAAGTTTTTTGTGTGCAAGGCGGATTTTCAAAACTCTTCTTCGATAAAATCTGCACAGTGAGTGACAGCAGCAGTATGCTTCCCACCGGCAGAACCACAGCGAAAGAAAACTGAAAGTCCTTAAGTCTATCCTGGGCAATGGCAGTTGTAACATAGTTTAGACGTTAGATTCCACCTAATTCACGTGGTCAAATCCATTTTAATAGTTTGATAAATATTTAAATTGTGTCCTCAATTTATATAAGTTACAATGCGTAATTTAGCATTAAAAAAAAGCAATGTGATAATCACAGTTGTTTCATAATCACAGTTAATCACTTAGCTCAGACCAAGAACTGAATTATTTAAACACGACCGTCAATTCAATCAATCAAAACTAAAAGTCTTTCTAGTATTATATTTGCTAATGATTCAAGTTAGTTTCAACATTCCCCATATTGGGAAGAAAAAATGTAATGCATTTCGTATTCTTACAAATAAGAACTAAGAACAGTGACCTAATCTAATAACATACTAACGTGTCAGTGTATGATGGAATAATTCAGTGCGTGTGTGTGTAAGTTTTAGACAAATGTGAATGTTTTCAACCTTTTTCGGATACTTAGATAACCAAATAGCTAGTCATACCAGTTAGCTCCCGGAAAAGCAATATCCTAAGTAAAATATCAGCATCCATAGATAGGGGCGTTTCTGCTCAGTTAGTTATGCGATGAGCCAATAGCCATGGGTTTAACTTGTTTATCCTGCACGATTTATTATGATGTAAACCAAATACCGTAATACCAAATACAGCCTTTCTGATGTAAATCTTATTGGTTTGTTATAAATAAATAAAATAAATGCAAGGGCTATAACTGCTACTTTTTGTGTCGAGTAAGTAAAAAATGGGAAAACACAAAACAGATGATGATTTACACATGAGAGATCATTAATATAAACAAGAAATAAAAAGGGACCTAAAATCCATCCCTTCGGAACTCTGATCGTTGCTACTGATCCCGACGACTTTACTCCATATATATAAACATTTTGTATCCTATTTTGTAAATATGATACAATTAAATCCAAATCTTTTTCTCTTATTCGGTAATGTCTTAGTTTTTTTCTAAGAGATTAGAGATTAATAATAACAATAAGAATAAATTTATTTCCGAAAGTATGGTTCAAAATGGTAATTTAAAAAGTCTGCCTGACTAGGCCGAAGCCCGTACCAAGGTAGACTCGAGTAGGTTAAATGTAAGTTTTATATTATGTGCATACTTATCAAAGTATCATAACTGGGAAAAAGAAAAAAATAAATATAATAATTCAAATAAATAAGTAGTATGTAATTTAATTATAAATTAATACAATGCAATGTTTTGCTATGATCTCTCCTAAGTGCCGAGTACATTTGTAATATATGATATATTGATAGATGTCGGTGTAACTCCGGCTGCTAAAAGAAACCCAGCCCTAGAACGGGTATACCTCAGTTTGGTGGCGCGTGACTACAGCTACGAATATTTTTTGATAAACGATTTACCATTCGTTTCGTCTATTATTGCATGCTGAATTGTATTATTAAAATTGCTAATTGAAATTGAAATTGAAATGATCAATACCTATTTATTGAATTCGGTCTCTTTAATTGGTGGACTAACGAAACGTACAAAAAAATAGTTATCGAGCGTAAATCTCGTTTGAGTTACTCGGGGTACCAATCAACAATTCGATTGCAACACTAGTTAACGGACGTTAAGTTACTTCAACATAGATTTTTTTTAAAACATAGGGCAGTGGTGTACCAGTAACTCGAATTTTAGGCTTTGAATCCGTTCATAATGCAACGATCGTTCAACCGTCTATAGCTAAACTATGTGCTTTCCAAAACAATTCAAACTCGCTCGCTGAATACGGCAGCGAACCGCGGCGCTATCAATCTAGACAATGGAGGGATTTGCCTATGAAATAGCAGCTGTCAAGCTGTTCGTGCGGATGCATTATTACCCGCGCAAAGGATTCCGTATATCAAGACTTTCACCTCGCTTCGACTTCTTCCCTCTGCTATAGTCCAAGAACCAAGTGGGAGAGACACCCTATTCACGCGATAATAATCCGTCTCTAATGCGTGAATCTCAATTAGCTCCTATAAATTAATAATGCATTGGTTTTCGGGTACTTTAGAACAGCGAAACGAACTACGATTCACTCGATTCGATATTTGTTTGTTTGTTTTTACTCTTTATTGTGATTTGTGAATTATTTATTTATTTTGTGATTTATTGTCATACGACAATCTCTTACAACCAACCCTACTATAAATTGTTTATATGTATGTGTGTGTGTGTAACATGTGTGTAAGTGTGTGTCTTGTTATTGCATTTGATCGACAGAGTTGAAATGCAAATTTCAACTGTGAAATTGAAGAAACGCAAGAAATGATATTTCCACTAATATTGAATGTACGATACGATTTATTCGATCTAACGAACAGTGAAAACTGCGAAGATTTTCGAGTTTAATGCAATCAATTCAACAGACTTTGTTAATAGTTATTTAGATGTTATCAGGGGGTTTTTTATAATTATTTAGATGTTATTGAAAAAATAATTCCTTATGACTTTTGTCGACGAAGAAATGAAATTCGATTCCTAAACAGGATAATCCGTCGAAGAGAGAAGAGAAGCAGCAGATAATACTTTGGGTCATTAGGGGGATGCACGGCATCCAGTTCCGGATTTAGGCTTGAGAAGGCCCTAAGCTATTGTTTGTTTGTTTATACTCTTTATTGTGAAATGTCACAATGGGCGGGTTTATTGTCATATGACAATCTCTTACAACCAACCCTACTATGACGTGTTATATGTATGTGTGCGTGTAAGATGTCTGTAAGTGTGTGTCTTGTTATTGCATTCGATCGACAGAATTGAAAATGCAATTCCGTTATTTTGATCCCAACGGAAAATGGTGACCCAGCCGGGAATCGAACCCGGGACCTTACAATGTAAGATCAGGCGACCTAACCACTATGCCACCGGGCCGGGCTATTTCAGCTGTTGTGTATATATATGTATGTGTATATATATATATATATATATATATATATATATATATATATATATATATATATATATATATATATATATATATATATATATATATATATATATATATATATATATATATATATATATATATATATATATATATATATATATATATTTATATATATATATAAATAAATATATATATATATATATATATATATATATATATATATATATATATATATATATATATATATATATATATATATATATATATATATATATATATATATATATATATATTATATATATATATATATATATATATATATATATATATATATATAATATATTTATTATATATATATATATATATATATATATATATATATATATATATATATATATATATATATATATATATATATATATATATATATATATATATATATATATATATATATATATATATATATATATATATATATATATATATATATATATATATATATATATATATATATATATATATATATATATATATATATATATATATATATATATATATATATATATATATATATATATATATATATATATATATATATATATATATATATATATATATATATATATATATATATATATATATATATATATATATATATAAAAAAAAACAAAGTCGGGTTTGTTCGAACACTTATAACTCGAGAACGGCTGGACCGATTTTATTGGTTTTCATTTGTTGTATTTGTCTCCGTCCCGAATAGCAGAATAACTATTAAAAACGAAAATTGAAAAATTGACGAAAAATTAAAATAAATGAAAAAACATTTTCCCACACAAAATGTAAATCCGTGTTTTTCTCATGGTCAGTTGTACGTGGCACGTGTCGGCAAATCATCCGCTTTATTTGCTCTTGCGCCTGATAAAAAAACAAAAAATGTCGTATATCACAAGGTGTGAAGAGAATTAAACCGAGTGCATCCCATGCTGCACAATATGTAAATAGTTTAATTCAATCAAGTCTTGCTGACACGCGATTGATATATTTAATATTTGTACTTTTACATTTCCTTTTATGTTTTTATCTTAATAAAGTAGTGAACTTAACATTTATTTTGTTTTCATTGTATTAGGTACTATCATAAAATCATAAAATCATACTGTCATAAAATCATAAATTAAGTTCAGCTAATCTGTAACACGACATTCATTCACAGTTAGGCGGTAAGAAGTTCGCCGGGTCAGCTAGTATAACATATATATTACCCTTATTCATCAGTGCGCACAGCCACTTCCATTATCGCACTAAATAATGTCTTTGTTATCATGATGCGTTTCGATAAACTAATAAAAGTGGTTCGGCCGACGCCTTTCGCGCAGCATCCTCTAAGTCTCTCTCTTTCTCGCTCAACTGGATGAGAAGCTGTTTGCAATAAATCTCCAGTGAGCCAGTCCCGGCCGAGCCCGTGTCAGTGACCGTGCAGGCGAGAAGACACGGGCTCGCTGAAATATCCACTTTTATGCTCCTTTGCCCCTTCACCATTTTCCATTTCAGCAAGTGCTGCAGTCATTTCATTTAGCCTTAAACGAAAGTGGTTTTCCGAATTACCGCAGCGTCTGCAGTTAACTTACTGGATAAATTTTAGGCATTCTCGCTAATTTACGGGCTATCGAGACAGACGGCTGCCTCTCTCAACTCTCTGCAAGTATGCCTAGCCAATGCTAAAGATAAATGATGTTTATCTTGGAGTTCCATTTTCTGTCAGGAGTTAGCGACTCAGGAAACCCTCAACTTCATATGGATAGGACAAAAAGAAATATGCAGAGCTGACTGCCAACCACTACTAGTTGGAGAGGCACCCAAAGAAGAAGAAGTCAACGACTATCTTTTATGTGCTACGTATAATGGATACAGTCTTTTAATTGCATAGCCATAACATTTATTTATGATACTCCTATTTTTCTTCCTTTGTATAACAAGGAAAATGAAAAAGTATAATAAATATAATAATAATATTAAAATATAATATCATAATAATTAAAATAAAAAATGATAATGCTTGCTTGGGGCCTGGATATTAAAAAAAAATATATATTTATATTATTATTTATACTTCCAGACTCCCCCGACTGTTAGCCAGAATGCACAATCGATTGGCTTACGCCGCACGGTGCGCAGACCGTCCAGGAGCGCCAGAAGATTGACTCCTAGGGGAAACTAGCCCCAAGGCCAGAGTCATACCCGGGCTCGCACATCACGCGTGGATGCCGCCGGATGGGTGTTGACCCGTGAGTGGGACCAACCCTGAACAAATGGGTATCCGTGGCCAACTTAGCAAGGGCCCATTACCTCCCTTTTAGTTTTGGTTTAGCTCAACCAATGAGCCCAGTTTAAGCCAAGCCTTTATCAATGATATCGGTTGCAAGTTCCAATAGCTCCATTCATTTATGTATAAGACAATTTTAACCAGATTTTAAACCTACCTGATTTCAAACTGTATTTGCTACAGCTAATTCTAGTTAAATACAATTAGTGTTTACCATCCATACATATTGGCCCTCAATGTAGAGTTTAATCTTCGTTAGGCGTCGATCCATCTTCATCGACGTCACCCTGTCGTAGCGCTGATCAAATTAAATCTTGCAAACTAATGACTTGGAGGGTGATCTAGTTACAGTATCGAAGACGAAGACGTTAATAAACAATGTAAAATAATGACATCATAATCAATAATGTCGAAAGAAAGGAATATGCGGTACAGGGTTTCGAGATCTATGTTTTCAAAAGGGTGACTGTGTGTATCAAGGAGAACAAAAAAACGGAAAAAAATGAAAAATGACATAGCTCTGTTCATGATTTCCTACTCAGGTATTCATGTAAAATAATCTCTTGAAAAAGGAAACTTTCTAATATACCAAAAAAAATATTCCACTTTTATTTTCCTTTATAATATACTTCATCACATCTTGAAAAACGAAGAGTTAAGCGCTCTGTATCATCAATTATTAAAATAGTAATTAGTGTATGGCTTATCATTTTTATTTAAAAAAATACTACTTACCTACACAAATACTACAGGATGGTAAAAAAGTGTATTTATAAATAAATATGTATGGCAGCTGTGAGCCCAGGTATTTATTTATTCAACCTGATAATAATATATTATAAAAAGGTTGGAAAAGCTCACATTTCCAGAAAAATAAATAAAACCTTTTGTCAATGCCATAAATACCACAATATACATTTCAACAATCCTGCCATCATCGATATTTCCAGTGTTTAGTTCAAAAACACTTACGATAATCGTAACACTAGCCTATTACATCTAGCGCTAGAACTCAAGCAGGCAACGTCGTGTAAAATATAATATTCAGTAGCAGAAATGTCAATGTATTACTTGATAAAGTAATATTACTCGTATATCAAAATACCAGTCGTATCCGTGGCTCTGCATACGTTGATGTTGGATAACCATGCGAGAGTACCTATGTAATATCGGATAACTGTGCATGTGATAAGGAAATATGTCGGATAACAATGTGGTGTTTAAGTATAGGAATGGCGTTAACATGAAAACATAATAAATCTAATATTTTTATTAATTAGTAGTCCAATATCAGTACATAGTATAAAACAAAGTCGCTTTCTCTGTCCCTATGTCCCTTTGTATGCTTAAATCTTTGAAACTACGCAACGGATTTTGATGCGGTTTTTTTTAATAGATAGAGTGATTCAAGAGGAAGGTTTATATGTATAATAACATCCATTAAATAGTGGAGAAGTACTGCTATTTTTGAGGTTTCTAATGTGATGTCGTAAATAATTACATTTTTTCCGCTTACATTGCAAACGCAGGCTGAACCCTACGAGTTTTATCAAAATAATGTACTAAGTATTGTACACATTGAAAAGGTCTACAGAAAAGTCCGCGATGGTATATGTCTATCTCTTATGGATAACCCACAATAACTTTTTTTTGTCATTTACTTTTTACGACAAATAATGGCTAATTTTCGAAGCGATTTTAACCAATACAGCATTAATCCTTAACCAATTAAATACCTTGAATACATTGTTCATTTAATATAGATCTATATGGCCCTTTACACCGTATGATTTAAGTGAATATTTTCGAAGATATTACAGATTTAAAAATTGCGGGACGTAGCGTTTGCGGCGGTACCGGCCGGCCGCCCGGTGCGGCAAGAGCGTGCCTATAAATAGCGCGTCTGAGGCCGTCCCTATAGCACTTTGAATTTAGCAGCGATCGGACGCGTTTATTATATCGGAGCTCTCCAGCGAGGAAAATAGCAATACTTAGGTAATAAAAACGTGCTTTTCAGCGCGACAACGTATCAGTAATTATAAGTAAGTTACGATAAATAATTGTATGATAGTAGTTTTAAAATATAAATTATATTCCATTCTAAGGTTAATTTTTAAATCGCACTTATACCAATTATAAGTACCTACATAAGGTGAGATAAGATTAGATTAAATAAAACCATAATTTATGGATTGCAATTTTCTATTAAGATCTTGATTAAAATTTACAGTTAGATCAATTTAATATTAGGGAAATTATGTTCAAAAATCGTGATTTAAGGTGAGATATGTAAGTTCAGAAAAAGTACTTAATAGAATAGGTATCTTTTGTTGTTGATGATTGTTGATTATCTTTTGTTTTTAGTCGCACGAATAGCAAATTATTTTTTATAATTAAAATCGTTGTTTAAGTTGAGGTATTTCAGTAAAAAAAAAAGAACTGAATAGAATAGGTATCTTTTGTTTTTTATGATTGCTGATTATCTTTTGTTTCTAAATGGTAAGAATTTAGATATTTTTTACTGCGGCACATACTAATAATATGGCAATTTGTGCATAGGTAATCATACATATAGAACTGAGTAAATTTTGTACAGAAATTATAAAGTCATGTCTGGAAGACGTCGTCGTTCGAACATAGGTCGTAGTACAGTGAATGTCAGAAGGGTACGTTCAGCAAGAGATGAAGAATCGTCAACGGAACGTGAGGCTCGCCTCAGTCAGGCTCGGGATAGATATAGAGCTGAGAGAGAGAGAGAATCTTCAGTAGAGCGTGAGATTCGCCGCAGCCGGGATCGAGATAGGCATACGGTTCAGAGGGACAGAGAATCGTCAGTAGAGCGTGAGGCTCGCCTCAGTCAGCTTCGGGATAGATATAGAGCTGAGAGAGAGAGAGAGAATCTTCAGTAGAGCGTGAGGTTCACCGCAGCCGAGATAGGGAAAGATATCGAATACAGAGAGCCAGAGAATCATCAGCACGAGTTACTAATTCATGGGTGAATAAAGAAAATTCTGCCATGAATTACGATCCTTCGATTTCTTACAAGGACGATCGTATAGTATCAATAGGTACTATGTCAGTAGTGTGTGAACATTGCTTGGCGTTGAAATTCAAGGACGAATCGAAAGGCATGTGTTGCTTACAAGGAAAAGTCAAATTAGAAGAAGTTCTCCCTCCACCTGAACCACTTCACTCTCTTCTTACGGGTGATCATCAGAAATCCAAGCAATTCATGCGCAATATACGCCGTTATAATAACGCATTTCAAATGACCTCTTTTAAGAGTAAGCAAGTCGTTGAGCGTGGGTTCATGCCTACATTTAAAATTCAAGGGCAAGTGTACCACTTAGCTGGGAGCTTGCTACCACTTCGACCCGATGATCACAAATTTCTGCAAATATATTTTATTGCAGATCCAGATACACAAGCATCTACGCGGTGTACAAGTGTTGCACAGCCAATTGATAGAGATTTGATTAGATCTCTCCAAGATATGTTACATTCTCATAATTGCTACATACAGTCTTTCAAAACTGCGATTGAGAGTGTTCCAGCAGATACTCCTGACTTTAATGTCGTAATCCATGCAAATAAAGTTCCTGTTGGAGAACACAGGGGACGATACAATGCGCCTTCCACGAGTGAAGTAGCAGTGGTGATAGCTGGACAGCAATTTGACAAAAGAGATATTGTATTGCATAGTCGTGATGATAATTTGCAAAAAATTTCAGAGTTACACAGATCTTATGACAGCTTACAATATCCTTTGATGCTATGTCGTGGAGAAAATGGTTATGCCATTAATATTTCTCAAGTTGACCCAATCGGTGGTACACCTCTGCGTAAAACAGTGTCATGTATGAACTACTATTGCTACCGTATAATGACAAGACGTAACAATTTCAATACTTTGCTTAGATATGGAATGTTAACAAACCAATACTTGGTAGATCAATATGCGAAAATTGAATCTGAGAGATTGGCCTACATCCGTAATAATCAAACTAAATTGAGAGCTGAAAATTACGTTCATCTTCAGGATGCTTTACAGGCGAATGAACACCGCAACGGCATTGGGCAGTTGGTTATACTACCTTCATCATTCACAGGTGGACCTCGATATTTACACGAAAAATCGCAAGACGCCATGACTTACGTAAGAAATTACGGCAAACCTGATTTATTTATAACTGCAACATGTAACCCAAATTGGCCGGAAATTAAAGAAAATATTAACACCAATTTAACTCCACAAGACAGATACGATAAAGTTAACAGAGTCTTCCATTTAAAAGTACAGAAACTCCTGCACCTCATTAACAAGTCTCATATATTCGGTCCGCCGCGCTGTCATATGTACACAATAGAATGGCAGAAACGTGGCTTGCCACATGTACACCTGTTGGTGTGGTTAGTGAACAAAATTAGACCAAACCAAATTGACAGGGTTATTTCAGCTGAATTACCGGATAAAGATGAAGATCCTATCCTGTACGAAATCGTAAAGAAACATATGGTACACGGCCCTTCCGAGACTTTAAACCCGAATTCTCCATGTATGCGAGATTCTAAATGCAGCAAAAAATTTCCGAAGTCGTTCCAAACTCAAACAAGTAGGTACTAGCGATGACGGATATCCCAAATATCGTCGACGATCGCCAGAACAGGGTGGGCAAAATGCTACCGTCCGAAACCATGATATTGATAACCGATGGATCGTTCCCTATAATCCGCTCCTTTTGAAAATTTTTGATGCCCACATCAACGTAGAGTTGTGCAATTCAATAAAGTCAATTCAATATGTTACTAAGTACATTAATAAAGGCAGTGATCAAGCCACTTTCAGCATACAATCACCAAATGAAGTGGAAAAATATCAGTCTGGACGTTACATCTGCAGCTCTGAAGCTGTATGGAGGATTTTATCATTCGAAGTGCACGACCGGGCTCCCACAATTGTCCACCTTGCAGTTCATTTAGAAAATGGACAAAGAGTATATTTCACAGAGAACAATATACAAGAAGTTGTTAATAACCCGCGGGATACAACATTGACAGCATTCTTCAAGTTATGTGCTCAAGATGATTTCGCGAAAACACTGACGTATGACAGAGTTCCAGGTTATACATGGAACCAGAGTTCTAAAACTTTTCAACGGCGAAAACAAGGTACTGCGGTTGATGGTTTCCCCGGAGTAAAAAAAAACGGATGCTCTTGGCAGAGTCTACGTGGTTCATCCCAACAACAGCGAATGCTTTTATCTGAGAATGTTATTGCATATTGTAAAAGGCCCGACATCCTTTGCACACCTAAGAACTGTACAAGGTGTTGTTTACAATACTTATCAAGCAGCATGCAAAGCTATAAGGCTCTTGGAAGACGATTCTCACTGGGAAAACACATTATCAGAAGCAGCTGTTTGTAGTTCAGCTACATCATTAAGATATTTATTTGCCGTCATAGTAGTGTTTTGTCAAGTAACTGATTCTGTTAATCTATGGAATAAATTTCAAGAAAATATGGCCAGTGATATTCTGATTCGGCGACGGCGAGAGTTAAACTCAGATGATGTACAATATGATCAAAATATATTTGACGAAGCATTATTGGAATTGAACAAAGTAGTGCAAATACTTTCGGGTAAATCGATCAAGGATTTTGGGCTGCCGATGCCAGCTAATACTACTAACTCAGATTTAACTAACAGTGCCGAATACACAAGAGAAACATCATACGATCAAACGAGACTTTTACAAAATATAGCTCAAGATGAGCCACGATTAAACATCGATCAGAAAAAAGTATTCACTGCATTACTATCAACAATTGATAACAATGAAGGGAAATTGTTTTTCCTTGATGCCCCAGGAGGTACAGGAAAAACATTTTTAATCGATCTGCTTTTAAAAAAAGTGAGATCTATCGGAAAAATTGCGTTAGCTGTTGCGTCATCCGGCATTGCCGCTACGCTTTTGGAAGGAGGCCGAACCGCACACTCCACATTCAAGCTCCCGCTGAAAATCGCCACCGATGATAATAACAGCGTCTGTAGTGTTTCTAAACAGAGCAATACAGGAAAATTGATGCGTGACTGCTCATTAATAGTCTGGGACGAAGCTACCATGTCAAACAAGACGTCTGTGGAAGCACTGGTAGGACAATGCGCGATTTGCGCAACAAAAATTCACCTATGGGTGGATGTACAATTCTGTTCTCAGGAGATTTCCGTCAAATCCTACCAGTTGTGACTCGAGGAAAACGTGCTGACGAAATAAATGCTTGCCTAAAAAGATCCAACCTTTGGCCACATGTCAATAAATTAAAGCTTAAAACTAATATGAGGGTTTCGTCATCTTCACGTGAGAACAGGCTATTTCCAGAGATGCTGCTAAAAGTTGGCAATGGAGAGTTGACACAAAGTGAGGGAAGGATTGACCTAGAAAACCTTTGCGTTTTGATAGACAACATCCAAGAGTTAGTCAACAATGTCTATCCTGACATTGATAACATAAGTTATAAGACAATATCTTGGTTTAAAGAAAGAGCGATTCTGTCACCAACTAACGAACAAGTAGATAAAGTAAATAACTTGATTCTTTCAAAGATTGATGCGCCGACGAAAATATACTACTCGGTCGATACTGTTCTCGATTTGGAAGAAGCTGTTCATTTTCCTACAGAATTTCTAAACTCTTTGAACCCGTCTGGACTCCCTCCTCACAAAATGGTGTTGAAAGTAGGTTGTCCTGTTATTTTATTAAGAAACCTGAATCCACCTAAACTTTGCAATGGCACGCGTTTGCTGGTAAAATCATTGAAAACTTTCATAATAGAGTGCACAATACTCACAGGATGTGGTACCGGAGAAGATGTATTGATTCCCAGAATCCCTCTGATACCATCGGATTTACCCTTCCAATTTAAACGTTTACAGTTTCCGGTAAAGACATCTTTTGCAATGACCATTAATAAATCGCAGGGTCAAACCTTCAACGTTGCAGGCTTAGATTTGAGCGTTGACTGTTTTTCACATGGACAACTCTATGTCGCTCTTTCAAGAGTGACCTCCAGAGAAAACATGTTTGTATTGTCTAATGACAAGAAAGCTGTGAACGTTGTTTATAAAGACATTCTGTAATATGTTGTAAAAATAAAATAAATAGTTAAAAATGTAAAAAGTAAATAAGTAAAAATGTAGTGTATGAATTTAGATATTCCAAAGATAGCAGGAAATCTTCATGGTATAGGGAAAGGGGGATTGTTTTACTCCAAATTTAACGCGTGCGGGCTACGGGCAGTAATGAATAAATCAAAACTACTGGATCGATTTTAATCACATAGGCTATATATTTTATACCCGTGCGAAGCCAGAGCGGGCCGCTATGTTTTTATATACAACGTTCACAGTTTTTCTGTACTGTATTTAGTATCAGCATTGCACCCGTGCGAAGCCGGGGCGGGTCGCTAGTTTTTAATAAAACGAAAAAATTCATCCAAATATTATAGGTATATTAGGTATAGAGTCCACCATTTCCTTTTGTAATTTATTGGACGGGTCCGATTTCAATTCAACTCATTCAACCACTACAAAAAATGCCCTTGCTGTAATCACACCCTGTATATTAAACTTAGTATTATTAAATGCATGTTCATAAAGTTTAAATATCCACCAAATAATTATAGTACATCTTACTTATACTTTTACTATTAATATTCATCGAAGTTACAATCTTTCGAATATGTATGCATATGCAAAACATCCGAAATGTAACACAAACATGTAATAATGTATTGTTTTTGTTATGAAACTATACAATTTTACTGAAGTTAGTAGCCAGTGGTGCTCAATTATATTTCTTTCCCGCCCTAACTTTGGGTTATTACTCAAAAAGTAGGTGAAATTCAAAAAGTATGTGAAATTATTCAAAAAGTAGGTTTTTTCAGAAGATTTTTTTATAACAATAATGGTTTACGATATACCAAAAAACTTTTTTACAAAATAAACCCATTTATTACACCTTTTTCCATTTAGAATCACAGGAACAATTTGGCCTATCACGTACTCTTTGTGGGTTTCCTTTTTTTTTTGTTTTTTTTTTTATTTGTATTATCGCCCGAACGTAAGTGATACGTTTTGTTTCGTTCGGGCAATAATATAGCGGACATATCACGTACGTTCGTATAGGTAGGGCTGTTAAAACAACATATATTTCTTTTCTATATAGTTTGTTTAAGTAGGCATATTGTAGCTCCATAACTTTTTTTAAAAATAATATTTATTTATTTATGGCTTGAAATTCATCTTTCCAAGTTTTCGATAGTACCACATTTTTGTTTTCTCAAAGCAGTGTTTTTATTTTCTCAAAGCATACGATTTACGTGCGTCTAAACCTGAAAGTCGATGGAGACAAACTACATACTATACATTTCCCAATTCTCCTTCGACTGTTATTGCGTGTGTATATAAAGTCAGCTCAACGGATTCGGATAATATGAGTTATATTCCGCTTTTTATGTAAATCGTAAAGGGCTTTTATGTGAATTGGGCAAAGAGTAAGATGTGAAGATTTCCAAAGAGGGAGTATTATTGTCAGAGGGACAAAAGGGATACCACTCACATAACCACAATAAAGGGTATAATTACATTGGTCACACTGCAAGTTCCCGGAACTGGTCACTTACAAAAATAAAGAAATACATATTTGATAAATAATATTTGATAATGTAACTCTTTGGCTGCAGAATATAGTTTGTTTCATCTAACTGTCATTTCATTGAGAGCTAATGGGCCCTGTTGGACTTGGCCACGACGACCCATTCGTTCAGGGTCCGTCACACTCACGGGTCAACACCCACCCGGCGGCCTCCACGCAGAAGGGAGAGCCAGAGAGTCAGTCTCCCCTAGAAGTCAACCTTCGGGTACTTCTGGGCGGTTTGCGCACCGCGCGGCATCAGTCAATCGATTGTGCACTCCGACTAACAGCCGGGGGAGTCTGGGAACAGCAATGTTTCCTATAGAGCGGGCGTGGTTGTAAACCTTATGGCAACTGATTTTGAAACGACCCAGGGTGAATAAGCCAGGGAAAGGATGCCGTAGTCCTCGTTAGATTCGGTAGACACCGTATCACCGCTTCGTGAGGGAGAGGTCTGCGCAAGCGACCTTGAACCTGTAACCAGTCAGGAGATAGGAGGTATCCTGAAGGTTAATTCCAGACGTAGATATCCTTCCAAACTGGTAATCAGGGGGCAAGGCTGCCCGTTGGAACATTTTCCGGTGCCTCGCCGTAAGGCGTTGGTCTTTGACGGGCAGGTGGCGTAGCTAGACTGTGGATTGTTTTTCGTCCTAAGTCTTCGGCGCTCATCTTACGGGAGACTTAACTTTCTGCATTGGACTTAACTTTTTACTGTATATTATTGTATTACCTACTAATGGATAAATGAATGTAAGTATAATTTGACAGATCAGCAGATTCTCGCTCGGCTTCAAACTACTTTTGGCGATAATGCCGCAAGTCAGACAACAATGTGTAGCGGAAATGATAATTAGAGTTAAGGGAAGAGGAAAAGGTCACAAGGGACCATACTTATCAAAACGTAGTTTAGCATAAATATTTATTGAATTTCTGGTCAAAAAATTGTCTGATAGGGCATTATTCTGAAGAAATATTCAAAGATTATTTTTCTACAAGTCGACACTTTTCGGACGAGTATTTTATCAGTCACCTAATATAGTATATAATCTATTCTTATTGACTGTTTGCCTGTCTGCAGCTGAGAAAGATATTTATCCTAGACCCCTATAGTCAAAGAAGATAAGTCATATGACTGAATGCTAGCTACTCTGGGTGCTTTTTCGGATTCGGCTCGCTACCAAATCGGTAATTAGATTTTTGTTATTAGTTTACATGTCAAAATCATAAACCCTGGTTTGTTCACCCGTTATGATCGGTTTGCCTGATCCGAATTGTTTGTTTGCAGTGATCTTTCTGAAGAGAATCGCAGAGCACACTTGGGGTCGACCAACAGCTGTAAACAAACTATTTGACGCCAAAAGAGTATGCAACAATTATAAACATTGCTATTGTGAGCGACCACCCCTCAGTAGACTCCAAGTTATATGTATGAGGTGGTGGTATCAACTTGCGGGTTATCTCCGTATTAAAAGGCGATTTAGATGAATCAGAAGGTATTTATTGAATTGATTAAGAGTTCGATATTGCCAGTTATAATGCTTCCCGAATAGGTTATGTTGTCGCGAGTGTATTGATGCGCGACTGAGGTTACGAGGGTGTACGGATGAGGATTGTACTTGTGCTCCTAATATCTCGTACTGGGCACTGCTCGAGTCTGTGGGAATGCAGACTGATGCTTCGCGACTGAGAAAGGTAAGGAAAGGAAACCAAGGAGCCGGACTCGTTGAGCGACCTCGTGAGAGGAGTACCGAGTATGCCGTCGCAACCTTGGGGGAGGTGATCACTCGAGGAATGATACTTTGGTTGCGTTTTCGCCGGTTTATATAGGCCGGGAAATGATGCAATCCAAAATATTCCGAGTAAAAGTATTCTTTCATCGAGCTGATTCATCGCTGCACGAGTCAAAATAATAGCTGAATTGTGTCAGTGTATTTCACTGGAAATCAATGCATTTGTTAATCGCATGCAACGGTACTTAAGGGCCGTTACACTATCAACTGATAGCATTTTTTGTTACATATCTTGTAAGTTGTCGTTAAAATTATGAACAAATCCCAGTGTTTATTGGGCATTAGGTATGTGCTTATATATTTCTTTTTAATATTGTTTTTCTACATATAAAATAGGTAAATATAGGGTGATAAGGCTGCAGGTCACATTCCCGCTAAATAGGCGGCTTGAGCGCGCAGTGTAGCGTTTGAATGTTGCTGGGACGGCAGGCAAGCGCGACCTGCCGAGAGCACTCCACTTACGACCGGGCCACTTCCACCCGCGTAAAATGTAAATTTATACCGACCTCACCTCACCGGTGCGACTAGCCTCGCCTTGCCGAAAATTTCATCGGAAAATCTATTAGCGCTATTAAGGCTTTTTTACGTGTATGGCTCCGGAGTCCGGGTCAGATCTTCCAGATCTCCGATTCATTGCAACGATTACATTTTCTTTGCAGTAAGAAATAACCCAATAAATAATTTCCAGCTAAAAGGCATTGAAGTTTTAGCCCATATATACCCGTAATTGTTATTACCAAGGGCGCAGGATTCGCAACTATAGTCGCCGCTATACAAACTGATGACTGGGCCAAAAATCATTAGAATCATGACATCCCTTTCGCACTTTCATAACGTTACGATCTCTCACTCAGATCTGTAGTAAAGGTCATGTCATGTCATGTCGCATAAAGAAATATCGATAAAATATTATCGATATTATCGATATTGTTTATTACACATTTAATAGATATCCGACCTCTTATTATCAACCTTCAAGAAGACGATAGTGACAGCGAAGAAGAATTTTAACCCTTAAATTTTTAAACTGTATTGTAATACTGTAAAATATAAAATATTGTAAATTGCACTACTTTGTAGTTAATTCGTGTCTAAAATAGTTAAATTCCATATTAACTATTTTATAGCATCAAAATTATGTGTGTACTCTCTGAATACCGTTGCCAAAAGCGTTGTAAAATACTCAAAACAGGCTCCGGTATACACGTAGTACACTGCCAACTAGGCAACGAAATATAATATATCCACATTTTCAATTTATTTTGATTGACGAATTGATGTGGTTTGTTTGCCGACAGCATGTCTACCTTCCTACTTTTCTATAGTGCTTGAACCTATTAGTAATTATATAATGTTACAACATATGCCCGATTAACCAAACAAAATATAATAATGCTATCGACTTTTAAATAAATATTTTATCGTCAAGCGACCGTCCCTACGCTCAATGGCAGGTATGGGGCCGGTCATCAGTTTGTATCACGGCGACTATATCTAGCGTTTTAATTTAACATAATTAAAAAGTAAATATATTAAAAGAAATAAAAAACACCACTGTCGTTACAAAAAGTGAACTACATACTGTATTAATATTGTAGTGTTTGTATGTATCCATATAGATACATATATGTTTTCGGAATGTACTCAAACAGACCTTTCATTTGACAGTAAACACGATATATTTATATAAAATTATTGACATTTGGACATATGGACATTTAGGCAACTACTTCCTTATATTTGGACAGTTATGATACTCGGGATGACATAACGATTTTAACAATATTACACACTTCTAAATCAGTTCAAGCATTTAGAAGTTATGGTGGAATAAAGAAACGGAAAACATACATAAATAAACCCTGAACGATCACATTACAATCCTTTTTTGTGTGGGCAGTAGTGTAAAAAGGGTTAACTATCATAACAAACAAACATCGAATATAAATGGAAGATATTAACTACAAATTTATACGAATAGTTAGATAAAGGTTTAAAGTTTCATGATCCTAAAGTTGTATAGAAAAATATTCCTTATCTTGTGAGAAATAGCCAGAGAAATATCGATAAAAGCGAGTTAAATTTAGATTACACTGGAACACAATGATTTTGTTACATATATAATATTTGCTGAATCTTATGTATTGTTGAGCTCTGATTTCGAATATGAAGTCAGAAATTCCCTATCGGCCTTAGTTTCTTTGCAATTGCCATTCTTACATCTCTAGAAAGTACTTAGGTTCGAAATATACAGAATCATTACCTTCAGAAACAGTGGCAAAAAAAACATTGACTAGAGGAGAGACGTTGTGAGCCCAGGACTAGTAAAACCTTTAATAGTTTACCTTCCTTCACTACACATTAAGCTAGGTTTAAAGTTTTTTTTTAAAGTTATGAATCTTGAGGAGAGGAGATTTCAGTTCCTAAAAGCAAGTTCCCCAAGTTAAGTTACACTAAAATTAAGGAATATTTTTTGTCCCCTATATAAGATAACTAATGAATGATCTTTAATTTGAAAATAGTTTGAATGACTCTAAGATTGCTGCTGTTTTAAAAATGTTTTAAACATGAAAATCATTACAAATATGTTTTTTTCTTTTAAAATAAGGCAGATAGCTGGAAAGAATTGATAACTGAGCTTCTTGAAAATTATAATGCACTTGGGTGTAATATGTTATTAAAAGATCCAGTGACGAACATGGTTAACGCTTTTACCATGAAATATTCACCATGGAGACACGCGACCAAGGAAAGTGGCACCCAAGAACACAAGCTGACTATTGCTAGAATCTGAAGACTGATTGCTACATCACACTAAGCCAGAAAATCAAAACGAAGCAGATGTTAGGAATGTTGAAATTGCATGCATGTATAATAAATGTTTTTAAAATATTTACAAAAAAAACTATGCCCGATAGAAAGAAAACATTTATATATTTGAAATCAGCGTCGACAATTCTATAAGATTTAGCTGTTATTCTGCGACAAACAATAACCAAAAATTTGTACTCCATTGTTATTGAATAACAATCCCAGTGTCAATTTATAAGTCAACATGTAGATGAACATCCTAAAAGTGTTAAATCTGTCAAACTTCTTTAATTTTTCAGCAAAATTGGACAAAATTGTTCTTCAACTCAAATTCTGCTAAAATTACTTGAAAATTAGTACATAGAAAACTACGAAAGGATTCCAAATTTGTTTAGAGTGTTCGCCAACTCTTTGAAATTAACGAAAACAAATAATTTAATTTCATCAAAGTTTATTTGATATTTTTATAGCTATTATTATGTTTCTCACAGGAAGGCTTTTTAGCATTTTTACTAAAATTCGATTTGGGATTTACCTTGGGGATTTAGCTATAACTCCTACGACTAAACTCAAAATCCACTTTCTGCTACAGAAGGATCTGGATTCGAGGATCTGAGAATTCAAGGATTTGATTCATAACTATGTGAATCCGCCCCTGGGAGCGTGTAAAGGAAGCTATAAAATGTAGAGCGTCTATGAAGAAAGGGCCTCAAGATTTTTACCGGTAGCCATTGTTTCAACCGTCGTTAAGCCGACTGGGCCGCGCGAGCCGCCCTTTTCCCCTGCCTTGTTTCGCATCCATTATTCGACGAGAGCGAAATAACTTTAGGTACATTTAATGTTGCGCGTGCACAACTGGCACACAATCTAAAATAAATTACGCTTTCATAAACTTTCAACACCCTTAACTTAACAAACAGTCCCTGAGTTACGGGCTCCTAAAGTGAATACACACAAAACACTGTGAATACACACAATAACAATGCTTTGATATTTACATGTAATTGTTTATGTTTCATTCTAGGAGACGTAGTAACATAAATTTAGCACATATTTTAAATGAAACATCACTCATATTTGTAGCAACTTGAAGTCGACAAATGCCGGGGCGCTATTTATTTAGGCCCAGTAACAGTCAAAATATTCAAAAAGTCAGTTGGGTCCCCCAAAAAAATCCCGGCAAGTAGACAGGGCCCTCCGTCGCCGCTCCCACCGTCCCTCTTTCATCTCTAGACCGCTCATCGCTCTTTACCGACCCAACCCTCCACCACCCCCTTGCCCCCCCCCCCCTCCGCCACCTGTCCCCCCCCCCCCACCCTCGACCGACCCCCCTTGATCACACTCCCTATCTCCCCCCGCCCATCCCCGCTCCTATCCAAGCTAAGATCTTCTCCCGTCTCCACCCTTCTACTCCTCCTGCGCTAATTTCAACTCTCAATCCCCCGCGCGTCAAACCCCCATCCCCACAGAAGTATTTTCGTACCATTTTAGTAGTATTTTCATAGATACTATACTTGTGATATTTTCCGTGATATTAAAATGGTATTTTTCCTGTATGATAGTGGTAGTAATTTGTTGAATATGGCAGAGTTTAAAAAATATTTGTGTCGCTAGTATATGAGAGAGTCCAATCAAAATTTTACAATGTGGTCTTGGCCCAACAAAAAATTCGTGTGCCGAATTTTAAATCTAGGTCCTATATTTCGAGATTGAAGCATCACTAGCGCGCCCCCTGGTGGATCGATTTCAACCACAATTGAACACTTGCCATGACCAAATGATGCTTGCATGCCAAATTACAGCTCAATCGGATGAAGCGTTTGGGCGCTATCTTGAAAAAATACACACATACAGACACACAGACAGACTTCAATCTGGAAATGGTCCTAATCGTCTCGGTTGGTGGGGGGGGGGGAGAGGGTCAAAATGGATATTTCATCGCAATATTTTTTTTTGGCGCGTTCACAATACTTTCCCTAACCTGGTTGGCCAGTAAAAAAATGCAATTTATCACAAAGCCGATGAACACAACTCTAAACATATTATATAAAAGCCTATCAAAATTTATATTTTGAAGTTGATTTCCTATTTTTTTCAAGAAAAAAAGTGCTGGAAAAACTAATAAATGTTTAAATATTTCCAACATATTCAGGGGACCTATCAATTTATATATATACCGGGATATGTTATTTTAAAAATCGGAATCTGATAAACATTATAGTCGTTTTGATTCGGTTGGTTTTAATTGGTATTTTTGGCGTATTTCTCATGATCTAGCAGATATAGAAAATAATTAAATTAAACTTTAGTCCAATGAGACATTACATCCTTATCTATCAACTCGTAAAACATTTGTCTATATAACTTTTAATTTGATTATACGATGTTATGTTTAGTGTAGTAGCTGCTTATATAAATTTCATAACACGGTTACTTTGCTTACAAGGGTGGTAGATTAACGTGGGTTTAAAGCACAATTGCTATGTTCTGGAAGGGTTATTTGATTTTCCAAATTAAAAAATGTATTTTTTAATCGTGTGGATGCTGAAATCTACATTCATGTATGTGTATACATATACATTTACATACAATTGTAGTATTAAATACTAAAATCTTTGCTAGTCAGCTATTGCAAAGTAAATTGAGAATCAATAAAGGATGCAATAAATGCTAACACAAAAAAACAAGACAAAAGAAAAAGTCTAATAATTTAAAAAAATTAAAAACACTACTGCCCTTACAAAGAGGGGACTGTTGTATAGATACATGAAAACATAGATACATGAATCCTAAACACATAACACTCCTTTCTTTGGGCAGTCGTGTAGTAAATTCGCAAGAACCCAAAACGGTTATTTAAAAATGGGTAATATTTAGTGGAGAGTAATAATTGAACACTTTGTAAAATTTATTTCGCTAAATTAATATTCCAAATACTTCTCTTTGTACTTACCACTCTTAACCTACCAGGTTATTTCTAACGGCCGCGGAGAGGCAGAACGAAGAAAAAACTAAACTGTCAATGATGACTGGCTTTTACGCCAACGCGTAACACTGCGATTTATATTTAAGACGGTGCTTTCTTTTTATTTGAGAGCAAGGGGTCGCGGTAGGTACCATATTATGACACTCAGGATGACATAATTATTTTGAGATTACCACACACATCTAAATCGGTTGAACCGTTTAGAAGTTTATGGTGGAATTAAAAACGGAAACATACATATATGAATCCTAAAGACATAACACTCCATTTTTGGGCAGACGTGTTTTATAAAAAAGAAATTAAATACAAGATATGGCAACGATAGCGCGATGAACAAGTTTGATGAGAGAAATCATGTTTCTTTAATGACTTCTTGTAGGTGAATAGCATACTTTCTCTTTTTTCTATAATGAACTCCATGATCCCACCATGCCAGTTTTTATTAAGAAACTCTCCAATCCGTTATAGAATCATAGTGTGTCTCTGATTTAGTCAGGATAATACACTCTCTATTCCAAAACGTGAATGGTCTTCTATGCAGCCCGACTCGGGAGCCAGCTACCTTCTCAGGTTAAAAGAAGTGAGGTTGTAGCTGATTTCTCATGCATGGGCGTTAATTGATGTTTTGGAAGAGAGAGTGTATTCTCCGGACCACATCAGAAGGGCACCCTATTACTCAACGAAAGTGCGATGAGTCAGAATTTATAGTGTTATATTTATTTGTATATAAGTAGGTATTATTACGTACCTTTAGTACCTATGTATACATATATTACTATTATACAATAATAGTAGTAGTAGTAAAGGGAGTGGAGGGCTTGTTTCCAGCCCTTGATGTCACCTGGATCTATAATATCTTTTGTAACTACCCACTTTGTGGTTGGGTCAGTGGTCAGCTAGTAGCCCAGTACTGCTTACCAGTCCAAGCTCTCACTGACCTTCAAGTTGGGCAGATCGCTGGGTTCGAGAAAGGCTCGTCCCAGTAAACTGTGTCTTTTTGCAGCTAGGCCTGGGCAGCGACCAACGATGTCTATGCTGTCTTCAGGTTCTTTGCCACATATTCGCCAGTCCTTGCTCTCGGTCAAGCCAAGGTTGAATAGATGTGATCTAAGGGTCGTGTGTCCGGTGAGGAGACCGATAGTGGTTCTAAGGTTCTTCTTGCTCATGTCAAGTAGGGCCTTGGTTTTATTTTGTAGTGGTTGCTCCATTATGGCTTTTGCCTGGCGAAATCCCTGGCTCTGTTTCCAGGATGCCCGATGTTCCTGCTCCAAGCAGTCCTATTATATAATAAAAAAATATAATATTATTTTTTTAAGTATATCTACATGTGAGTAAATATATAGATTAAATGATGATTGACTGTAGGGTTATTGGCCTGCCGCGTCGACCAGAATCGGGTAACCGAGGAAACCAGGAAAGAAACCAATAGATAGTACAATTAATCATTCACGAAATAATGCTACCGCATCTGAGGCAGCCGATGCGCCGGCTCCGGAGACCAGGGATGCTGGTGAGAAGTTGGCAACTGGCCGAAAACTTAAATATTTTACACCGAAATCGGACATTCGAATCGCCGCATGGAATGTGCGAACGGGGCATCACGTCGGCCAAAAGGAAATCATAGCAATGGAATTAGCGAAATGCAAAATATCGATCGCCGCATTATCGGAATTACGACTCACGGGATCGGGAACAATGACAATTGATCCGCCAGCAATCGACGAGACGATGATGCTATTTTATTCCGGAGGCGACAAACGAGAGGCCGGCGTCGGCTTCATGGTCGATCGCCGAGCTCGGCAGCGTTATTGCGTTTCAACCGATATCCGAGCGCTTAGCAGTTATCACCATCGATGGAACAATCAAAACCCATATCGTTTCCGTTTACGCGCCAACCGAGATGATCCCGGATACGAACAAAGATGAATTCTACTACCAGCTTCAACACACGCTGGATACGATACCCCGAATGAATTAATTATACTAGCAGGCGACTTTAATGCACATACGGGTGTAGATCGGACGGGTTGGGAAGAAATGATGGGAAGATTTGGACACGGCGAAATTAACGACAATGGACTACGCCTGTTATCGTTCGCATTGTCGAACAGCACATTTCGTCATCCCCGCAAACATCAACTAACGTGGCGAAATCCGTTCGGTAAAGATTCAGCAATGTTGGACTACATTTTAATCAATTCGAGATTTCGATCAACACTCAAAGACGTACGGGCGATGCGTGGACCCGATTTCGGATCGGATCACTATCTCGTTGGAGCGAAATTACAAATGCTACTACAACGAGCGAAGAAAAAAGCGCCACCACCAGCCAAGAGAAACTGGGCATGTCTACAGGACCCAGCCATTGGACAGAAATTTCAAATCGCGCTATCCAACAAATTCGCAACTCTCGCAATATCAGACGATATCGACTTATTTGAAGAAATGCAATTATTGGAGTCCCTTATGAAGTGTGCAACGGAGCTGTGCCCACCCATCCGTCGACGGACGCAGCAATGGATTTCGGACGACTGTTTAGACCTCGTCGACCAACGAAAACGGATGAAACACGTCAATTTCGAAAAATACCGATTTTTGAACAAAGAAGTCCGACAAAGATTGAAATTGGAACGAGAAGCGCATTGGAATAACGTTGCGGCCGAATTGGAAGAAGCAGCATCGAGGCACGAATACCGGACGTTGTACCAAACAATCCGACGGTTAGGAGGGAAAACAACATCAACGAACGACAACATCAAGAAATCGGATGGAACTCTTTAATCAGCTGCACAATTACGATCCGCCTCAAGGTCCAGCACCGCAACCGCCGATTATCAATCAGCCGGCGAATCCGTTTTCCGATAACGAACCAACAATAAACGAAGTGAAGACGGCAATAAAATCGCTGAAAAATGGTAAAGCGCCGGGTGTAGATCAAGTTACCGCCGAGATGATCAAAGCCGGAGGTGACATTCTATTACAACAACTACATGTTCTCCTAACGCATATTTGGCAATCGGATCGTATTCCGTCGGCATGGAAGAAAGCCATCGTTGTGCTAATTTTAAAGAAAGGCGATAGCAGAGAATGCAAGAATTATCGCGGTATTAGCCTTCTTTTAATAATCTGCAAAGTATTTACGAAAATCATACAGTCGAGGCTACAAAAACATCGAGAACAAACGAGTCGAGAGGAGCAAGCAGGATTTAGACCATATAGAGGATGCATTGATCAGATATTCGCTCTTCGTCAGCTAACGGAAGAAAGAATACGGTGCGGCAAACGAACAATCGTCGTCTTCATAGACTTTAAATCCGCCTTCGATTGCATCGATTGGAACAGCTTATGGAGTGCCTTGGAGGCAGAACACGTGCCACCAAAAATCATTAAACTTCTCCAATCATCGTACGATGGCTTAACCAGCAGCGTTCGAATCCGTAACGATTTGTCTGAGGAATTCCCGATTCAAACTGGTGTTCGGCAAGGAGACGTCGCATCGCCGCTACTTTTTAACGTGGTGATATAGATATACATTTATTTTCTTTCTTTTTTTCAAACAGTTACCTAATATAGATTGGGGTATAATATAGAGGTGGGATTATAGGGTTCACTATTTAAGAAAAAGATTAAGTATGCAAATTTCTACTTTCACGAATCCTCATCTATTTATTACGTTACTCTGTAATATGATCAAACTTGCGTCGAGTTTCGAATTCGAATACGTCGAATACGTATCAGAGGCAAAGGTTTTTAGGTATTAAAGTTTATCCAGAAAAGATTTATTTGTGTCTAAGCAATAAACATCGCCTTAGTACAATATAGACAAATGCAAGGTTTGCACAAGAAACTGTTCAAGTCCAACTGATAGGAGATATGAGCTATATGCGAATCTCAATATTATCAATTTGACCAGGAGAATGACTATATGAATATCGATATTCAAAAATACAGAATCTCACATGATGTTATGAGTAATTTATAATAAAAATAAGCGTGATTCCGTAAATAACTATCTACGGTTTCAAATTACTTCCTGTTAGCTGCCAGTTCGTAATTAATATTTACAAACGTCCCGTTATGGCACAATAAATGGGTTGAAATTTATTCATATACTTTCAGCAATTATGTCGGCTATTATTTAGCGGGAGTTGCTAATGGTAATATTAATAATAGCTTTTGTTTTCGTGTCCGGGTTTGGCGCCGGGGTCATTTAAGTAAACCGAGCAGTGTAACCGTAGAGTTAATTTTTAGCACCTGGTACATGATTATAATCGATAATGAAATATCCAATAGTGGGGTTAACGTGCGTCACTAAAATATTGCTACATCTGAAAGACGCGTTTGAAAGACGTATACATTTTAATTTACTATTCTTTGCATGGTGGCTTAGTCCTAATATGTATTTATTTATTTTAAAATTCCACTAATGACTAAAAAAAAATTAAGTGCTTATTATAACGAAACTCAATAATAAATCAATAATCAAAAAATCATGAATCTCAGTCGAAAATATTATATCCTACCATGTATAAATATAACCGGATTTACTAGACAAAGGATTTCGTAAGAAATACAGACAGAATATTTTAATTCCAATATTGTCAAAAGTAGAGCTTTTAGAGAACTATTACTGCCTATTAACGTTCAACATATGTACTTACGCAATGTACTTACTTTGAAATAAATAATAATGTAGGTAGACTATGTAGTCTGGACAGCCTGTTCGTCTTCTGGACAATTGCGGTTTCAACATCGCCGAAATATCGGGTGCTACAAAATTCACGCGGTAAAATCGTTATTAACCCTATTTATAATGTCAAACAACCGCGATAGTCTTTGATTTCATACTACATATTATTTACGACATTAGTATTAAATGTGACAAACAAATTACAGCCACTTTTAACACTCAAATCGTACCCTATTTTTTTTTAAAACACCATTAAAATTGCATAAAAAACGAAAACATATTAAGTTATGGAAAACTATATTGTCATAAACTATTTTCAATGACATAATATTAAGGATTTGATATGCTCGTACTACCCTGCGTAAGTAGTAAATTTCGCTTCAGTAGTTAAAATATTCAATTACAAAAGGGAAATCAGATTACGAAAAGCAAACGGCTATGTCATACAATTAGTTTTTTAACGAATAGTTTCAAAATGATTCATTTTAAAGTTACTTTTTAATCAGTGTAATGCGGTACACTTTCAAAATAATTGATTTAATACGCTATGTGTAACACTACCTGACACGTCATCGAGCGGTGTTCATTTTTTGAATCCACCGGGTCCGGCCACCGGTGTTCATTTTTTGAACCCACAGGGTCTATAGTTACAGAGTATATACAGAGAGTATAGGGACTATAGACAGAGAGTAAAGTTTTTTTAAACATATAAATACCATTTGTTTGCGATTTTTATAAACGCCCTTTGACTTGTCGGCGTACTCTTTAGACCCTCTGAAACTTAAGTAAAGACCACATATTTTACCCCCAAACGTGGAAATTGGCTTAGTTATACTCGGATGTAGAATACTAGCGTGGTTTGTAATTCATATAGTGACGTTTAATCCAATCATGGACTTTTTTGTTAGTTTTTTCTAGATAACATGAGGGAAATCGCAGAGGACATAGCGGCCGAACGAGTTTTAGGAAACATAGAATTTGAATTAAATCGATGTCTGGACAATCCCACCGACTCCGCTAAAATGGCATTCTTGGATCGCAACGCCGAAATGGGGGTAACGAAGTTTGGCCGCAGTAGCAGGCGGCCGCGAGGCTGCAATTAGTCTGTGCAATCGGTCGCGTTAAATTTATTTCTCCAAACAAAAAACAAATCGCGGCAAATGGCCAACCCCCACTGTTTCTGTCGAGCGGGCAACAATAGCGTGTCAGGGGAAAACACACATATCGTGCGGAAAACAATCGGTACTAGGATGAGTTAGAAATATTTTTTTTAAATTTTATCCATGGTGAATTATATAGGTACAGAAATATACCCTCTAAAATAAACTCTCCATATTTTTTTTCATTTCTTTTTAGATAAACAACGTGAAGTCCATTTGATTCTTCTTGAAAACTCCTTGCTTCATGACTTATTTATTATCTTTTATTATGCTTGGCAGTAAACATTTAGCCGTGTTATGAGGTACTCGCATGTTGGATTCATGGGGTTGGTAGTCATGTTTGTCAACTATTCGGTAACCAAATCGACCTCGTTAAGTTCTGTGATGATTTATTGCCGCGCAGTCCTGTCCTGCGCTGTTTTAAAGTAAAGAAATAATGTCACAACATTTTTTGCAGTGCTGATTCATTAGATTGATTTTATTTTTATTGGCTCCTTTAAAATTATACGTTGAACTGCTCATCAGAGCTAACGAAAATGTAAACGATGCGGTTCCGACTGAAATAAATGTTTCTATTTGAAGACCGGTCGATTTTAATGAACTTGTCAAAAATAAGTTCAAAGACGATACTAACAAAAGATTAATTGCGGGCTCGTTGATTAAAAGCATTGATTAAAAGCGAGAGTATACGCTAATGGAATTCGTTAGGATATTAATTATAGAACATTGTATTAAAACAGACTCTATTAATTGGCCCAAACTTCAGGTGAGGAATTTATTTTATTAAATTAATTAACAGTACCTTGACGTAAATGAATGGAATAAGGCCAATATAAATAAATAAAATACAAACGAAGCTGCTATGGAATTCACCGACCGAAGTCGGGCCAATCATAATACTATTATAACACTTCTGGAGCGTGAGCGGTGGATTCGGGACTAACGACCAGCTGTGGTAGGTTTAGGATAACTGTCTTGCCACATGTGAGCGTTCACCTTACCACCTTTTCACTCCTACTTAGCAGCCATAGAAGCCTCAAACCAGTGCCGTTCTGGCTGTTTACCGCAATGAACTTTTTGTAGAAGTCTATGCTGGCTTGTAGATCATTTGACTCACAACTGTCACTTATTACGTGCTTTGATATTGCCGGATCCTTGAAATTGCTTTAAATCGAATTTTTGGTTATTCTCGGGTTGCATAGAGCAGAGACGGCAGTTTTAGAGCTGTCCCAAAATTATTTTTGGACCTGAACAGAATCGAGGGGTCAGATGGTTTGGCTAAGGACAACCAGAATTTTAAACTAGCTGTCACCAGTGCATTCAGACGGTACAGTAGGGCGTAGTCGACTACGACGGGCGAACACGTCACTCCAAACCGGTATAACGATATGTGATCGTTCTTTCAGCAGTAAGATGAATGTAGAAGATTCAGAGACAAGACAATCTACTGTCTAGCTCCGCCAACAAGCCCGTTAGAGGCCAACCCCTTACGGTGAGACACTGGGAAAGGTAACCTGCGGGCAGCCTTGCCCCCTAACTACCAGTTTTGGTAGGATAGCTTCAGCTGGGGTTAACCTTAAGGATACCTCCGTCTCCCGACTGGATACGGGTCCGAAGTCGGTTACGAAGCCTCTGCCTGCTGTATTACAGCGGTAATTCAATTTAAATTTATCGCAGACCTGGGTGTCCTTTGCCTGTAGTGCCAAGGTCATTTCAAGAGAGGCATGACGGTAGGTCAATATTTACCCCCGAGTGCACAACTGATTGGCGTCGCCAAACCGTCCAGTAGCGCCGTGACGCAATCCCGCCAGGAAAAACTAGTAAACCAGCTGTAAGGCTTGAGACGCGAGAGCCTTACCCGGGGTAGCCTTTCGCACTAGGAGGCTTCTGAATAGGAGCAGAATTGTATTGAGCCGATCCGAGAACAAAATGGATCTTGTGGCCGAAGCTATACGAAACCGTTTGCTACCATCCAGACGGACAGTTGGGTTTGACAAATGTAAAGTTAAGAAGAAAGGGCCATGACAAATGTAAAGTTAGATAAGATTGTCGTAGCTCCAAGCCTTAGGAGCGCCAAAAATTAGCAAGACATCTATCTTTGCCAGGCAACTACTGAAATGCTCTATTACATGATTGCTATAGAGGTCTTTACCCAATAAACTCAACATGTCTACGTAAATATCTATAGTAATCGTACAATCTGGTGGCCTATATGCAAGCCCACCCTAAGTGTTTTGAAACGTATTCACAACATACACGATAAGACAAAACGTATACACGATGAACGATAGACGTATACACGATAAGATGTATAGACGATAGACGTATACACGATAAGACAAAAAAAAAACAGGAAATATAGACACATGGCTTGGTGATGCGGAGATTTTTGGCAACTTAGTTATTTAAAAAACTACCATTTTAATTTTTAAACATCATTCTAATGTTGGTTTAATGCCATTATAATATGGATGTTGATAAGATTTGTAAATTTAAATTGCTTATCTGCTAGGGTAGAGATCGTCAAAGCTAAAAACTAGAGAAACGTCAAGCTACATAGATGAAGAACGTAGTAACAAAAGATAAAATAATGACATTAGCGGAATAATATATGTTTATATACACAACTTATAAATAAAAGACCATACATGAAATAACCAAAGATTTACAAACTTCACAATTTTTATCTGGGTATTTCAGACGCCGAATGCAAAACGATTCACTCGATACGTTATTTATAGAAAACGGAAGCAAAAGACAGGGTAACGAACACGGTGAGCAGGTCTCAAATATCGCAAAGGGCGTTTGATATAAAATGAGTCTGAATTCTCTCTCCCTTCGCTATCACTCTTTCTAGCCCCCCCCCCCTCCTCTACCTCTTGCTATCGTTCATTTTCTGTGCTAATACTGGCTTTGAAACAATATACCAGTTTTCGCCCGAGAGAGTATCCAGTTACCAAGTAAACGAGAGTTAAAGGATGCCCCAATTTGTTCTGGCTTTAGGAGACCGTTGATTCGATACATTTTTACGCGATAAAAATTTATTTTTCATATTCGGGAAGTCCAATTCCCTTAGTCCAAGATTTTAAAAAATTTTGCAATTGCAAAAAATCGAATAAAACACATAACGTGGCAGATACTAATGACGTTATAGAGGTCTTTAACTAATGACGCCTTTTATCTTTCGGCAGTATCTAGGACTTCACTCATGTGATAGCGGACTGAGACAACTTCATCTTCGCTGAAGGACATGCGCACGGTTGCGGATATGGTTTTTCTTTATAAAATAGCGAATAATAGCATCGACAGCCCATACCTCTTAGAAAACCTGTAATTTTTTGTCCCACCTCCCCCACAGATATTAATTTAATTAATCAATTTGCTTACATATATAACAAAATTATACAGAACCATTAAAAACGCACTCAGACCTCAATTTATGTTTTATTTATGTATGTATTTTATTGGTATACAGGGTGAGTTTTTAATTAACCGGCGTCCTTGAAGGGCATGAATCAGTACGAGCAGGTAAGCAACTTTTGATAAAAAACTTGTAAATATATATATATATATATATATATATATATATATATATATATATATATATATATATATATATATATATATATATATATATATATATATATATATATATATATATATATATATATATATATATATATATATATATATATATATATATATATATATATATATATATATATATATATATATATATATATATATATATATATATATATATATATATATATATATATATATATATATATATATATATATATATATATATATATATATATATATATATATATATATATATATATATATATATATATATATATATATATATATATATATATATATATATATATATATATATATATATATATATATATATATATATATATATATATATATATATATATATATATATATATATATATATATATATATATATATATATATATATATATATATATATATATATATTTTAATTTGAAAAATATATGTTTCAGAAAAATAGTATAAAAAGCGCTGAGCACGGTGTGCCATCTAGCGGTATGTAAAATATTGCAAATATTGTTTATTAGCGATATTTTACCTACCGATAGATGGCGCAGCGGGCTCAAACGCTTGTCAAACTTTTATTTAACATTATGTATAAAATACAGGCCATTCCCCTTCGATTCCTACTCCTCACGATCTCCCACGTTTAGATAAGTTAAATAAATTCAATTCAATTAAAATTGCTAAACATGTATTTTAAAACGTTGGAAACGAGTAAATTACACTCATTGTTACCATCACATATGTAAAATTGTTTTAAGCAACGTTTAGTGTTTTCTTAAGAAATAAATAAATAATTGCAAAACGGTTTTCACCCAAGTTCTTTCTTTGGAATGAAATGTTGTCCTTTTAGATTCCTGTAAAATCAGCACTCACTCTGAAAGTAATCAGATATTGTGATCGTTTCTATCTATGCAACAACGCTTCCTCAGTGGCAATGCATCATAAATAAATATGCCATTGTGTATATCTATACAGCGAAGGAATAGATAGAGTCTCAAATGTTTGTTCAAAGTATAGTCGCGTAAAGTCAATTTATCTCCATGCTGCTGTTCACAAAACGTATTCGGTTTTCAGTAGACAGATGGCATCTGTTACAGTACAAGTGCCGATAGATGTATTATTTATTGTGAACAAAATTTTAAGACATTTAGGAAAGTAGTAGCGGTGACGCGATGCTAAGTCGGCAATCTGGCCATAGTAGTTGCAAGCAAAATAGGTAATTAACATTTATAAGAGACTTGTTCTTTTGTTTCCGAGCTGCGGGGGATTCAGATAGTTTACTGCTGTACTTATTTTAGCCGCATTTATTTAAATGAAACTGCTTTTAGAATTGTGTATTTTATACGTATGATAAATACTTATGTAATTATTACGTATACGTATTTATTACGTATGTCTGAGATTACTGTTATTGTCTGTTGCCGAGACTGGTAAAATTTACAATACACATTTATGTTTTTTTACGACATTGAATTAATACTATTTTGGCTTTTATTCATTTGATATTACAACTCCATTCTTTATTAAGATGCATTTGTAGTTTTGGTGACAGCATCCTTGCTGATTGTCCTAGCTTACAGTAGATGAAACTCCAAAAAATAGAGTCAGTTGTACTCGTTTCTCAAGATTCCCAATATAATGGCATAAAATAAAAATATAATAGGTTTATTTAATACATAAAATCATTTTTTAAAATCAATTAAATGGCTAGCCAAATCTCTACAAGAACTGAGTAGAAACTATTTCAAATGCTGCTAATATTTTCCTATTAATAAGTTTGTTTCGTACTGCACTCATCCCTGGTAGGGAATGGTTTCTTTCAGCTTGGGACATACGATCCAATATGTTCTCGGATCGGTCCAACTCACGAATCAGCTCCTATTCAGAAGCCTCATCGTGTGAAAGTCTACCCCGGGTAAGATTCTCGGGTTTCAGGCCTCACCGTAGGTAGATCGGTTTATTCTGGTGGGATTGCCTCCCGGCGCTACTGGACGGTTTGCGCACCGTTCGGAAACTCCAATCGGTTGTGCACTATGATTAATTGCTGAAGGAGTCTGGCTCGGCCTAAGCCATTGGCCTCTGTCGAGCATGTTGGCATAGATAGACAGTAGATTTGTATTTTTTTAAGTCTTGTACGCTCATCCCACGGCTGAAAGAACGATCACATATCGTTATACCAGCCTAGGGTGACGGGTTTGCAAGTTGTAGTCGATACCGCCAAACTGCACTGATTCCTAAACATAAGACGTCCGCGTATCGGGGGTTGTTACGCTGCATATTTTGCTGCATCCACCTGGATTAAGCTCGTCAAATCCCTAAGGGAATGGTCTAGATAAAAGAATAATCTCCTATATAAAAGGCAGCTCCTGGAAATACGATTTGAATCCTGGGTTTCTTCGGTTAGTCGACCAGTGTCAGTGTTAGATAGTTGCCGGAAAAAAATACAGAAATCTACGAAAACAGTAAATTTGAAGCAAAAGACAGTGAAATTTCGGTAGAAAGAGATTGAATAATCACACAGTAGGGTAAAAACGTAATTTTATGCATTCATTTTTAAAAAAGTAGCATTTTTCTCAAAACCGCAAATTATTTAAAAAAAGAATTGAACTTTATAAATGTTTCGTTCAGGGCTTTGAACCATTCAGGAGCGATTCATTCATCACTGTGACCAGTTCAGTATTTGAAAATGCACACAGTATTACCGAAAACCGTGGATAAATCGACGCAAAGACAACGGGAATATAATAAACGCCCTTAAATATCTCAAAGATCTTGGAAGTTGCAAAGTAAGAAAAAATACGACCGTCTTCATTAGTTGTTAACAATCCTGACATCAGGAAAACGCAGGCAAACGTATTTAGGTGATGAAAATGGGACCTCGAAAAAAAAAGCGGGAATGCAGTCGGTCATAAAACTTTTGTGAAATTAGACCATACAAGTCTTTATATGATACCATACAGAGCTCGGAAGCAGCTGCATTTATTATCTATGATTAGAGCGCTAACCAAGATAAACCGATTGGGCATCTGAATATGCTATCCTAAGAAAACATATTTAGTCGATTCGTAAAGGAGTCAAACGACTCAAAACAATAACGTAAAACAAGTATGCTTCTGAAATCGAAGACTATCGCGGTTGTTTGACATTATAAATAGGATAGAAAACCCAGTCAGTCAGGATAGGATAGAAAATCGTCACCGAAACGTCGGGTCCTACAAATTTCACGCGGTAAATTCGTTTTCTATCCTATTTATAAGTATGCTTCTGTATTCGAAACCCTACACATATCCAATCAATTTGTGACAAAATGTTAGTTTTTTTGGATGATTAGCAGTTTCTTTTGTTTTTTTTAATTGAATTCGAGTTTTTTTTAATCGTCAAGTGTGTTCCAGTAGACTTCATAATGGAATACTATTTTAGAAATTAGCTTCAATACTTAAGAGTTGTCATTCACTATAGGAGAAACCGCCATCACAGGAAGTTATAACGATATTAGGTCATTATTTCTCTCATGGAGAAAACGCAGACTAGAGAGTAAAAGCACAGTTCATCGTATAACTTCGCCAACAAGCACGGAAGATTCCCATGCCTTTCCGCGAGGCACGTAATAAGAAAACCTAGCAGGGCGACCACAGGCCCTCACTACAAGATTTGACGGATTTATCCGCCCCCAGTCTGGTCACTGATTCGTAGTCGCTTGCGCGGTCTCTACCTGGTGTCAGCTGTTTAATTCAATTAGAATTTATAGCGGAAAGTAGCGCCCATTGCCCGTCAATATCACAAGGGATTGGATGGGCAACAGATCGTTTTAAAGAATCTGACGTCAGGCCAACGACCACCCCCGCTGCTTAAAAAACGTACGTTTCCAGACCCCCCCCAGTTATTCGCCGGAGTGCACTGTCCATTGGCAAACGCCACACGATGCGCAAACCGCCCAGTATCGCCCGATGTTCCTCCCAGATTGGATCGATCGATATCACCTATCCACAACACAGCCGTGGTTCACAGAGTCCTTTCCGAGATAGTCCCTCTTTTAGGGGGCTACCGGATAGTATTTGAGCACTAAGGTGAGCAACATAACAAACAGGTCATCAGGCCCAATCTGCAGAGAACCGTTAAAGAACTTTTAATGTATTCTTTTAATTAAGACTAATCTACTTCTCACAGTGGATAATTTACAAATTATGCAGTGGAGCATTTAAAGCGTAAAGTCTAATACATTCATTAGCCTTTACCTAAAATTGTATTAGCCCTAGAAAACCTAATTAAATTTACCGGATTTTTTTACACTCAAATAATGTAGACATAGTCCTCTTGAAGGGAGCATGGCTAAAGGTTAATAATAAAATATCTTTTGAAGGCTAATCATGAACAAGGCAGAGTGGGTATCTTAATAGTGCACAGAATATTATATGAAACACTGAACATTCTCGGACCAATCAATTCAAAATTTAGCAATTAAAGTCAATTTATCTAATACTTAATTGAATATACTCATTGTTTATTGCTCTAATAATTCGGAACCAACTTTCCATTTTAATAAATTTAACAGTGTATTAGATAAAGGGCCTGAACCATTTTCTGTTTCTGTTGATTTTATTGCAAACAACTTGGCGTGGTGATCCAATAGCAATAGTCGCAAATGTAGCAATATTATTGTTGTCATGAAAAAAAAATAGTTAAACACTGCAGAGAAATCAACGTTAGGCCATTGAACGAGATCACCATATGCTTTAGACCTATCATTTATATACAACCACTGTAGTAAGTGGAACCTCTTCGACGATCCTATTGCAGGTAGCGATCATCTTACCTTCTTTACCTACTTTAGATTTCTTGAGTATAGACGACACGTCACACCGCCCTTTCTAAATTAATTAAATCACAGATTAATTAATCGGGGAAAATATCAGTCAGAAACATGAAAGCGATTGGATTTTTTTTAAATTTTCAGAAAAAATAATGAATGATTATTATAAATTTTACAGTATAATAAATAGTTGACAGCGCGAATGCTTTGATACTGAATGAAGCAACAAGGCGTGGATCTTTAATAACCTATCTTGAACGATCAACGTCAGTTAGTAGACGAGTCCCTATATCATGGGGGCATTTCAAATCCAATGAAGCTGTATACAATGCTAACTTAGCACAGCCTGATTTTTTGTAAAACAATTATATATCCTCAAAAATCCCCTAAGCAAGAAACTCGACAATTTTCCTTCGCACGAACCATTCAACTCAACTATACACGTGCAAAGACAAGTGCAGTAGATACGAAGTAGCTGACACTTAACGTCATCTCGATAACGATGAAAGCGACGAGCCAGCATGTTCGCTCTGATGCTTAAACTCCTTCTCTGATGCTCGATGTCTTCAACGTACGGCCGATTCAACATTCCATTGAACAGTCCGTTACATTTTAATAGGAAATTTTAAAAAGCGAATATATTCAGGCTCCTTTACCTCCGAACGCCTGAAGGCTACAAAGGGGATATTTCAGGAATCGCTTTGAGAGAGAGAAAGAGGAAAAGCATCGAAACAAGTCCCACAGATGTTGCCAAATGGCGAAATGGCGGCCCGCTTCCGTATCAGTTAACATCTGTAAGGTGAAAATAATACCGGAATTTCTTTACATATTATGCAACACATGCCGGTAAAGGTCCATGTTCCCTTTGTGATATTATGTGATGTTTTTTCTTCATAATTATGGTTTAATGCTTGGGGCTATTTTGGAAACAACAAGGTGCCTTATTAGCTTAATAAAAATTAAGCCTACGTGTCTGTTATGTAATTATAATATATATATATATATATATATATATATATATATATATATATATATATATATATATATATATATATATATTATATATATATATATATATATATATATATATTATATATATATATATATATATATATTATATTATATATATATATATATATATATATATATATATATATATACCTATATATATATATATATATATATATATATATATATATATATATATATATATATATATATATATATATATATATATATATATATATATATATATATATATATATATATATATATATATATATATATATATATATATATATATATATATATATATTCGCAGGTTTAAGTTGCGTATTTTGAGGAAATTTTTACATCATTGTAAAACATAAAATGTGATCTTGTTAAAACATTTTCTTTTAGCAAATCTATTACGTAGTAGTCGGGGGCCAGCGACCAAAGTGCAAGAGCTTTATAAAAGCTGTTACTTTTAGATCAGACAGTATTTTAGCTAGAGAATTCTGGGGTAGAGTCAGCAGGCCAAACTACGGCATACCTGGTGCTGGCGTACTATACAAGGTTAAATTTTAATGAGTACCCCCTAAAGCTAAAAAAGTGTGAGATAGTAAACATTCCCGGCGTCAGTCGTCAGTTAATTTCTTTAATTATTAAATGCTACAACGAGCTTGGCCACATTGTGAACCGTCGCAGGAGCTTAGGTCGATATTCCATGATCACGTAAAACGCGTGCGGTAAATAGCAGAAAATCGCTGAAACATACCCTCCTGCTTTTCGGTGACCAATAATGTACCTATTATAATTCAGGTGCTGCAGTTACTTTTCTGCATCCACTAAGGTAGGTATGTTTGTCGTCACAACACAGATAATATCGAATCACGTCGAATGCGCCCGATAAATGGTATATGATCGCTGCAACATGCCGGCCAGCTTCCCGATGACCCAGAATGCATTTCACGAAATTCACGATCCGCAGTTACTGTGCTGCGTCAGTAACTGCGGATCGGTTATTATTGTCAACACATAATATTGATATAATAATAATAAACTCTTTATTGGAACTTAAAAATTGAAATTAAAAAAAGCAGGATTAATGCCACATAGCAATATCTTGCAAAAACCCTAATCATACAGTGCAGTAGTCTGGCTCGGACAGGCAAGGTCGGCTAGTCGGCGATCGCCGAGGGCCCCCTGACTCAAGGGGCTCCGAAGGAGCCTCAATAGGACCTATTCTGCGTGTGTAACTTGGATAAAAATCTAATTATAAATGAAGTAGCCAGGACTAGGGCAGAATTGGGCTAAAACTGCAAGAATTGGGCTAAAAGGATTCTTCTTGATTTAAAATGTAAATAATTAATTTCAACCATTTTTTCTTTTGATTATAAAAAACGTAATCGTCTTAAAAAGACAACTTTTTCTTTACATATACTTTACTTACTCCTCAGCGTTTTCCCTAATCAAATATTTTTTATTGAGGTATTGTTTTAGGATTTAGATAATGGCTTTAGCACAAGTTAAGTGGTATAAATCTAAAAACATTTCTCATTATCATGTTCATACAAAATATTCTCCCCACAATTAATAAACCACTTGTCATTGATTACTATTTTATATAGTGTGTATCAAGTTTAGATATATTAAAAAGATATAGAGGAAAAGTATTGTAAGCGTAAGTAAACTACAAAAGAAAAGCCTAATTTTTGATAAAGATCATGCGTATATTCAAATACTTTTCAAGTGCCAACATAGTAAAAAATGTGGTTTTCAGGCATGTAACTTTCAAATAAATCCCCTCGGACCCTCCCTGGACCCCCCTCTTCGAATAGGGGCCCTTCTTCGGCCTATAGCCGAAATCCCCCAAAGAAGCCAGTCCGGGCCTGGCAGTGGTACATGCGCGCGTTGTGAAAATAAAGATTGTTAAAAAATATATTTTTGTCTCTGTAAATTACGAAGTGCTATATTTTAAACTAAAAGTGCCAGATGAAAAGAAATTGTGGAAAAAGAGACAGAAAGGAAAAATCGATACTTTGTTAGAAGGCGAGTTTCGTATATTTGCTGTAACATCGTTCCAGAGCCTTGCAACATATGCACTGAAGTAGTAGGAGACGTATCAGTATCATGACGAGAAATTTTTAATTAAATCAGAGGCTGACCAAAGCACGAGTCCGCGGGAACTTAATGGATTCTGAAAGCTCATGGAGATGGGATGGTGTCAATTGGGTGAGAACACGATAGAGGAGAGAAAGTATACGCACATTTCTCATTTGGCGTACTGGCAACCACTTTAACTGTGGCCTATATTCACATAATACATTAAGTGAATTCTGTTGGTCGCAGTCGATCAGCGATAACTGAATTTCAAGCAAATTCCGCCTTCTTTTCGTTGGAAATGGTGTAAAAATCATTTCTCGTACATTCAATTAGTAATTACGCGTTAAAGAATCAGCAAGATAGCTGAAATGTGTATGTAGATAGTTATAACGGTAAAGTAAACGTTTATGAAAGAAAAACTTTAATATATGAATATGAACTTCCCGAATAACCATCAAATTAAAATTACATGCTTGTTTGCGTAGGTACGTTTTTATGAAAGAGTATATGGCGCATAATATGTGTGCAATTCGAAACTATAAAAAAATATTAGAAAAAATGGATAAAAATAAACAGTAATATAAAAAAAAAATATAGGGTCAAGAATACTTCACTCTTGTGTGTTTAAAATGGCGGGATTTATAGGTAGGAGGCAAGCATACTGACAAACTGATTCTATACGAGTATGAAAGGTGAAGCGTATGTCATAAATTTCACCCGAATCCCCCATAGTGGACATATTGCAGACGTTAATCCCATTAAGCCCGTATGAAAAAATCATCAGATTATGTGACTGAGTGAAACACATTATGAAACGTCCATAAAAATGGAGCACGGCCAGCAAGCATGTTATAATATAGGTAGACTTGAGCTTGTTTCTCTTTCATGATACGAGTGTACATATGTTACTATTGTTTTTTTTTTTGTTTTCTGATAAATTATTGATTAATTATTCGGCGGATAAATTATTGATTAGTAAATTTTTTTTTCTGGCTTATTTTAACTGGCGGTAAAGTTGTTACTATTTTCGAATTCCTGTACGATAGGGCATACTTTCCACAGATAAACGTGGTATATTTTCGATACACGGTTTCCTTTCGCGCTCGCTATGTCAATCATCTATGCACATTTTACCGCTACCTAAGCCGTTTCAAATGGCCGACTCGGTCGAACCGCCCCGATCTATCCAAAACCGTTTATTATTATTATATTCAATTAATAGAAATATGGACCCCTATTATCTATGCAGAATTGTCATATTAATGGAAGTTGCTTAATTCCTCTGCTGTAAAACTCTCGTGGACAGAAACCGATGAATGCTTTGATGGCATTTTTTACCGACTCTTCAAAATTGTTTATTTCCCCTTGTAAAAAGGTATTAAATTTTGAAAAAAAAATAACTCTATCGGAGCAAGATCTTGCAAGTATTCAAAGTAACCAAGAGTCTCCATCCGCAACTTCTGCGGCTATTTTCAGTGAAATCTGAGGTTATACGTTGTCATGCAGAAGCAGTTGCTATGTGCGATTGACCAGGTTCGGTTATTTAATCAAGAGCGTTTCCATCATTTTTTTGCAGTTATTAACAGTACACATTTACAGTAACTGTATAGCCAGACTGCAAAAAGCTGCAATAGAAAACACCGGTACAGGATCTCATATCTGAAAATAACGCAAATTTCTAACTTTGCCATAAATTCCTTTTTTTGTTATCTTTTTCTTATTTGTTACCTCTCTGTTTCTTTTTTTAATCACTTTAATTTTTAAACAAACGAAAATATTTGAGCAAAAACAAACGTCAATATTTGAGTAAAACCGGGAGAAGGAAAGACAAATAAACAGTTGATTCTTTTAAAAAATAACATGGCCTTGAATTCAAATTTATTTGAATTAGAAATACCAACTCAAACCCTAGTTATCCAATTTCAACATGGTCAATCTGAAAAAAACAGCAATTAAATAGGTAAGGACCCATTACTATGTAAGGAGGTGTGTTATCCTCCTTACATGCTCCTGACTTGCCGGAGTGGACGTCAATATTATAATATAGGGGTGAACATTTATATTTGACAAGGTACACAGCCTAATTTAACCTTCACCTCCTACTCAATTCTACGGTCAACAATTACTGCTTTTAACTTCATTGTCCAAAAGGGTTTCGAAATACAACATTTAAAATCATGTGTTTAATGTTAATGAAGACAATTTCACCCTGTCATTAACATATATAAATATAGTATGTTGGCCACGAAGACACGCACATCAATTTAGCACGTTAATTTCCATAATTAGGGCGTGAAACGCGATTAGTCAGATTTAAATAGGCGGCAATTAAGGCTTGACGACACGATACGAGCACTGACATATCCATATTACCCCTTAACGACGTCAGGCTCGTAGCGCACTTTCCTTTCAAGTTTCAACCCTCAAAGGATGCTCATTTACATGTTTGAGTCTACTCGCTAGTAGCAAATCACATCAACAATGCTTCAATCAATATTTCCTTAAGATTTTTTAGCTGGTATCCACTAGAAGTGACATCAAGTGTCTAAATTTTGTAAGCGCCTTCAATCGCCTCGAATTAGTTACAGAATCATTGTAACAAGCGTACTGATGTTCAACGTAGCCACAACCCAAAATCACCTTTTTCTTATGGCGAAGTCGCCTAGGCGAGGGAGCATCAGGAGTCGAGTCATCACATAGGCAGTATGCTTATTGGCTGATTAAGTATATAATGATTATTAGCTGTGTAAATCAATGCGGTACATTAAGCTAGATATATATATATATATATATATATATATATATATATATATATATATATATATATATATATATATATATATATATCCTAGCAATAATAAGCACAACGTATTTTGAAATCGAAGACTATCGCGGTTGTTTGCAATAATAAACAAGATAAAAAGGATTTATCACGCGAAGTTTGTAACACCTGACGTCTGTGAAACCTAGCCGAAACATCGGTTGCTACAAACTTCACGCGCTTAATCCGTTTTACATTGTTTACACAGTATTTTATGTTAATTTTAAAATTACACTCTACTTAAAAATCATATTTTGTGAGTTGTTATAATTCGTCCGCCACGCCAGAAAACAAATCTAACTTTCCCGTGTTCAGTATTGCCACGCGCAAGGTAAATTGATTGACCTGGTGTATTGATAATGATTCAAGGCCTCCAATAATGATTGGAGCCGGATAAATTGGCATATAGCTTTTGCGAACGCACATCGTGTAACCGTGAGCGTTCATGAACAAACTCGTCCGCTCACCAGTAGCAAGTAAATCATCAGCCGAACAAGTACACTTCATTTTATTCGTCGCGCGCCACCCCGGTGAAAACCGCCATTGGCCCGTATTCCGTTTCTCGCAGGCTGGTGCTAAAAATTAGGAACTTAAGCACCTTCCTTATTTTGATGGTATTCTGTTTCGTCAAAATTAAGAACTGGTCTTAAATCCTAAAATTTTCCGTTTTGTCTATGGCCGTTCCAATGTGGGGTCTTAATTTTGACAGCTCGGTTACTCGCTCGCCCGCCGCCGTCGCGTCGTCTCGTTACTGCACGCTGATTGTTGCTACGTTTTTGTTTGTTTTAAAATTTACAAATATACAAGACTTTTACTGATACAATACATAAGGCTAAAAAATACCAGGCTATTTATTATAATCAACAAAACACATTGACAGAGGATTTTAAGGGCACAATATAGGTATTAAATAACGACTATTTACGATAATTGACGCTCATTGCCCTTCTTCGATTTAGAAGCCAATGCTGAGCAAACATTTTTGAAATCGCGACATAAAAAATCACGAGAGAAACAAGACCTAACACGGCTGTCAGACACAGACTGTTCGAATTAGACCGTTCTTAGTTAGGACCCCGGACAAGACCCATCTACCATGATACTTGTAGGAAAGGAATACGAAAAAGGTTCTAGACGGCGCCCCTTCAGGCCCCGCGACTGCGATATCTTAACATTAATTTAAGAGCCTGATAGCCTATACATAAGCACCATCCTCTTAGGACCCATGGAAGGGAATACGAAAACGTCGTATCAAAATTAAGGGTCGTTTTAGCACGTTTTTAGACCCCAAGTTAGGAAACGCGAGAAATGGAATACGGGGCATTACCATTCGTCGCGAACGTGGCCAGTCTCTACAATCGGACCACACAGCGGTACAGGTGATACTCTACATCCCCACAGTTGTAACGATAAAGAGGTAACTCAAACCACCTCTAAAGTGGGGACGTCTTAATGGTGGTCAGCCATTAAAGTCAGAACAGCAAAATACACCTTCTAGCGAGTAACTCACTTATAGTAAAGTCGCTTTTGGTAACGTTTCACACTCACACGATCGCGCCTGTCTATTTACATGAACTTGTGACTTACATTTAGTCGCATGGAGACTCCCATTAAATCTAATGCCTTCGCAAATACTCTGTTTAGCGATTCCCCGAATTTTGATGAAGGTTGCGACGGATGAATGGCGTTGCGGTTGACGCACGTGTCTGAAGCACATTGATTCTTCTCATTTGGCATGGCCAATTTTCCTATTTAGGGAAGACTTGGAAAATGGCACGAGGTTGAAAAAACCGCGCACAAGCGTAATAAAAAAAATCTATTGTGTCACCCAAGACTTTCCCGGCAATCAGCCAGTGACTTATTTCATCTGAATATTCATTTCATACATAAAGTCGACGAGCAGTTAGCGAAAAGTCCTTATTTTATTCCTGAATATTCCATTTAAGGGCCTTAATATTTTATTAATGTATAGCGGACTCTAAATTTTGTAGGTATATGAGATATTCCAATCAAAATGTCACAATGTGGTTTCAGCTTAACAAGGCACCTGTGTCCCGATTTCGGTATCTAAGTCCTATATTTCAAAATTAAAGCTGACTAGCGCGCTCCCTTGTTGGATCGATTTCAACCACACTTTTCAACTCTTGCCATGACCAAATTATGCTTGCACAACAAACTTCAGCTCAATCGGATTAAGCGTTTGCGCGCTATCGTGGAGGAATTCACAGACACACGCACACGCACACACACACACAAAGCCACACACAGAGAAATACAGACAGACTAAAGTCTTCAGATAGTCTAAAACGTATCGGGTGTGGGGGGGGGGGGGGGGACTGAAAATGTAAAATATTTCCGTCTTCATGACGAAAAAACATTTAACGCGTCCACAACACTTTCCCTCCTGGTCAGTTGGTGGGCCGGGAAAGTAAGATACACGGTACCATATACTTTCCCAAATATCGTCTTGATAAATATCATATACTTTCCCAAATATCGTCGCTGCTGTATTGGCTATAATAAAAGCGCGATAACTTATTTGAATTCCATTTTGCAAACTTTTGCTTTGGACTTTTAAAATATGTATACTTCGACTTCGATTTAAAAAAAAAGTAATATATCTATTATAACAAGAATGTTATGTTATGTAATTAAGTGAGAAATATACATTACGATAATACCTTGCTGATTAATATGTCTTGCCGACATTTTAAAGCAGAATGTTGAATCATTGTCCTACCTGTCTAATAATTCGTTGAAGCAGTTTAGGCAGTCATCGTTTTCGATCAGTGAGTTTATTTTGTAAGAATACGGTTACTTTGGCGTTATTGGTAATTAAAGCGTTATTAAATGAATTATATTTTATGACCAATTTATATTGAAAATTACCTACCTATAGTTCTGAAATTGACATCGCAAATGTGTTATGAACGCATTTCGACGTTACGCCGATTTTTCGCCCACATAAAAGCCAAGTTCAGCGCCCGAATAGAGTAGAAATTGCTCATAAATTTAGAAAAACAAAATGTTGTTTTTTAGGATCTTAAAATCTCCCAAAGGGGAAAAAGCATAATTTATCCCAGAATCCTTTCTATTTCTCATAAATATACTAAAGAATACTACAGATTAGTTCAAGAATATATTTTACAACGGTTAATGTATGATGAAGCTAACAACGAACACAAAACACTGTTAACTTCGAAGGCAACGCGCTCAAGCCTGGTCTATTCGCTCCAATCGCGACACATTAAAAATATTTAAATGTTTTTTTCTACTTAGAAGGCACACAAGGTATTTCTTATTTCATTTGTTTATTTATTTACAAGCAAGTATTTATTTTGAAGTAATTGTATCGGTTTACAAAACGTTTATTAAATACAAATTTAAAAGAAAAACCTAAAAGAGCAAGGATACTAATATTTCAGTATGTTTATATATGTATATTTAATTTAAATATTTGTTATACCTACTACTTTCTATGTAGGTATATTTACTCTATTAACTACTACTTCCGTAATAATATACATATTTAATTTCTCTTTCTTCATAATTCAGTTACTTAATTACTCTACATATTTGCGAGATACATTTTCGTTTGCAATGGCATGATTTAATATGTCTGAAGGGTTTTTTTAAAAAAAGAGAAATATTTTCCATACTTGCCTTCAAGGTGCTGGTTTTCTAAGAAATCAAAAATTGTTGAATCAACATAATAATATTTTTTTTTCTTCCTGTATTGAGGACTTTTGGAAACTAGTTATACATAAATGTTAAAATATTAAAATTTGTTTTGGAATGAACATTTTCAGCATTTCACCCCGAAACTTAACTGAATTACTGAAAATGATGATCTGACAGAAGTTTAGAAGATTGACAGCACAGTTTTATAGGGTTAAAAAATGGACAGTTTCGACTTGAATAAAATTCAGTTTAATAATGACTTCAAACTCTCAGTGTTGTTGGCGCTTTAACAGAGACAGTTAAGGTCCACAACCCCGAAACTCTGCACATGAATCGAGCCTTAATGATGCGCATAATTCACGGGAAATGTCTGCCAAGTTTTCAAATACATAATTTAAACTTGAAACACAACAGAACTGTTACGCTACATTGAGGTATCATGGTCTTATATGTGTATACGTTATATATAATGTACACTTACATTGTAATGTACACTTTCAGACAATTCCGAAAATGTAATAGACTCTAATCCGATTTCATAAAGACAGGGCATATTATTTCCCGACACTGCAATTTTTATTTGGTAATAATCTAAATATTTGTAAAATAGGAAAGAACATATTTTTATAACAAACATTTCCCGATCGAAGCTGGGATTTCCTTCGCTGCTTTTTAAGTAGCTTTTATTAATTTTATTTTACATCAAAATATCATCTTATAAACGGATTTATTTACAAATCTTATCATTGCGAAGACAGAAAAAATTGCGAAGACGCTTGTTGAAAATATGCTTCAAAGAAAAAGTAAAATTCTGTATCAGCCTGAAAAAGAGGGTTATTTCCGTGGTCATTCGACTTCAACATACGTCATTGAATAAATGGTTATTTAAAGTTTGCGTCACATTCGTGCCAGGTCCTCGAGATACGATAATGGAAAACTCGAGTTGTTGGCTAAACTTGTTCAATTTAAAAGTCGGAAAGCTTATTGTTTCGGATAGAGCGGAAACACAGATGGAGAAAAAGTTGGCCGCTTTGTTAGTCTTGAAAATCTGTTCGAATTATTAAACATAACTCGTTCAAACGTTCACTGGCGACTCTGTTATAATGAAATATTGCAAGCTTTTATGAAACTATTGACTCTAGGGACTAGATGTTGATAATGGTTTAAAAGCCCTGGAATAGAGTGGTTATTTATGCACTTTTATATACCCATCGTGCTGGATGTATTATACTCATAGTGGAGTATTTCGTAAAGAGTAACCATAATACATATCACACTCGCATCAGCACGGATTTTAATTTATTATGGCTATTATTTTTTTGTACAAATCTTTGAAATACCGAGTATTCGGTTATACCGGATATTTGGCAATATTTTACCTATTTTGTAAAATAAAGAAAAAAACGATAAAAAACGAAAGAAACCTTTTTTATTTCTTTTATTCTTTTTACAAGGGTTTTTTATTCGCTTCCTATTTCCAACTTGTAATTATTTTGACCTAAAATAAATAATACATATTCCAACAAATACCCTACCACCGAGCTCTCAAAATATTTTCCCTTCAAGATACAAAAACATTTATTTTTCTTATAGAATTCATGGGATTTTACCTACACATACATCATTGAAATGCATTTAAATATGATTTGTTTTATTAGGTAATCGTCGGCCTGACAATCAGTACCAATAACTATAAATAAGATGTTAAACCGCAACGTTTACAGATGTTGCCGTACAGCCCTGATTTATAGTGAAACCATAAATCAAATTAATTGGCAAATTCAAACTCCATAATAGTGTTGCGGCAGTTTTAGGGTAGTCTAAAGTTGCTATCGACAGCAATCCAGCATAAATCACTTCAGTTGACCGAAAAGTTATTAGTTTACAACAATTACCACGGTAGTGCGTAACGGCCAAAATCCCGTAGAAAAAAACTTCCCACTTCGCAGTTCAATTACGGACAATGTCCAAAATGAGTTATGCGAAAATCGGCCACAGGCAAAAAGCTGGCGCTGTCAGCGGTACGGTAAATTGGAAATACGGCAATTTTCACCGGATTAAAACCGATCTACCTATGTTTGAATAAAACTTTATTTTATATTTGTTTCACAATATTATGGAAATTTTCGATTGCTCGACTTATTCGACTTTTATTCGATTTTCTTCTAGTTTCTTAAGTGCTTACAAATTTTAAAAGTCTTTTGACGATCTAGTTGACTAATACAAGCTAGCCCTTTCTTTATTATTATTATTATTATTATTATTTTGTATTATTATTATTATTTTGTATTACTGTACTCTTTCTTTTTGGAGTTTTTAAATAAGCGATACAACATACGATCATGGAAAGTAGGATTAATATTAGAATTTTTCGAAATGTAGGCAGGTTAAGGTACGAATGAACGAAGGGAGCGATTTAAAGCAAAAATCAAACAAAAACAGAACCGCAAGCCTATTACGAATGCTCTTGCATTTCAATCGCTGTTGCAATTGTTGATTTCGGTTTTACGAAAACTATAATTTTGAGTCGTATCGTGACTTGAGTAACTTCCTCCGATCGTAGCGAGAAACTTTTCTGTCATTATCGTCATTATGAACACCATTTAGAGTCGCGTTTCTATCGCAAAAGTGATATTTCAGGAGGGATATTCATGAGTAGCAGTGATATTCATAGCGTGAGATTCATTAACATATAAAAATGTTTGTAACCCTTGCTTTCGCCGCTGTCCGGCTCACTCGCCGTTCACACGCGCAGGATGATCACGTCAGATACCGGTTTCCATACTGCATTTTCACTAGTCAACTATGCTCGCCTATATCGTTTGCCTACCCTGATCGTACTAATTCTATTGTTTTATATTTAATAATTCATTTATCACTCACAATGCTACTTACTAAATAAAATTAATCTCCGTGTTCCTTCCATACTCAATAGATTTAACCCTGCTCTTCATGTTTCTCATGTTAGTACCAACTATAGGCAAAATGCATTTCTGTGGCGAACAAGTGACAATTTCAATGATTTGATTAAACGCTTTGACTTTGCTAACGCTTTGACTTTGATTAACTCAGCTAGGCAGCAGCTGAACAGTGAATTCTTTAGCATTAATTGTTGAATAATTTTTGATGTATTTTTAATCGATAGCTTTAATTGAAAGCTCACATATGTTTCTACAACGTTACTTAAACGTGAAAACCTTTAATTGGCTCTCTTTTATCCTACTCCTCTTTTTGTTAAATTATAATTAGCTGTTGGTTTTCCTAAAATAAATAAATAAATAAACATTTTCAAAATTCTAGAGGGAAAAAACTTTAATTAAAAAAGATTTAATAACATTCCGCCGCGAAGTGTCTGTATTGTTGTCTGATTCCCAACATGTGTCGCAAAAAACAATGTTTATAAATCTACTTTAAAAACAATTTAAATGACAAAAGAGGGCAAAATTAATTGAAAATGCAATTTTGTACGGATTTTAAATCTTTTTCACTAGTAAAACTTACTTAATGATCTCTCTTTTATTAAGTTGTATAAAGAGCTAATAAATTTAATAATTAGGAAAATAAGCAGATACAAGCAAAACTCTAAAATATGTAATGGGAAGTAAAGTTTGTAATAAAGAGTAGGTAAACAAAGGATAATTAACGAGCTAACAATGAAAAGACTTCATGTCCGTAACTTTCGATCTCCAAACAGTGTCGCAGGGGCCAAGTGGTAAAGTTAGCCTACAGTATTATGCAAAAAAACTATCCACGTTCTATGCAATTGTATGAAATCTCACGTTGTATGAAACTACGTTTTTAACACAGCACACTGCTTCCAATGGTAGGAAAAAAATAGAAAGCGTGGTATTTCGGATATGATTCTATCCTTTACTATTACCTCAGCAAATGTTTGCCATTAACATTTAATATATCAGCCTTTTTTTGGATACATGCGGTGGTAAAAATCGGAATTAATTTGTTTCTGTTTTATACCTGTCGGCATAAAAGTAAGCGACGAAAGGTTACGTGAGTATTCCTGCTACTCTGTAATATTTCTAGATATCGATGGAGCATTTGACACTGCATCATATGCAACTATAAGAAAACGCCATGGAATACCAGAGAATTGTCTGAATTGAATACTGAAAGCGTTAAACACTTTTTGTTTAACGCTTTAACATTCGATTTTACTATTCATCAACATTGACTGGACATTGAGTATGCTATCAAATAGGAATCTGACCGTCTATATATCAATGCGATACCTCCCTCACATGAATCCCAGCCAAGGGCTATCCTCAAGGTGGAGTCATCTCCCCCCCCCCCCCCATTGTGGAGCATCATTGTAGACGAACTCCTAACAGATCTACAAAACCAAGGCTAACAGATCTCTGTTGAAGTGGCCATAGAGAAAAGGAAACTTCCTATCAATACTTAAGGAGCTCACGGACAAAGCACTTAAGGCCACCAAACCAAGGTTCTGCACCAAGGACTGGTGCCAGACCGAGGGTCTGCTTGCTAATGCAAGCTAGACCAAGGCCATGATTTTCACAAGAAAATGCAAACCAGAAACCGTTGAATGTCTCAAGCTCTGGGATCAGGAGATAGAATACGAAATAGTAGTCAGATACCTTGGAGTCTATCTAGACCCAATGCTTAATTGGAAGCACCATCACGGGAACAAACTTCTATGCCTCTTTGTGGACGTGCAAACGAGCCATAGGAAAAACCTGGGAGTTCAAACCTAAGGTTGCCTTATGGCTCCACAAGGCAATTCTACTGCCTAGACTAACCTATGCTGCAATAGTCTAGTGGTCCAGGGTGAAAAAGCTCGAGACAAAAAACATGCTGAAAAGCCTTCAAAGTCTTCAAGCCTTCAAGCCTTCACCTGAGGGTTGCAACTGGAGCCATGAAGACCACCACAACAGAGGGACTAGAGGTGGCACTCTGCTGCCCGCCTCTGGACAAGCTCATAATTCACTCCGCCAGACTTACAGCATACAGACTGAAGTGTTTGGGCGAATGAAAGCGAGGAGGGTCCAATCATCCTGAGCTAAACCTCCTCCACAAAAGTCCATTCACCCTGACCCAGGATCGACTACTATTTTTTTTCTGGTAGTCGTGCGAAATCCTAATCCCCATTAGGGAAGACTGGAAAAATCCGCATTGGTTCCAAAGCAACAACGCGGACGTCTGGTTCTCCGACGGATCTGGAAGAAATGGACGTTTTGAAGCAGGCGTGTACTTTTTGTTTAACGCTTTAACATTCGATTTTACTATTCATCAAATTCTAATAACGGGCGCTTTAAATGAAATCGATCCTTAATGAGTAAACTCCAAAAACTGTATTTGTTTACAGAAAATTCCTAATCTAATAGCATACCCAAATCAGGTTTAGATTTAGAAATCACGGTAAAACGCTTATAAAATTAAATATTGGCATCACTAGAGCCGCAGTTTTGGGCGGCCGTATCTACGTTTTCTTCCATTTCCTCGCTTGGCCGGTTCCTAACCGAATGAACGCCTGACGATGCTAATATTTTAATTAATCCGAGCTTATCTCGTTTCGGGGGTCCATATTGGCGGATTCCTTGTTTCACGCCGGGTTTGTTTACTCCAAGCTCTGACATTTGACCTATTAATTAAACTTTGGGTTAGATAAGTCTCGCACTATTTGGAGTAATTATTTGAGGGAATTATTGGTAATGAAAATTTTGTGTTTAGTACTTATAGACCCAAGGGCCAGGAAGAGGATCACGAGGAAGGGGGTGGAAGATCGAAAATTTATATTTTTTAATTTGTCTTTTTGTCCTGATACGTATATGGTTATTATTCGTATATGGTTATCAGACTGGCAAAACTGGGCACACTGGTTTGCCCAGTGGAGCCAGCTGTAGGGGTCCCCTTCGCTACAGGTAAGAAAATAATCAGGGACTGCTTGGAGCAGGAACTTCGGGCTTCCTGGAAACAGAGTCAGGGATGTCGCCAGGCAAAAGCCATGATGGAGCAGCCACTACAGAAGAAAACCAAGGCCCTACTTGACATGAGCAAGAAGAACCTTAGAACCACTATCGGTCTCCTCACCGGACACACGACCCTTAGAGCTCATCTATTCAACCTTGGCTTGACTGAGAGCAAGGATTGCCGAATATGTGGCGAGGAACCTGAAGACAGCATACACATTGTTGGTCGCTGTCCAGGGCTCGCCGCCAAAAGACACAGTTTACTGGGACGAGCCTTTCTCGAACCCAGCGATCTGCCCAACTTGAAGGTCAGTGACCTACTTGGACTGGTAAGAAGTACCGGGCTACTAGCTGACCACTGACCAACCACACAGTGGGTAGTTACAAAAGACCTTACAGATCTAGGTGACATCAAGGGCTGGAAACAAGCCCCCCACTCTATCTACTACTACTACTACTACTATATGGTTATTATACATTCTAGCCATCATCTCGGCTTTATGGATAAACTGCATCAATAAAAAGTTTTCCGAAATTTCTATCGAAAATAATTCTAGATATCATTCTATCGAGATAATTTATCTATCTAGTTGTGTGTGTCTGAAATAGGGCAATTTCAGACAGGAGACAACTTCCTCTAACATCAATATTTTGGAGTCTTCTCACCTCTTTAAATTTAATAAAAATGTGGTAATGGCTACCTAATACCGGTTTACTGATAAACTTATATTATCACGGTGTCCCGCTTCTCCTATTTATCAACAAGAAAAAAGACGCTTGTATCACCCCGACATTTTCGGCAAGTAAACTACCCCCCCCCCCCCCCCCCCGCTCCTGCTCACGTCAAATCCCCCCTTCAGCCCCTGACCACCCCCCCTTCCCACCCGATGCCAAGTGTGACACAATTCTTATCGGGTACATGGTCACTACTATTATAACAAAAGAAGTATTTTTTAGTTTTTTTATAGTATATCCGTGGTACTTAAATGGTATTTTCCAAAAAATATGTGGTATTTTCCTATATACGGTGGTATTATTGTTTTTTTCGTCGCTTGTACACTAGATATTTCAACCAAAACGTTTTACAACTGAATTTCGATCCAACAAGGCATCTGTGAGCCAAATTTCTAGTCTCTAACTACAATATTTCGAGATTAAATTATGACTAGCGCGCCCTCTGGTGGACCGATTTCAACTACAATCTTTTCAACTATTGCTATGGCGGAATGATGCCTGCACGTCAAATTTCAGCTCAATCGGAAAAAGCGTTTGAGATCTAATATCTAGGAACACTTACATACACACAGACACACAGAAGTGCGTTCACAATACTTTCCTCTGTTGAGAAAATAATATTGGTAACTGGTGAGCACTTTTTATTCTTTTCGCGATTCATCGGTTCTTGATTATAGTTACGAGTTTGATTGATATTACAAGTTGGGAAATCCGAAATGTGGCTATTTAAATACCAGATTGATAATTGTTCTGCCTAACCTTCGAAAAAAATGTTAGAAATTATTTGAAGAAAGTGTGGTAAAGGCAGTCACGGACACGTCCGGAACTACCCCGTATGAAGTAGACAGTTTCGAATAGGTCTTAAATGTTGATTGAATATTACATATATATTATTTAAATTTACAGAAATTTGTCATAGGACATGGAAAGGGCAATAACCATGAAAATCAAGAAGAAGTCTGGTCTCTCTCAATTGCTCCATATTAAAACATCTGGAAATCATTCACATCATAATAAACATTGACATGGTTTGCGATTTTTCTCCCAGTTGTTAAATGAATACAACTGAAAATATATGTACATGTTTAAATCATACAATATGAGTTATGGCTTGATCCTTATCCAAGCTCAATTTCATGAAATTCAATAAATAACCTGATATCCTGTAATAATTTATTCGTTTAATGATCCGCATTAGTTTAAAGTCGGAATGGGTCTCCGACTTTTAAAACTAATAAGTACAAATTATATAAGTGATAAGTACAAATTCAAAATTATGCCACTGCAGAATGTTCTGCATATAAAAAATAGCTAAAATTAGATAATATTTTGTAACTGAAATAAACTGAATGTACCTCTGTACCCTTGAGTGTAATAAACTAACATTTTTTTTTATTTCGAATAACCTTTTTTTCTCGTAATTCAATTTCTCCGACATGATAAAATCGATTTGCAAATTAAAGCCAAATGACTGAACGAAACAAATTGTAACAAATAATAATAAAACAGGAATTTTATTATTATATTTTTTATTTATGAAATAATAGAACTACACGCCTTGAAAGATGATCGATCGAAACATCTTACTTCTGCCTATGTGCTATTTGCATTAGTGTAATAGAATAGGTTGTTATTGGGCAAAATTAAATCGTTATTCAAATGGGTTCGCTGTAATTAAAGGTGGTGAATAAATAGAGAGCGATAATTGACAGCGATATCGACAGTTCGATATTGGCAACCGGACGGTCTGTTGGCTTGTCGGGCACGGGACCACTATCGTTATTGTTCCCTAATGTAAATTTGCAGAGGTGCCAAGCGCTGGTCGAGAGTCCATTTTATACGCCGACCCGAACCAACGCGATAACCTGCAAGCGAGAAACTATAATTTGGTCACCTCATTTAATATCCAAATTATCGGAGACCAGTTACATTTCGAAAAACTGGAAAGTAGTTTGTATTATGATTATCAAAAGGATGTGCTTATCTACTACGAAAGCAATCTTATAGCTAAGTGATCGAAAAAAAAAATGGTGTACAAAATTCAGGAGACAAAACCTTTCAATTGGATCCCGGGACTGTAATCGATTATTACATCGTTCGCTCACATCTATCACATCGTCGTCACTATTACGTCGATTGTACACAGTCTAATCGATTATTTCTCTGAAATTTCAAAACTTTTGCCTTTTCGTCATTATTTCATATTAATATAGGTTATTTTAAAACTTCTTTTTTATTCTTGCAAATTTCTTCCATGATTCACTTGACATCCAAAATCCGACGTAAAACTTGCTTATGTTTTCCATTTTAGACCCCGTAAAAGCAGGACTGAGAATTGATCGCCCACCCCTCTATTCATTCCCTACAAAAAACAAGTCATGACCATTTAATTTGCATACAAATTTATAATGAATTAAATTTAAAAAAAAGAAACATCTCCACGTTTATGCACAAAACGTGCGTTATTTAGTTACAAATCTGTCAGAAGTTGCAATAATGTTCCACATGCATAATTACTAGTTAGACGGATATACGAGCCAATAAATTATAGATATAATTTACCTATAGGAAGGAGAAGAGACTCCCTTCAAATAGTCCATCTATATTGACGACTATTGGTGATTAATTACCCGCCCTACATATACGAACTTAAGTGATACGTCTGCTATATTATCGCCTGAATGCAACAAACCGTATGACATACGTTTGAGTACAAAAACAAAAAGAAATTAAAAAAAACGAAACCCACAAGCCCTGAAGTCAAATTGCTCCTACGATTCTAAATACAAAAAGGGTCTAAATACATAAATGGGTCTATTTTCAAAAAAAAAAAACTGGTATATTGTAAACAAGTATTGTTATTAAGAAATCTAATGAAAAACCTATGATACTTTTTGTATAATAACCCAAAGGTAGGGCTGGTTAATAAAGTACTTAGAATTCCAAGTACTTGATCATGATTTACTTTATTATTTTCGGGTTTTATAGCAAGATTAATAATGAAGCGACTTGATTAAAGCTGACCTATCTAAAGAAATATACTATTATTTTATGATTAGGATTGTAGGTATATTATTACATACTTGTAACCAGAGAATTTCTTATAAAAGGATAGAAACGAATTTACCGCGTGAAATTTGTAGCACCCGAAGTTTCGCTGACGTAGCAGCCGCCGTTGTCCAGGGTAGACTGAAAGAGCTGTCAATCCGCATACCGCATACCGCTGCCGCCACTGCGTAGGTTATAACGGTGGTGGGGGGCCGGGCTCAGAGCGCGCGAATTTCGAAAATCCGTCTTGCACACAACACTCACTGTATCCTGTCTTACGTCCTTGCGTTCGGCGTTCGGCGGCGGGAACATTTTAAGAGGAGGGTTCCACGTAGAAGAGAGTTTGTAACCGTCGTCTCTATTAATGTTCGGGGTTCATCTTATTTTAATGGCTTTCCGGATCATGCAAGGAAAGTAGAATTGTTCCTTGGATAGCACAATGGGATTTTGAAACTGCATCCAGTGGTCACTTCCGCTATTCAATATATGTTCGCAGATCGCCGATTTTTCTCGCTGAACGTTTGCTGTGTGCTGTGTCGGCATCGAGTTGAGTTTCTCTCAGGTCTTTTTGGACAGTCGTTAACCTGGTAGCGGGTGGTCTTCCACGAGTACGTTTCGCCGTTGGCGGGTATAGGGCGAGCTTCATCATGTGATCAATCTGGGCGTCGCTGGACGTAATCGTACTACCGAAAGCGTCTTTCTTTGACTTTATCAATTATCGAAGCGACACTAAAACTTTCCCTTCTGTACTCATTTCGGATTTTGTCTGATAGCGTGACAACCGGTAACCATCATAGCATGCGCATTTCTGTTTTGTGTAGTTTGTTAGTCGCCCAACATTCTAATCCATACAAAATATCAGGTCTAGTGACTGTCTTATACATTTGCCCTTTGATCTTAAGACTCAATTTTCTGTCGCACATAATGCCTGTTAGTTGTCTATCCATCCTGTTGTAGATCTATGAGTAACATCCTTGTCAATATTGCCATCGTTGATTAGTATTGAGCCCAAATATTTAAATTGCATTACTGTTGGTAAAGGTGTAATTCCTAAGAATATTTTATTTTATTTTACAACGTGGAGTTTAAATCTCGCATTATCCAAATGTCTTAAGTCATATATTGAGTTCCTTGATTAAGCGGTGGTTTTTTTAAATTAATTCTCTTCAAGACTTCTGATATGTTCACATACCTTATTATAAAAACAGAGGCTTTACTGAACGGAACTTTGTCATGCCTTGCTGAGGAGGTACCGATTAATGTGTAGGTCAAATTTATTTCTCGTATTGTGTTAATGAAAAGCAGTATTCGCCGAGACCTCCGATATGTGATTAATAGCGAACAAAATATTTTAGTGGATGTAACACGAGTACGTGATCATGATTCCCGACTTAATAAAAATAGATTACAGGGAGTTCTTGGAGAAGCTCTGTATATACTGCCCTTCATTGAAGAATTATAATTCTAATCTAGTTTTTTACCATTCCCAAAACGCCATATGTCGCCAAAACAATAGGCCAGACATTGAAAATAGGCAAAATAAACAGATTGGATAGCATCAAAACCGCGTAAATTTCTAATATATTTTATTAAGTAGCTTGCAAAGTACGTTCGTGCATTGGATGAGCGCACTTTTCGTTCGGAACATATTTCCAAACGGAACACAAGGGTCCATAAATGTTTGAAATATTTAAATATTCTATAAGCATTCTTAAAGTGCTACCATAGAAAAACCAGCAAAGTAATTATTAGAATATGCACACAGTACGGAGACCATGCCGCCATGCTTTAAAACACATATGAAAATTCGTTATAGATTAGCCGAAGCGTTCGATCAGTAATGGTGACTAACTGCTTTAACTGTTACGACCATTTACATTTTATAATATGATTGTCTTATTATCTGCAATTGCTACTACAGAAGCGAAATATAAATATGAGTTAACATTGTGGCATAATGATTTTAAAATTAAGGTTGAGGTAATCGCAAGGGAAAATAAAGAAACTAATCTAATCTTGTTTGTTTCCCATTTCAATCAAATATTTTTCTGTTAATAATTTATCACAGAACTTTCGATGATTAATTATCAGCTTTAATTTTAATTAAAACTGGCTTTAATCATCATCGGACGTATATTTGCTAACTTAATTAAGTGATCCATTAATTAAGCGCATTTTAATGGCCCTCACTTAAATTATATGCGGGCATTGTAAATGTGCGGCGATTACATACCCGGGAGTAAATTAAAATGGTATATAGAGGGAGATCGGGGTGAAAAGAAACTAATATTTTCAATATAATATAATATATTGTGACATCAAAGATAAATAATGTAGACAAATAATATAATTTTTTATAAAATTTTGTATATACGTAATATGGATAGGAAGGGGGGGGGGGGGGTGAGGGTGAATAGAAATATTATTTTGTTTCAAGATGGCCGTTTCAACGATTCTAATGCACGCAAGTTCTACTGTTCATAAAACTGGCAGCCAATAGTTTAGTAGAGAAATTTAAAAAAATGCTAAAAACATAATAACCGCGGTAGAGATATGATAAAAAAAATATATCGTTAATCTCAGGGCCAATGATTTGAGAGGCACTATAAACAAACTTTTTGAGAAGCACTATACACAAATTATAGAAGCTGAATCGTGGGTTGGACCTATCCGAGAACAAAATGGATCGTATGACCCAAGCTGCACGAAACTGTTCGCTACCAAGTATTAAGTATTTTGCTTTCTGAAATCGGTCGGTAGATTTTGGGACTACGTTTGTCACCATCCTTAAAGAGTCTTAAATGTATGAGAGAAATTACCCTGTCTAATGTGCGGTTGCCAAGAGTTATATATATACAGACACTTTTTTTAAAAACTAAAACTTCTGTAAATCAGATCGAAAGATACGGGTACTAGGATAGATAATTGGATCGTAACGAAGCCATGTATATTGTCTCGCCTTAATAACTTCCTAACAATTAGCGTGGGAGCTTCTAAACTTTCCGCTCAGTGTAACTCACGATCCAGACAAGGTAGCGCAGTGATTCTGATTCATCTGTGTATATGTAAAGAGTTCGTCAAGGTCGATCGACTTAAGTTCCTACACGTGTACTTTGGACAATATTTCTTGGTAAAAATTTCAGCCTCGACCAGGGCAAAATACAGCATAACATATAGATCTTTCTAGGCCACACGTGGGTACCTCAAAGTACGGTGCCACGCGAGTGAGACGGCTTCGGGAGAGTCGTAAAATTAACGCGGCGCTTTCTGTGGAGGAACGGTGCAAGTACCTTTACAATTGCCAGTATGACAATGGCAATTTCAATAAAGATCCATGGCCCAACCGCTAGCTCATTGATTTTATGAAGAATAAATTCGGCCTCAACTACTGCCCATAGCACTAACGACACTCCGTAATACCAGAACCGATTGTACGTTCACCGGACACATCGATGTTGATGTTATGCCTTTCTTCTCATATCACAGGCCAATGTTAAAAAAAATTGTCATCGACTACCAGTAAATATTTATTATGTAGAAATAATAATCATGTACCGTTGTGTCTGTCTTACGTAAAACTACAATTGAGGTGCACGCAATCCTTCATGACATTCCGGGTCGTAAAACGTGGGAGCAAGATAGCACATCAGCGTTCTCGCTCTACAAGAGATGTGGCTCATGGTGCCAGGCTATCGATATCGATTGATTCTTATATCGGGGAGCTAATGGGCCCTTGCTGAGTTGGACACGAAGACCCATTCTGTTTCAGGGTCGGTCACACCCACGGGTCAACACCCATCCGATGGCCTCCACGCATGGGGTGCGAGCCTGGGTAGGACACTGGGTCAACCAGTCTCCCCTGGGAATCAATCCTCTGGCGCTCCTGGACGGTCTGCGCACCGAGCGGCGCAAACCAATCGATTGTGCTCTCCGACTAACAATCGGGGGAGTCTGGGAACTGTACTGTTTCCTATAGAGCGGGGGTAGTTATCTACCTTACGGCGACTGCTCTTGAAATGACCATTGGCCATCCGATCCCGGTTCAGAGTCGGGCAAAGGACGCCTTGGTCCGCGATAGATTCGGTGCACTCCGTTTCACCGCTTCGTAAGGGAGAGGACCGCGCAAGCGACCTCGAACTCGGAACCAATCGAGAGACCGGAGAAATCTGGTCACAATCGGTAGTTAGGGCGCGAGTGCCGCCCGCCAGGTAACATACCTGGCTACTCGCGGTAAGGCGTTGGTCTCTAACGGGTTGTGGCGTAGCTAGACGTCGGATTTGTTATGTCCAAAGTCTTCTACGCTCACTGCACGGTCGATAGAACGATGAATCGTTAAAACGTCCTGCGGTGACGGGTTCACCCGTTGTGGTTGACATCTCAATATGATTCTTTTATCGATGATTACATACAAGAAAACTATTAAAGTCGACTATTATCGTCAAAACCCGGCTTTAATAACAAATCCAGAAAGAATTGCGAAATTAAAACCGATATTCTATCCTATTGCAAAATATTAATGCACTGAAATATTCTAAATTATCTGAAATGTCGAAACACAGAAATTAGTTATTGCCCTAATGGGGACATACATTGTCTTGAAGAATAATTAAGAAATCCAGAAAGAATTGCGAAATTAAAACGGATATTCTATCCTATTGCAAAATATTAATGCACTGAAACATTCTAAATTATCTGAAATGCGGAAATACAGCATTTAGTTATTGCCCTAATGGGGACATACTTAATAGAACATTGTCTTGAAGAATAATTAATTATTTTAATAGTGTGATTAGAAATGTATGACACCACATTATATAAAGTCTTTTCCTAACAGTGCATTGTCTGACAGTGCAAAAATAGTGTCGTGTAATATTTAAATCCAATACGATAAAAGCGTCTCTCTGCCGTAGACGTTTCACTTAAAACCAACTGCTTTACTTCCCAACATTTTTTATAGAAAAGTGTCCATAGCCAGAATATATTCACATCGCTACCTAAATGAGGTACCTATCACATTATACAAAATTCCAGGCCGCTTAAAGTCGTTCGTGTGTTCAGCGTCGTATCTGGCGAATTTGTAATCAGTTTGCTTAATTCAAATTAAATGGCGAACGCTCAACCGAGCATTCACGTCGCCTTTACGATCGGAGCTAGAGGGGCAGACATGGATGAAAAATTTAGTAAAGCGACTGCATAATAAAAAGCGCCTGAAAATGAGGATAAACAAGGTGAGTAGCTGGAAAGAAGCCAACGTTGAGAGAGCCAAGTGGCGACGCCCAGTAGTTCAATATTTAAAACAAACACCCTAATTTATTCATGAAATTCGGACGACACGAAATGAAAGAGTATATTCAAATGGCGTACTCTAATAATCACTAAAAGGCGTATCCCGTATGGCGTATTACGTATCCCTAGAGGTACTACATCGGGATATTAATAAAATTAAGTGCGGAAATTCACTATTTGCATAGACCTCACCCTGTAACTTCCTAGATCTTTAGGTCTCATTTTTGAAAGGTTGTCCTTTTAATAGGTCAATAAAATTGATATAACCAACTGGGTTGAATTCTATAATAAATATAAACGGATAGAGAACTAAAGACCCTAGGTGACGTTGCAAATAAACATTTATTTTACAATAGCGAGAAATCCATGGATGAAAATCAAAAAAATGCTAAACACATAATAACCGCGGTAGAGATACGATAAAAAAATATTTCGTTAATCTCAGGGCCAAAAATTTGAGAGGCACTATAAACAAGCTCTTTGAGAAGCACTATACACAATTTATAAACCTTTCGAAATTTACCACTTTTTTACCAAAATACGGCTAACAAACATATTTTTAGGGTTTTTTTTAAACCCAAGGCTTTTTTACTAGATTTTTAACCATCTAGAGGATTTATCTACTTATTATTTCACAAGTTGATACTAAGATACATCTACAAGTTGATACTGAGATACTCACTATATTCAATTTGGCTTATTGTTATGCATATTTCTCATAAGATATACGAGATTATGGATTTAGACCTTTATCTAATTAATCTTAAAACATGTGTAGTTAACACATTTGTAACCTTTTATTTTGATTATGCGTTGTGAAGTTTAGGTTGGTACTCATCCTATAAAGAAATAGAAGGTCTAAATATTCCTATTTTTTTATATCTCTGATAAATTGTCGACTGGCGGTTGCTTATAGACTTATTTTAATTCAATTAATAAATTTTGGTTAGAAAACTACTAAACAAGCATAGTGTATGTACATGGAAATAACATTGAATATACTAATATAATGCAGATGAAAGATAAAATTGTCGATTTGTTTTCATTTCCGATGGCTACACCCATATTTCCCTTTCACCGCCAAATACGTTGCTATTCAATTTCATCAATTCAGTTAGAGTTGATGCAATAACAACTATTTTACACGATGTGCAAACTTTTTTTACACGTTCTGCAAACTAACATATTTATCATAAACGATTGTATTCCTCAAGAAAGACAATCTGGGACGACTTTGCCTTTTGGGTGAGAGTTTTTAAATATAAAATCGAAGACTATCGCGGTTGTTTGACATTATAAATAGGATAGAAAACGAATTTACCGCGTGAAATTTGTAGCACCCGACCCTTCGGTGACGTTGCAGCCGCCGTTGTCCAGGGTAGACTGAAGAGCTGTCAATCCGTTGTTTTGCGGATAGGCCGCATACCGCTTCCGCCACTGCGTAGGTTATAACGGTGGTGGGGGGCCGGGCTCGTTTTAGTTTTTAAATACATATATAAAACAATATATAAAACAAATACATACTACAGTATATACATACATAAAACAAAAGGCGGATAAGATGGATACGGATGAAGACGGAGACGGATAGGACGTTCGAAAATGAAGTTAGAAAGTTATTGCTTTGCAGAAAAAATTTATGCTATCAATGGAATTTGCAATTTAGCTAAAGTCCGACAATGCATCTGATGTTATGTGTGTCATTGTCATTTCCTTATTTGCACCAAAGTGTTTAATTCATTATCATCATAATAATTGCGGCCTTTATATAGCCCATTCCTTGACGTTGGCCTCCATCAATGTTTTCCACTCTCGCTAATTTTGAGCCCTCCTTATCTAGTCTCGTCCTCCGTGTCATATGACATTATCCACCGCTAGGCGTACGGCTGGACGGCTTTGTAGTCTCAAATTCAGGGATAGTATCCAATCGAGCATTTTTCTGGTCCACCGATTATTATCCATTCTGCGTGTACAAATTACATCCTATATCCACTTGCGACGTGCAATGGTTTCTATGCCTTTAACTCTTGCCTTAATCCGTATCCATTCGTTGCGTTTTCGGCCACGCAGGCTGATTTCGAGGATGATTAGTTCTATTTCTCTTTGAGCAATTCTAATCTTCTCGGTTTATTATCCAGTAATCATCATGATCTTGAGCCCGTAAGTAAAGACAGGCAAAACACAAGCTCGTATATTTTGGTCTTCAGTTTTACGTGAAGTTCTGCGCGCATTATATGGCGCCAAAAACTGCCCAGACTTGGGAAATCCGCTTCTCGACCTCTGCCATTTAGTTTTCGCTACCCAATAAGACTTTTTGGCCTAGATAAATATAGTGTCTTACGACTTGAACGTCTGATTAAAGGTAATTGATTATTTATGATTTTGTGATGGATTTTTATATGGTGTTAATTGTTATTGTTTCTGACTATTTAACTATACTATACTTATGGCAGTGTTGACTAATAATATTTAGACTCTTTTTTACCTCGAATAATATTTAGACTATTTTTTACCTGGAATAATATTTTAATTTAATATCCTGATGATTGCAATCACTTAAGCATTTTTTTTTATCTTTTTGATTTTGATCGCTTAAGCATTTTTTTTTATCTTTTTGATTTTGATCCCCTATTGTTTTAATTATACGAATACTTCTGGTTTCCTGAATTATTTGGCTAGCTGAATTATTTTTACGTAGCAAACTATGTTTTATATTTGATGTTTTGGTTATAAGTCTATTTTGTAGTGCTTTACTGTTTCCTTTAAAATGAAACATACATATTTCTGTAGATGCAAGAAATTCTATTTTCTTCATTAAAATAAGGTAATCGAAATAATTTTGATTTGATTTTCGAGTTGTGTGCCGAGTGAAAAAATATTGTAATGAGAAGTAAACTTTAACGCAATTGTGTGTAAAGTTTGGCAAACGGTGACGTCACCGTGGCGAAGAGATAGCTAGCGGGTGTTGCCGTGATTGGCGAACTTTCATGAATAGAGCAAAGGCGGAAGAGCGGAAAGCCGAAGGCGGTGGCAAATTTCAATTGCTAAATTTGCTCCTTCAATTGATTGCTTTTTGGCTGCGGGCATCGAGAAATGCCTGTATTCTGGTTCGTTCTACCACAGAAACGATTGTGGATTTACAACAGTATGTTAGATGACCTGCTATTAAATACACGGTTCATTTATTATACATTATTTAGGCCAATTTGTGTTTCGTAGATTATTTTAAGGGTGATAACAACCGTAATAGCAGTAGCAGCGTCATTTGCCCTTAGAGTAACGTAAATTATGTTTGTACTTTACTATTTCATGCACAGATTAATTACTACACAAAAAATATACCACTCAGCAGTCAGCAATGAATTTTATTTACAAGATCTGATAGGTATGACTGACTCCTGACTTTTTCATATTGTTTATAACAAATTTAAAATTTTAACGTTTTATGTTCGGTCCTTTACATCGATTTATAATCAATATATTTACTTGTATTAGGAATTACTGTTTTAATTAAAATTAAAATAATATTAAAATCATTGGTCGCGCAAATGGGTGGCATATTGTCGTTTGCATTAAAATCCATTTTTATTATTTTATAGTTGAATATTACATGTCATATATAATATCATGTCATGTAATATTTAATTATGTCATATAATATTGCATTAAATAATAAAATTAATTTTTAATATTTTATTATTTAATACTATTATTACACATTATTGAATAATTTCATACAAGTATACCATCCAGTTAATAGAGAATCCTTATGTGCAAAAGAGTGCAAAATGTCTGCTCGTTAAAATAAAATAAAATAAAATAAATAAATAAATAAATAAAATAAATAAAATAAAATAAAATCATCTAAAATTTAACATGTTCACTATTGGAGCTATATTTTTATTGACGGCAATAAGAATAATAAACGATGGTTTGATTATTTCATTCCAACAAGTTAATTGATCAATTTTAGCACGTTGTTTTTTAATTTGATGTCGATACTTGTATACTAAAACTATGGTTGAGTCGCGCCGCCAGCTATCGTAAAATATCACTTCTGGCGGCATGACCCATCCGGTGAGCCAGACCGATTCAGACCTGCAGAAGATGTACAGTGCTTTAACGTCTACGTCAAATACAGGATAAAAACAAGGCGCTGAAATGGCTGCCTTTTATAAAGAGTGGCCAGGAAAACCACCTATCTGCATGGGGAGTTTCAATTAAAATTACAAAATGTAATGTTTACTATTTTGTTTTTTAATATTATTATCTAGGTATGTATGCCTTTTAGTGCCTAGGTATGCCTTTTGGGTTTATATATGTTTTCGATAGATTGTTTATCATTTTGCAATAACCTATTAGATAACATTGCCATATCAAATTGTGCGTCTTGTTGATAATCGGCAGGTTATCCAAATTCAATCCCATTGTAGTCTTTTATACAACATTGTATTTTTAAATTGTATATCTAGGCGGCGCCTACATGCCATCTCGCTCCCTGGAATAATCCGCTCCCTGGTATAAACCTAATCCACTGGTGGATCATGCCTTCCTGAACGAGTTAATATTAGGTTTAAAAAATCAGCATAGCAAATGGATATGATTTAAGTATACGTTCAAAGGCCAAGTAATGTTGGATCTATATAATATTGTGTCCTTACCTATGTAACACACTGGCCACTTTGAGCTTGGATACCTTGGGTTTCAGTTGGAATTTCAAATTCAAAATAAATTTTCATCTAAGGCTATGTTATTGTCTTTTAAGAATCAGCTGCTTATTTGTCTTTCCGTTGTTTATTTCAGCTCAAATATTTTCGTTTGTGCCACTATGGCAAAGTTGAAAATTTGCATTATTTTCAAATATGGGATCCTGTGCCGGTGTTTTCTATTACAGCTTCTTGCAGTCTGGCTATACAGTTACCGTAAATATCTACTATTAAGAACTGAAAAGAATGACGGAGAAGCTAGTCATCTCCGTCATTCTTTTCAGTCCTTAATAGTAGATATTTGCGGTACGAGCCTGGTCAATAGCTCATTGCCACTGCTTCTGCATGACAACGTATAACCATATATTTCACTGCAAACAGTCGCAAAGTTGCAGGAGTTGCGGCTGGAGACCCTTGGTCACCCACCTTACTTGCGCGACCTTGTGGGAATGCGGAATTCTAACTCAAATCTGATCTCCAGCCTTTTACGTATCTCATACCTAACCAAAGGACCGACTACAATCTTAAATATGTCAATTTCGTCAAAGCCTACATTGTATGCATGCATATCACGTGGTAATACGAATCGGCACCTTAGTTTGTGTTGCACCTTGTTGCGTGAAATGTTAATGGATCGCGCGTGAGTCGGGAAGGTGCTGGTAAGCTCACCCTACCCTAGCAGTATGAGGAGAAAAATCTTTGTATCGATGTATGTGAATTTTGTATCTAATGATGTATTCTATTTATTATATCGCGTAATACTTGTATGGTGAATTTTATTACTTAAAAATATTTTCATATTTGTTTTTATAAAACGGTGGACGGTTACCTTTATTTTTTCTACCATTTCTCTCTTATTTTTTTATTTTCGAATTATATTAGTTTATATAAAATCGAAGACTATCGCGGTTGTTTGACATTATAAATAGGATAGAAAACGAATTTACCGCGTGAAATTTGTAGGACCCGACGTTTCGGTGACGTTGCAGCCGCCGTTGTCTAGGGTAGACTGAAGATCTGTCAGTCCGTTGTTTTGCGGGTAGGCCGCAAACCGCTGCCGCCACTGCGTAGGTTATAACGGTGGTGGGGGGCCGGGCTCGGAGCGCGGGAATTTTTAAAATCCGTCTTGCACACAACACTCACTGTATCCTGTTTTACGTCTTTGCGTTCGGCGTTCGGCGGCGGGAACATTTTAAGAAGAGGGTTCCACGTAGAAGAGAGTTTGTAGCCGTCATCTCTATTGAAGTTCGGAGTTCTTCTTATTTCAATGGCTTCCCGGATCATGCGAGGAAAGTAGAATTGTTCCTTGGATAGAACAATGGGATTTTGAAACTGCATCCAGTGGTTACTTCCGCTATCCAATATATGTTCGCAGATCGCCGATTTTTCTCGCTGAACGTTTTTAACAGCTTTGATGTGTTCTGTCAGTCGCGTGGCTATGGGCCGTTTCGTTTGTCCAACGTAGGCTAGACCGCAGCTGCATTCGACTTTATACACACCCGGGGTTTGCAGTGGTATTACATCCTTTACAGGCCTCAAAAATCGAGCTATATTTTGGGTCGGTTTGAAGATCGTTTTTATATCGAATCTGTTTAGCATCTTACTTATTCGATCAGTCACGCCCTTGACGTATGGTAAGAATGCTCTTGATCTGCTCGGTTTTTGAGTTTCGTCCGTATTAGATCGTGTGCGTGTCTCGTGATATTTTCCGTATCCATTTTTCCTAAGGACATCATTGACATGTTCCATCTCCTTCGGAAAATGCTCAGTGTCGCATAGATCGCGTGCTCGATTCACGAGCGACGTTTGCACTGAACGTAGATGGTAGGGATGATGGTGTGAGCTTGCATGCAAATATCTGTCCGTATGTGTGGGCTTCCGATATACCGTATGTCCGAGAGTATTGTCACTTCTCCTCGTCACTTTGACATCCAAAAATGGTAAGGAGCCGTCCTTCTCTACTTCATAGGTGAAACTGATTTTTTTGTGTATGGAGTTTAGATGACCCAGGAATTCTTTCACCGTTTGAATGTTGCCTTTCAGGATGCAGAAGGTATCATCCACGTAGCGAAGCCAGAGAATGGGTTTAATTTTGGAGGTTTTTATGGCTAATTCCTCAAAATATTCCATATATAGGTCACTAACTATCGGCGATACGGGGCATCCCATTGCTACTCCGTCGATTTGTTTGTAATAATCGCCGTTCCATAGAAAGTAGCAGGATGTCAGGCAATGTTGAAGCATGTCGGCGTAGCTAATAGGGAGGTCCTCAGACCTTAGTTTATCTCTCACCACCGTAAGACACTCCGAAATGGGCAAATTCGTAAATAAAGATTCGACGTCAAAGCTCACCATTATTTCGTCTTCGGCCAGTTTTAAGCTTCTAATAATGCTTACGAAATGTCGCGAGTCTTTCACGTAAGACGTCGTTTTGCCCGTAAGCGGTTGGAGGACACCAGCCAAGTGTTTTGACAGAGGATATGTGGGGCTGTCGATTTGGCTTCTTTGTGAGCCAAATCGACAGCCCCACATATCCTCTTTTCTTTGTACAAGTATTAAATAAATAAATAAATATGGACTGTCCAACCGAGAATGAACTATGTTATTAAAAAGCGACATATCTGATGCTACTAGCCTGTTCTCCAAAATGGTTTACACGTTGCGAGCTGCTGACCTGACAGTAGGCAGCTGCTTGCATTGTGTACTCGCATGCCAGTAGCTGGGCTTGCCTGTGCTGTCTACATGATTCGAATAGCTGCCAAGTCTCATGAGAGTTGTCGCGATGTCAAGTCAACGTGCTTTGATTAGCACAACTTTAATGAGTTCAATGACCCCAATATTAAGCTATAAATTGAAAAATGCTTATAAAAAACTTAAAAAAAAAAGATAGAATGAAAAGACTTTTGATTAGAGATTGGATAGTAAAAAGATGGTTTTCAATCATCTTTACCATGAAGGCTCCCGAGAATACAAAGCAGCGATGAAAGCAACCCTGAACAAGTCGAAACGCCTTTAAATTTAATAAAAACAAAAATATGACATCAAGTTACATTGATGAGAGATTCCATAACAGCAAGTGTAAAGTTGGAAGTAACCCTGTGTTTCCTATGCTCATAAACATCGTACAGACTGCTAGCAATATTTTCAATCTTATACATTAAAATTGGAATTTTGAATTCGATATACTCATGTAGGCGCAGCACACAAAAAATATAGGTACCGCTCGCAACTACCTGGCTACACTGGTGAACTACTGCCGCGCGTCAGAATGATGCGAGTGATGTGCGAGCTGCTGCCATTTGCAAGCTGCTGTCAGGCGAGCAGGCGAGTGAAAACAAAAAATGTTGAAGTAACTCGCATGCGAGCTATTATTTAGCTCGCAAGAGCGAATAACTCATAAGATACGTCCATACGGGGCGAGTTACTGAACTGCAGTTACTCTGCAGTGTGACTCGCACGCTAGCTAACAACGTGTAAACCAGCCATAAATTACAGCATTTCTTCAGCGTATGACAAGCCGGAAGAAATTCAGCGGAAATGTTGGTAATGTATAAACCGTTTCTGAATACGCTCAATCACCAGTCTAACAGGTACAGGATACAGTGTACATTAAAACAATTGAACTATAGAGAAAATATTCCCCTGCCGCTAAACTTTCTAAGCGCCTGCTATCTGAATAAGCAGAATCGCCGCGTAACGCCAATGTTTCGTCTAGATTGGGTCAATCTGTCCCTAATAAATTATTTTCAGCGACCCTACAACAGCTGAGTCACCGTAACCGGGGTAAATGCATGTGAATAAATAAGTTGCGAGCGACGGAAGGTTCGCGCTTAATCTACTAAAACCTCGCCGTAACTTAACGCCCAGAGTGCTGCTTAAATTTTAATCAGGGTTTAAAAATATACAAAGGCGCTCCGTGAGCACGCGTGAAAAATAGCTGATAGGGGCGCGGTCGCGACCTACCCGCATTCATTAACAGAAAAGATGTAAGACACAAGATAGGCTCGTCTTTATTATTTGTACCAATGCAACCAGTCAGTCGCCAGGCAGAACCAATCCGGGTTGTTAACATGATTAAAAGCTGATATTTCTTTATGTTTGAGTAAAATAAAATACCTGTAATTAAGTCAATTATAAAAGGTTTTATTCACATCGAATGTAAACAGTCGATTGTTGCTTTGTTTCAGAGTCGTAACTGTAAATTCATGTATTGTCATCTATAAGGTGTGGCCTCTCGGATCACGACTGACAACTGATTGATATCAAATGCTATAACAAAAGCAGAGATGTCCGAGAAGTTCACGGTAAAAGAAAAATTACTGACTCTGGACTTAAGCACTTCCAGGCAGCTTTGAAGACCACTTATCCCCCATTATGAATGTTAGCGATCCAAACGAATTTTTAAAATGGTTTTTATCAGCTCTGGATATGAAAATGTCCCTAAAAAGGTTATAGAAAAGATAAAAAAAACGTCTAATGACTGGGCATTAAAAGGAATTAAAGTATCTAGAACACGGGTTTCCGAATTACATGAACTACGAAAAATAAAAACTGACCCAGATTTTGTGAAATATGTACAAAGTTATAAGAAAATCTATAAAAAAGTTATTTGGATTGCCAAACAACAATATCTTCAATCGATTATTTAAAGATTGGATAACAAAATCAAAGCTTTCTGGGATCTCATTAGCAAAGAGTGTAGCTGTTGTTCATTATCTAACGAAAGTGTTAAACTTAAAATAAAAAGAAAGTATTGTATCGGACGCTACTGCTGTTGTAGAGCTTTATAGTGATCACTTCAACAAGATAACAGTGAATGTAAATAGTGCATTAATTGATACTGTAAAAACGTCTCTTTACCTTTTATTAACTTTTCGCATTAGGAATGAAAATCGCAGTAACGAATGCCCAGGAAATAATAAATATAAGTAAATTATTAAAAATAAAATCTCTACCGATCCCTGGTCGATGTCGACAAAAATCTTGAAGAGCCCTGTGGCGGTAGTAGCTGAACATTTATGAACATTTATGTACGCTTTTTAATATGTGTTTTGACTGTGGAGTATTTCCTTTTAAAATGAAATTGGCCAAAGTGATTCCTGTCTATTAAAAAGGTGCTCGCGAAGACAAAAACAACTATCGTCCAATATCACTTTTGCCAACTTTTAGTAAAATTAATAAAAGATAATATTCTACAGCAAATTAGCAATAGATGCGATTGCGGGTCTTATGGAAAAGTTGCTCTTCAGCCTGGATAAATCGGAAAAAACTCTGGGTTTATTCTGTGATCTATCCAAGAACTAGGCATTCGAGGCAGGGAACTAAATCTAATAGAGTCTTATTTGCAAAGACGAAGGCAGGTAACTAAAATGCAAAATATTGTTAGTAAACCCCAGTTAATTACGCAAGAAGTTTCACAAGGCTCTATCCTGGGTCCACTTCTTTTTCTTGTGTATATAAATGACGTACCAGATTGCGTGATATCAGATTATGATAAAATTACCCTTTATGCAGATGATACTTCTCTAATTTTCAGTGATGAATCAACCGAATTGATGCCGCGTCGAAAAGTTAAGTACTTGGTTCCTAATCTTCCATAATTACTTATATTACAATCGTTTCTTATTATTTTTTTTAAATTTCTAATTTTGACTATTTACATTACTAAATACAAATCATTGACTATCCAAGATAGATTATAATATAAAAAAATATGTATTGACTATTTTTATTGCGACATTGTTATTGATGTAATTTTCTCATTTGAATCATTTTCATTTGACTGTTTTATAATGGACCCTCCTTTTTTATATTTTGACTATCTGCAGTATTTTAGCAGCTCTAATTTAAATAGTAATTGTTTTACAACTTTCAAAAAATAGTCGATATTAAAAAAAAAATATAACACATAATACCACATAATTAAATTTCAATATACCAAGAGTAGGGATTCCTACCAACTGGCATATTTGAAAAATATATAAAAAATATATATATTACTATAATCCAGACTGTTAAAGATGTTAAAGATGGCATTACACCAAGTGACGTGTCCCTTATTTTTTGAGCCTCACTCAAATTGTGTGGGATCCACAACGAGGATAGATTTCTCATAGCCTAATGTTTGCGTCGGATTGACTGGTCATATGCCTGTCTGTACATTACATTTACGTCGTGTCCAATTGGCGGCTAAAAACTGCTCTTGGACATGTCAAAATACTTGTGTTTTAAGTAGTAAGTCTCATTAATACTTTAATCTTTACTTAACATACATAAGAAATCAGCCCTTGTCTTCTTACCGGGAAAATCTTGGCCCGAAAACCGTTTTTTATAATTTTGTGTAAGTAACCACTTTCAGTTTGACCTATGTAGCTTCTGTATGTGCTTTGGTATAATAGCCAGATGGCTGCTGCTTTGGAATTTAATTTGTATTACAAGAACCTGTGCCTTTACCTATTATAATTTTAGATGTGTTTCGGGAAGTTGTCTGCATATATTTAAAATGCGGAACTTGTAGGGAGAGAAGTGGTGACGGAGTGAAAAGTGAAAAACGAATCTGACCTATGCATTGTGGGTTCAAACTTAGCCTTAATAAGTATTCTTTTACTATAAGCCAAATTATTAATTTTAATATACTTCATATACTCGTACGCTACGCTACAATATTAATGTGAATATTTTATTTTATTTAATTTTGATTTCATTACTATTTATTTGTATATTCTCATAAAAAACTTTTGTTTTTATGAGAATTATAAAAACAAATATATAATATATATAATAATATATATTTATAATATTATATATTTAATAATATATATTCCTAATAAATTTCAACCTAAATATATATAATAATATATATTTAGGTTGGAATTTATTAGGAAATGATCCCTATTAGTAACAAATTATTTTCTTCCTTGGACTTCATATTGTTCGCATACTATTATAATTATAATCATTGATTATATGTGCTGTAATTGTCAATGGTATAATGCTCATTCGCAAGCTGACTCTGCTTATAGTACTTGCTAAGGCTTATCTTGATTATTCCCTATCAATGCCGACTCGTGATAATTTGTCTCGTTCACTCGCTCATCCGCCGGGAGAGCGAGATAGAAGAGTGAAAATTACACACCGTAAAATAAAAGCATCGGAAAACTTAATTACATGTTGTGCATAGCTGCAAAAGCGACTCAAATGGAATTAATGGGTGTATCATTAGCCACTCCAAATATTTCGTTTGTGCTGCAGCGTAGTAAAGTGCATGTTCGAAGTGCTTTTTTATTTAGCAAAAATTATAAAAATTAAGAACTTTTATAAATGTCTACCGTATTAGTGTATACCTAAATTTATACCGTTAAGGGGTATCTCTCCCTATGTAGGAGATTATTTTTTTCAAAAAAAGGTGGTTAAAGCCGTCACATAACCACCTTTTTTCAAAAAAAGGTGGTTAAAGCGGGCACAACAGATTAATACGTTCTGAATTCGCAGATATCAATTTGCAGGACACTTTCTGAAATGTTCATAAAAAAAAGTAGCGAAAAAACATGTTGACATGCACAGACATGATGCCCAAAACGAAAGACAAGTTTTCCAGGCAGTCTTCGCTCTAATTGACATCGAAACAACGGTAAGATCAGGGCTTGAAGCTATTTGATTTATTTATTGCAGATCATCTTATATTCAGTCAATATCTGTTGTTTGTCAATTACAATTAGTATTACTTTCAGAATAGTCATATCTCTGTGTCTGAGGCTACGATATCTCAAGAACACGTCGCCCTATTTGAAAAAATATTTAGCGCACCTATTTTACTTTACCGATTTATCAACCAACAAGGAGGTAAAGTATTGTGAAAGCGCATTTTTCGAGATAAACAGGACATATACATGTTGAACCCCTCCCCCCCCCTTCCCCCAATTTTCCCAGGACGATTAGGACTATTTCCAGACTAAAGTCTGTATGTGAGTCTGTGTATTTGTACTCCTCCACGATAGCGCCCAAACGCTTCATTCGATTGAGCTGAAAATTGGCATGCAAGCATGGCATGGCAAGGGTTGAAATGATTGGGGTTGAAATCGGTCTATGAAAGGGTGCGCTAGTCAGACTTCAATCTCGAAATAATGGATTTAGAGGCTTGCGATTCGTTAGACAAATGCCTTTTTGGACCGAAATCTATACAAGCGGATTCTCTGTATACAAGCGATGGCTTCTCTCTATACAATATCTCGTATACCTATACAAGGAAAACAAATAATATTTAAAGTCCACCATGTTCAAAAAAATCCTACATTATTTATGGTAAAATATCATTCTAAAATACTACAAAATACGACGAATGGGCGCGCGACAGAAGGTTAAGTTAGGTCTGGGGGGGGGGGGGGGGGGAGGGGGGCTTGTCTACTTACCGGGAAAGTCAAAGGAGTTTGACTCAAATATTTTTTTAATTCAGTAGTTCATATATGGCGTTTCTACTTGATTTCGGCCTTTGTCCTTTAACATCTGACCGTGGACCTCGAAAAACTTCCTTAACTATTCATGTGTTAATGAACTGATAAATTGTACCTTTCTAGAATCAAAATGAAATGGAAAGTTTCTATAATGCTGTTTCAGTTTTCTCTAACACATGTTTTAAAAGTAAAATTCTTTGGGAAGTAAAACTACGTTTTACTTCCCAAAGAAAAAAAAACATTTTACAAAAACCTGTTTTCCCGCTGAAATATAGAAGCATCATTCAAGAATATTTTTTATTATAGGAAATATCATTTATTAGCAAGGAGTGCACTAACAAAAAGTGACCTAGAAATACTATGCAGATTTTTTATTTTTTTTCTACAAATGGCATTAATATTTAAAAAAAAATAAAGTTTGATAACTTCTAAACCGTTAAACATTTTGAATATCAAATGGCCCCTCCTATATCATCTTTTAGGTTAGGTCATGATTTACGGGACATTTTTTATAATAAATAACCAGGATCCAAGCTGTTGTTGCTATTCAAATTATATTGATATTTTCTACCAATACGTCTAGGTTTCGCAATCGAACCGAGTTAGTGCGCCTAATTTTTACCTGGTAATTGCTATTGAAAACTTTTTAAATATTTTCTGTTACGAGGATATAGCAGAAAACCTGATCCAGACCAAAATCATGCATACTTACCACAGCTAAATGCCCGAACCCTAGTAGAGAAATCGGCCAAAATCGTCGTGTGTGACTTGTATGACAAACGCAGCAGAAATCTGGAATTACGATTTAAGATGTTCCTTGATTGTTTGGCCTCTTATCCACGGCCACGTCACGGCCCGGGTGAACAGCCGGGCAAAGGAGGTGAACAGCATCAAGCTTGAAATAATTGTCCCCCGTGAACACGTCCGTTGTCGCGGACAAACTCTCATTCGCTGCCATGCAACACTGATACAAATTTCGCCGTAAATAAACACGGCTCGCCGAGGGGTAAACACGGTGCGTACGGCGGCGGCGCAAGGCCGTTTTACTGCAGTGTCCGTGGACAAGCTTCCATACCCCACCGACGACCGCGCTCACACACGGCGAACTAACCGTGGATAATCACGGCGAAATAAACGTGTATGGACAAGAGGCGTTCCGTTATATTCCCATCAATGTTTTAGATTCATCCTTTTTGTTATTTTTTAAATTCAAAAATAATGAAATGCAAATATGCAATTAATGCTCCTTTTTTTATAATAATATCTAACAATATTAAATAGAGGTTATATTGTGATATTTTATGTGTTTAATTTGATTTTTATTACTTTAAAAGTAATAGACCTAGTTTTATAGTAAATATAAAATACGGAGATTAAAAGGTGAAAAATGTACAAGAAGAACGAATTCGCCATTTTTTTGAGATATAAAGGAATAAACAGATAACCATTATTTCTAATTCTTGTATATAACAATTTATTAGGTATGTATTTTGTTTTTAAGTATCGATGTATTCTTATCGATAAATAAATAGATATATTTATTAACGATGTGGTTACGCGTGTTTACAGCCTCATTAACTTCACCTTAAATATAAAGGACCCTCCGATTTTTTTATTACCATCATCTTCCCTTATCTTTAAAGGCATGAAAGTTTATCGCTTCACATAAACGGCTTTATGGAGTAAATATCCGTTTAATTATATATTAATAATATATTGTATAAGACTACGTCGATAATGCATAATTGGCCGTAATCACGTTTTCATTTACTAGGTTGCTTGTCTGTCACTTTCAATTATTTCTTATGATAGTTTCATCACCTTTTATTAGCTTGAGATAAAGTCTTTCATTAGCTTGTGATAGGTATTGATTGACTAATAATTTTGTACCCAATATTGTGTAAAAGCTATGTTCACAAAAATCATTATGTGTCACTTTTAAATATTTATACATCCACTCCTAAATAAATAGCTATACATCCACCTAAGAGCGAATAATCTGTATCGGCAGAAGAGTAAGGCGCAAGCCACACACAATGGACGTAGGACGCAGACGGGACGCGGACCCAAATTATTAAAAACATAAGGTGTTTCTGCATAAGGCGTTTCTGCATATCATAAGGCGCCCTGCCATTTCTGTATGTTTTGCGTTCGGTTATGAACGGTTTCGTGTAGCTTGGGCCACAAGATCCACTTTGTTCTCGGATCGGGTGAACTCACGATTCAGCTCCTATTCAAAAGTATCCTCGTGTGGAAGGCTACCCCGGGTAAGACTCTCGCGTCTCAGGCCTCAAAGCTGGTGGACCGGTTTCACCCGGCGGGATTGCATCTCGGCGCCACTGGACGGTTTGCGCACCGTTCGGCGAAGCTAATCGGTTGTGCATTCTGACTAATTGCTGAAGGAGTCTGGAGACAATATCTTAAGCAGCGGAGGTGGATATTGACCTGTTGTCATGCCACTCTTGAAATGACATTTGGCCACTCGATCCCGTGTGGCACTACGGGCAAAGAACGCCCAGGTCCGCGATAAATTCTAATTGAATTACCGCTGTAATACAACGGGTAGAGGTCGCGAATTCGGACCCATAAACCAGTCGGGAGGACGGAGGTATCCTGAAGGTTAATTCCAGACGGAGATATCCTACCAAAACTGGTGGTTAGGGGGCGAGGCTGCCGCTGTTTCCTTTCCCGGTGCCTCGCCGTAAGGCGTCAGTCTCTACCGGGCAGCTGGCGAGCTAGACAGTAGATTGTCTTGTCTCTAAGTCGTCTACGCTCATCCCACGGCTGAAATAATGATTACATATGGTTATACCAGCCTGGGGTGACGGGTTCGCCCGTTGTAGTTGACACGGCCCTACTGTATGTTTTGCGTCCCGTCTTTTCTATACATTTTGTATGAAAGTTCTTTAAACGGACTTCGCGTCCGCGACGTGTCCGAGTCTTACGTCCGTTGTGTGTGGCTAGCGCCTTAGCGTTGAAAATTAGCTAGATAGGGGTGCGGTCGCAAGCCAAGCTCGATAATCCGACTCCCTCTCTCACTCAAACCCCTTGAGGTAGAGTAAGAGAGATAAACAACAAAACAAAGGAATTGTGAAACTTAATTAATACCATACACCAACCGCAAAAACGACTCGGAATAATGGAGGGAATCATTAGCAGTTTCTGCTGAGTGTTGCATCCATTCGTAATCCACTGATGGTTTCACGGAACTGTCATCTGCAAGAGTCTAGAAAATTTTGTAAAACGACTTACAGTAAGGATCGGTATGCCTCTATTTATTTTAGCGCAGTAAAGCAATCGCTTAACTATCTAGATGCAGAGTTCGTATTAGTGAATTCAATTAAGCAGAACGTACCAAACGCTTGCAACAAACGCCCACAGATCATCGTGTCCTACCACTCCTCTTTAGGGCATCATACATGGTATAATATATAGATGTCTTAAATTAGCAGGTTATTATTAAATTAGCAGGTTAAATTAGGTTATTATTGCCAAAATAATGTCACTAAATGTAATCATATTATCACTGAAAATATTTATGCGGTTATTTGTTTGCTTGAAAAACTTTATTGCAAACACAATAAAATACAGCATGGTAGGCCTATTGCTAAGTGGCGATATCTTTCGATCAAACCGCCAGGGTCACTGCGACTAAAGGTTTATATTTCCTAGATTTGCTGCGTTTTTAAACGTACAGGTAGGTTTTCCTAGCAGCGCGTTTTTGCGTTGTGTACGACGTAATACGCTCAGCGCAGTACGCCATCCATTTCTTCATTTGAAATAAACGCGTGGCGTCAGCATCTCCATGTCATTATATTGCGCCATTGCGACCATTATATTGCACGGTACAGTAGACCGATGCGTCATAAACCGATGCGTGACGTGTATGGAGATGCTGACTCCATGCTTTCGATTATGAAGCAGTCTGATCATACGTTTCGAGTCCTTATTGTATCCACTGTCTACTAATGAATGTTCAGATTTTTAAAAACCATTTGGGGTACTAATTAAAATCACCCCTTTCCTAGTACGCCATCGTGCCAGCGCCAGGTGTCCTGGAATCTGGCCCGCTTACTGAACCCCGGCATTTTATGGCCAAAATACTTTCTGATCTGAAAGTATCAGCTTTTCCAAAACTCTTGTAGTTTTTTGTCGCTGGCTCTTGAACTATTAGGAGAGTCTATCGCGTCGCACGCTGCGTATCAGCAACATTATTACATTAATAATATTACTAATACTACCAATATTTAATATAGTAATATACTAATAATGATATATTTATATACTATAATATTTATTAAATATTTTTATATGCAAAAAACGTTTGTTTTTTGACCGACGAAAACGAGAAGTTGATCGAGTTCGTAAACAAGTATTTAATATTATATGATCGAAATTACCAGGAGTTCGAAAAAACGACGAAGAAAGATATGACTACGTTATAGAGCTAAAATCGGTTTCTGCTACGCAAGAAAACGCGCCGCTAGGAAAAGCTATCTGTACGTTTCGAAACGCGTTTTCTTGTCGGTAATATAACTCACTAACTCGCTGATAGCCTTTCCTAAATTTTCATGTTCTGTTTCCTAATTTCCATGTGCCAAAGAATAAGCAGTGCTATTATTTTCTTCTTGTTTCCTGTAAGACGATTCTTTGCAAATGCAATTTGAGGAGATACGAATAAACCAATAAAACGATATAAAAGCGTTGACCTCAATTTTACAGGAGAGGCAAAAAACTAAATAGCATACTTCCATTTGTTTATTTGTATTTTTTTTTAGTTGATACCTTGGCTGATTTGTCTAAGATCAAGCATTCGCAAGTAACTTTTCATTGCAAGCATGGGACATACTTTTTTTTGTTTAGATCGTTTTGATTGAAAATGGAATATTTAGATCGTTTTGCTGGCAACTGTGTTCATAAATTATACCGTTTTGATTGCTACTGGTTTTATGAAAAACTGCAAATTATAAATTTAAACGTTATATATAATTTTTTTTTCGTTAATTCTAATCTATTAAATCCTTAACAAATTAATATTTCAAAATTTCCCTAAATAATAAATACGTCTTCTTAAAACCGGCGTTGAGTGCCGAAACCGTACCCGATGACATTTTTTTTTCACCATTTACACAAAACCAATTTGCACAGTATCTCACTTTACCGAAGTTATGCTCAAATGTGAATGTTACCATACGTAAATTAGAGATACCACAACAAAGACAAGAAAAGATGCAACTCGAAAATTATTGTTTATTTCGTTTTGAACGAAAATCGTCGACATTGATCGTCGAAAATTAGTATTAGCAAAAAAATATATATTTAGATCGTTTTGAAAGAAAGGATTTTAATGAGCTGTGATTTAGTAAGAGATTTAGGTCATTTTGAAAGAAATTTAATTTCATTTCAAATAATCAAACATTTCGTTATGAACGAAATTGGTGATTTCTGCGTATTTTTTCTAAGGTTTCTAAATTGTTTTGGTGGTAAATAGTTTTACCAATCGATAGAACGGCCCAAGGCGTACCGATAGAAAAAAACCTGTTCTGGTACTGATTTAGATCGTTTTGTTCGCCGATTCCTCATTTAATAATTGTAATATACTCAATTCACTACACAGTACATACATGTGACACTGTCAGAAGTCGACTGAATAGATCAATGGGCTGCCAGCTAGTTTTGTAGAAGAAATACTACTACGCCGCGTATACTCTTGCCGACGTGATAGAGCTAAAATCGGTTTCTGTGGCGCAAAAAAATAGCCGCTATAAAAACCTACTTTTAAAGTACTTTTCAAAACGCTCGGTTCGAATAGGTTTGTTTATGGCAGCGGCGTTTTTGAATAGGTAGATAGATAGACTAGAACTACTTAATTACAATACAAACTACTATTTTGTAGTTTTAGAATGTTCTAGACTGGACTCGATAACTGAGTGGTACGGGAAAGTTTCAGAATGTTTTAGAATGTTCCAATTTACAATGTTCCAAAAGGTTCTAGAAATGCAGGGCCGGGGAAGAAGCAGTGGTGGGGGTGAAACCCGTACTGTGCTGGATGACATTACCTTAGTAATATGACAAAACTATAAATGAAATCGTTCGAAAAAATATAAATATGTAATGTTGTAGCCCAAGCATCGTTGTAGCCCAAATACTTCTAAATGAATTTCAATGTGTATTTTGAAGAGTTATAAAATTTTTGATTTTTAAAAAATCGGTTGTGTCTCCCTAAGTTTTTCCCAGCAAGTAGACAACACCCTCCCCCATCCATCGCCAACCCAACCTTCCCCCGCGCGCCAATTCGTAGTATATTTGTATTATTTCCCGTGGTATTTAAATGGTAATTTTCCAAAAATAAAGTAGTATTTTATTTAATATGGTGGACTTATTATTTGCGTCGCTTATATACGAGATTTTACAACCGAAATTTCAACCACAACTTTTCAACTCTTGCCATGATTGAATGATGCCTGCATATCAAATTTCAGCTCAAATCGGATAAAGCGTTTGGGCGATATAATGGAGGAATACACACACACACACACACACAAACACACAGACAGACAGAAACACAGACAGACTTCAGTCTGGAAATCGTCTCGGGATGGAGGTGGGGGGGGGGGGGGTTAAAATGTGTACATCCGTGTACATCCGATCTTCATCTACAGATGAAGATCTAGAAAAAAAAATACGCATTCACAATACTTTACCTCCTCGTCAGTTAGTACGCCAGTAAAGTAAAAGTGTAGTATGAATCGTATCCACTAACCATTCAAACACATCTACTTTATTAAGGACATAGCTATACACGTCAAACGAAAATCTTATTAACGCTACCAGATAATTCAGGAAGAGCCCCACGTAAACAGGCTTACTTACGCCACAGAGATTGAAAGAGAAAGTTCCCCCCCCCCCTCCCCCCGAGAAAGTAGAGTTTTCGCTTAACATTTATTTTTTTTCTTCCCAGCCATCGTTAAACCGCAAAGTTGTTACAACTTTTAAGTAGTTCCGTGACACGTACAAACTCCTAACCGTAAGAATTTACCAAATGCCGTGTTTATCCTTTTAAGGGTGACTACCTTAACAAAATCGACAATTTAAATAATGCTAAATTATATTAAAATACTATTTTGGGGCGTGTTCTTCCACTTTAAAGTGAAGAGAATATATTATAATATAGAACTTCGGAAATGTGATATAATTTTTTTTAACAGATTTCTAAATTTTGTAATAACTTTACTACTAACTTTTGCTGCTATGGAACAATCTGAAATTGGTTTTAAAAAATTATTAATTTTGGGTCTGTTCAGTATATATTCAAAACCTTGCAAAATCGATGCAACCAATGCAATGCAAAACCTTGGCTTGTTTATCTCCAAATATTAGGTCCTTACTAAAGTAATTACTTTCTTGCACTGGCCACTTGTCAGTGTGAAAAATGGTAACTTTTCTCACTTTGAAGTTGAATTGGAATTTCGAATAAAAACAATAAAAGAAACGTTATTTCTATTTTAATCGACTTCAAAAAAAGGAGGAGGTTATCAATTCGGTTGTATCTTTGTTTTTTTTAATGTTTGTTACCTCAAAACTCTGCCGTTTATGAACCGATTTGCAAAGTTCTTTTTTTACTTGAAAGGATATACTTGCAGATTGGTCCTTTAGAAATCCTGTTCTAATGATGGGATCTATGAGGAATTGAGGGAACTCCTCAAATATTATCATATGAAGTAAAAAATGTACATGTTTATTCAATTCCGACGGCAATGTATTTATTTTTATGGTAAGCATGACCTGATTCTACATCCTGGGTTGGCTCACGACGAGAGAATTCCTCAACGGTCAACAGCACAGACACGAATTTTGTATACTGAATCAGTTATGATAGCCCATTCTAAGTTTTGCCATGACATGGCTGCTGCACCCAGGGTTGGCTTACGATGAGGGGACTCCTTAACGGCCAACAGCACAGACACGAAATTTTGTATATGCATTCAATTACGACAGCTCGTTCTAAGTTTTACCAAGACTCTTCAAGCACCCAGCGTTGGTTTCTAACGATGGAACTCCTCAACGGTCAACAGCACAGGCACAAAAGTTTGTATAAGCATTCAATTATGATAGCCCGTTTTAAGTATCACCATGACATGGCTGCTGCACTTATTAAACATTTTTGGAGTCGGTTTTTTTGTTAAAATTTTGTGTATTATTAAAACCTGTTATTCATTGTCTTTCTATATATTGTTATCGTTCGGATATTTCTGTGTGTGCTATCATAGAAAGTGGAAAATTCGCGTTGTTTTCGAACATAAATTCCGTCGTGGCAAAAAAAAAATAGTCGGGGAGGTAGTGATTTTTTCGGTAGGTACCATTATTCAATGACTAATTCTAAGTAGCGGACATGTATTTTGTAAGGGGTTTACGATGCGTTGAGTTGTAAAATGCTTTTCTAAATACATATGTGCTGCTTTTTTTTTTAGTAATAATCATCTGAAGTAAAATCAATGATTTTAGTAATAATCATCTGGAAGTAATATCCAAAAAGATAATATCATTCTCACTCAAGTGTTGGAGTATTATTCTCTAGCTAGATGGCCTTTAGATTTTTGCTCAAATTTCTGAGCAATCGATAAAGCTTCGCCTAATTTGTATTATATAAATAAAATATATTTTCTTTTATTAATTCGTCTTTTCTTTTTCTTGCTGTTTTTCCTTTCTTGTCTTTCTAATTTAACTCTTGTATAGCCAATAACAATTAGATAACCTCCAATGGGCCGCCATTACTCGCACGCACCAATCAATTATTTCTGTTATTACCTATTATTTGCTATCGTATAGATTTGTACTCAATGGAAATTTCCAAAAAATAACCCCTATAAACTAGCCAATTATTCTACTCATTCATTTAATTTATTATTTTAATTTATCCCCTTACTCCCACATCTTCCTTTCCTAGCCTGGTAAATACATAAATTACCTAAAGAAGAAACTTACATTATTATTTAAGTAATAATTTATAATTCTCAGCAATATCTTGTTGTAAGTAATACATATAACATATTTTTACTAAAATTAACCTTTTTCTTAAATTAGTAAACGTAATTTGTATTTGTTTGACGTTATGAGAAGAAAATTATTTTTTTTGTCAATTGTAATATTTAAAAAATAATAAAAGAACATACTCTAACCGTTTGTTTCGTAAATACAACAAAATGAAAATAAAATCAGTAAACTGTATTTTCGTGGATTTGACTTCCAGCATATCATTCACATGTAAATCAAATAGTAGGGGCACCAGGGGGGATGTAAAGACTTTACTTTTCTCGCCTGTAAAGATTTGATTCCGTGTATATATAAATATAAAAATGCACTTGATAAACTGCAGAATTCGCCATAAATTTGGGTAATACCTTTAAGCTACATGATGAAATTTACCGAGAAAATGGACAATATTTACGATGGTGATAAAGCTACTCATACACGAATAGCTTTATGTTTTCACATTGCAAGCCTTCGCAAACATAAAAGTAACTCTGGATATCAGCTACAATATTCTTGTAGAATACCGTCGGCTATAAATATAAACCAACTCTGTGATGTAGATAATAAACAATTTCTGTGATGTGGATAAATTCGATGTTATGGATATGGCCCATTATTTTTAATAAAATGAATAAACATGTATTTATTTTGTTGGATATTAAGTATAATAAATATTATAGCGAAAAATAGTTACGAGGTGAAAATCCACTGTGACTTAAAATTTAGAATATGACATTAGATGTATGACAATCTATATATATAAAAATGTACCTGTCGTTTGTATTAAGTCGCTAATCTCGGAAAGTTCTTCACCGATTGCTTTGAAATTTTGGCAAAACGTTGCATTCCAGTAGAGTCGTGTTTTAGAATAATTGATTTGTTGATAAAATAATTTATCTTATATATAAAAATGAATCGCCGTGCGTTAGTCTCGCAGGATCTCGGAAATTACTCGACCGATTCGAATTATTTTTCTTTTATTTTGCTTGGCTTGATTCAGTGGTGGTTTACAAAAAAAATATTTAGGAAAAACTCAAAGAAACAACTGAAAATCGAACAATTCGAAATTGGTCACTTTCTAGATGGTTATCGCGGCGATCGTATTGTTTGACAGCTCCTCCATCAATGTGTAAAATTTCAAAAAGTCGAAAAGTCTGTGAGGTGGCCACCCCGCACTAGACTCCAATTGCTCGAGAGTGAAGGGTGGTTCTCAACAGTGGGTTTTCTCCGTATTGAAAGTCGATGTTGCTGAAGTTGAAGTAATTTATTCGGAAGGTATGTGATCGGTTGCCAGTCGCAGAGTGTGTATTGTGTGCTCGAAGTATATGTCGCAGTTGTGTAGTCGCGGAGCGAGACTTGAAGATCGGTATCGCGGATAATGTAGTGACTGCTTGATGATGATGATAACGAGGTGTAGTCGCGGTGTGTGCTCACTGGAGGATTATTGAACAGCGAGGTATAAACGCGATGACTGCTGTGTAGAGGATGATGATGATGTGTAGTCGCGCTGGTTACCGACTAGAGGATGATAAATGATCGATCGAATGTATGGCTTTATATATCGTGTGTATGATGCAATGTTCAAATGCGTGGGGGAAACTAAGTGTGTCAAATTGAATCGATCAGAAGAAATGATATTAGTCATCGGCTGTGTGTGCATTAATTGCCGACATTTATATGGAATTCAATGCTGTTTGACGCATGTAATATTGAGCGTATTTGCGGTTTCGATTCAAGAGAATTTACTTCTTTTGTTGACTGATATGTTGGGCGAAGTCCTCAACAAGTCAAAAAATGCAAAAGTCAAAAAAGTCGGAAAAGTCGATAAAGTCGAAAAAGTCGAAAAAGCCGTAAATTCGGAAAAGTCGGAAAAGTCGAAAAAGTCGGAAAGGTCGTAAAAGTCAAAAAACTCGAAAAAGCCGAAAAATTCAAAAAAGTCGAACAAGGCAAAAAAGTAAAAAAAGTCGAAAAAGTCGAAAAGGTCGAAAAAATCGGAAAAATCGAATAAGTCGAAAATGTCTAGAAAGTGGAAAATGTCGATAAAGTCGAAAAAGTCGTAAATTCGGAATAGTCGGAAAAGTCGAAAAATTCGAAAAGGTCGAAAGTCGAAAAATTAAAAAAACTCGAAAAAGCCGAAAAAGTCAAAAAAGTCGAACAAGGCAAAAAAGTCAAAAAAGTCGAAAAAGTAAAAAAAGTCGAAAAAGTCGATAAAGTCGAAAAAGTCGAAAAGGTCGAAAAAATCGGAAAAGTCGAATAAATCGAAAAGGTCTAGAAAGTCGAAAAAGTTTAAAAAGTCGAACAAGGCGAAAAAGTAGAAAAATTCAAAAGTCAAAAAAGTCAAAAAATCAAAAAAGTCAAAAAGTCGAAAAACAAAAAGTCGAAAAAGTCAAAATAGTGGAATAAGTAAAACAAGTCGAAAATGTCGGTAAAGTTAAAAAAGTCAAAAAAAACGAAAAAGTTGTAAAGGTTGAAAATGTCGGAAAAGTAGAAAAAGTCGAAGATGTCGGAAAAAAAGTCAAAAAAGTCAAAAACGTCGAAAAATTAAAAAAGTGGAAAAAATAGAAACAGTCGGAAATGTTTCTATTTTTTCGGATTTTCGAGTTTTAAAGGGTGTCGCTAGGTTGGAGGTGGGGGGGGGGGTTGTTGTTGTAGGATTAATGATATTAATATTCAGATGAATTACGTTCCTGACTTTTTGACAGGAAAGTGTTGGAACCGTTTTTTTTAATGACATAACAACGAATTTGGACTTAGTTTGGGGATTTCAATACTGTAAAGACCTCATGGAAATTTCGATCGATTTGAGTGAGCGTGAAAAAAAAATCTGTGTCGTTTTACAGTATCCATTACAATGTCGAGAAGAAGAGATAACATAGGTCGACGAAGTCAGTCAAATGTGCGGCAAGCTACTTCAAGTGCAAACCGCACTGATGTGAGATGATTCCATCATCTCGGCCGAAATACAAGATGAAGCGGTTAATCCGAAATTGCTTGCAGTGGTGCCTAAGAATATGATCTATGGACTTCGCGAAGTTTATAAGAACATATCGCCCTATATGCTCGATAGTAACTGTTTCAGGCGTTACCCGAGAGACCTGATTGCTAACACAATTACAGGCAATGACAGATACCCATTGTATCGTCGCCGATCAGTTGCGGACAATGGGCGATCTGCAGGTGGGAAGGTCAAAGGGCAAGATTTAAATGTGGTCAATCGTTAGATTGTGCCTTATTGTCCAAGGCTTTTAAAAGCGCAAATCAATGTTGAATACTGCAACTTCATCAACTCGATAAATTACATATGCAAATACGTAAAATAAAGCGATATGGCTGTTTCCGCTGTGAGGAATTCAAACGAGGTGTATCTCAGTATCAGACGTGTCGCTATGTCTGCAGCAACGAGGTGATTTGGCGCATCTTTTCCTTTGCGACATACGAAAGACAATCTACAGTTGTACACTTGGTAATTCTGGAAAGCGGAATTTAGGTTCCCGGTGCGTCTGGCCTTCACGATGACAAATCACGCGTGTTGGAAGTTTGCGGAATTAACTTAGAATTTCCGTATTTCGCGCATGGACAACTGTTTATCCCGTATTCGCCAAGCCATCGGTCGGAAAGCCATCATATTTGTTTATTTACGCGCCGGAAAACAAAGCGAAAAACATATTTTACCAGAATGTTTTGTGTTGAATATGAACTGCATTTATATATTATCATGTAAATTAAATACATTGAATATATTTCAATCACAAACGACTTTCATTTAATCACCAAATGAAACCCAAACCGTACATGATTCGTCCATATAGATTTCAATGAATTAGATTTGGAATGTTCATTAGGATTAAAAAACGCTTATGAAGAGTTACAATCAAATAAATTTTAGGTGGTACGAAGTTCACCGGGTCATCTAGTAATTGATAAAAAAAACAATTTTCAATTATTTCGTGTGACATTGCGTTAGAAGGATGCGGAAAACGCGACAGTAAAAGTGTTCCATTTTCAAATTACAATTATAACGCTGCCAAATTTTAAAAATTTCGAACGCCGGTAAAGCCAAATTAAGCTATCAATGATATAGTTTTTCTCGCTTAGCACTTCACTGTTTTCGATAGCATTGTTAGATTAGATTTTTGTTGACTTTGATTTATTTTCATTTTGATTTCATTATTTCGTGAGATATCGCGTGGGAATTGAACTGTATCATTTACCAAAGCGTTTATTTCTTGAGTATATACACTTGCGAGCAACTAAATCGACTCACCCCTTCAGTGCGAAAAAAACAATTTTTTTTCAAAAATGACTAAGTAGATCCATACAGTTATATACTTTTTAAAACCCATATTTTGTTAGCTGTCGGTAAATAACATAATCATGAAAATCCGCTTAGCATTTTTTTTAAATTAAATAAAATTTAAAATGGGAGGAAAATGGATGTTCAGGAGTATAAAACTGGGGATATATAAATTTTAATTAAAACGGAAACTGCAAACCTAAGAAGGAACGTTAATTAAAATAATATTTAGTGTTACCCACCCCCCCATTGCCCAGATGACAGCTCACATGCGGTTCCTCAACGCCCTGATCAGTTTTTTGGTCAAGTCTTGAGGAATCCCATACTATTCCTCTAACAACGCTGTCTTGAGCTCGTAGATATTAGAAGTTGCCGGATTTCTGGCTAGGACTCTTTGTTTCAGCTCGTCTCACAAATTCTCGATGGGATTCATGTCTGCACTGCACTGCACTGCACTGCAACTTCATCTAATACTATATATTATTTTATTTTGTCATTGTTTTTCTTCGTTTTTTAGCTGTATTTCTTATTTTTTAGTGCAATTGGCGGTCGAAATGAGCTGTGTCGATTGATTTTCACTTGAATTCAAATTATATAGTAGAATTGAATATTCATAGATTTCGATTTATTTTGATTTTAATTTAATTATTTCGTGTGGCATTGCATTGTAATTGAGCAGTGTCGTTAAACATGGCATCTATTTCGTGACAGGTATTATTATTTTCTGTTTTCAATATTTTTAAACCCTATATTTACTTAGCCGCCGGTCTTAAGGTGTTGATTTACTACAAATATTGGAAGTGAAAATTTACTCACTTCCCGTCATTTAATCGAAATGAAATTTCGCTTACAGTTATTACTTCGATGACAGTATAATATTAACTCATCCTTAAACAATGACGGACTTAGGGGGGCGGGGGGGTATTTATTTCGTTAGGTGGATCGGTCACGTTGCACTCTTACTAGCATAGATAGAAATTCGATATTTCGTACACATATCCCAGTTTTTCGAAATTTTAATTATTTTTCAATTTTAGAATCCTTTCATCGAATCTGTTTTCTTTTCTCAAAATACGTTGACATCACGTGCTCTATTGAAAATCATATTTTTTTGAACGAGATTTTCCGCAAAAATGCAAAGATCGAAAAAAACGGTATGAAGATACGTAGCAGAAATATTTAAATTTGCATTCGTGATTTTAACATATTCTAGAATAGAAATTACTTTTCGGAAATTTGCAAGTACTCTGTAGTCTCGCATATGAAGAATATAAAGAGGCATATAAAGTTGGTAGAAAATCGCAAACATTACAAAAGCGAAACGGGGAAATCGATGGAATCGCACAAATCAGTCTGGAAGATGCATAAGCACCAATGAAGCTGTATAAAGTTCTTTCATTTCACATACAATAACGAAGTCCAGCTGTTATTCAAGTAGCAGTACATCTAAAATATTAACAGCGCGTTTATTGCAGTAGCGACACGTAAAAATGTTAAAATAAACTATAAACATGAGTGTCGAGCTACAAAGCGATTGACCAGCCGAGATAATCTCACACCAATTGAATCTCAGTACGAATTTCATTGCCTCATATATAATCACGATCGTCTGAGTAAATGACCTATTCTTGCTGCCAATAACTTAAAAATATTATTCAGACTAACATTCAAAGCGAGGGAGTCACATACAAGTCCGTCAACACTATTGTGGAAACAGTTGAAGCGGTTCATTATACAACAAAATCAAAATGTTCTTTATTCATATAGACACAATTAAATATTATTTTTAATTTATGTTCTTATGATGCGTCCAAGCGTTACTCCCAAGCCGTTTTGTCATTTACATAATCAGATATTGTATAGTATGCTTTTTTATACAATTTTGCTTTGATGGTAGCTTTAAACTTATTTACAGACAGTTCTCTAATAGTATGAGAAAGTTTGTTATAGAAGCGTATACATTGTCCCAAAAAAGAATTGCTTATTTTGTGGAGACGAGTAGCACGTACAACAAGGGTATGCTTATGTCTAGTATTAACATTATGAGTGTCGCTTTTTTTTTTAACTTGTCAATATTCTTATGGACATACAACAGATTTTCGTATATATATTGTGATGCAACAGTATGAATATTTACCTCTTTGAATTTTTCTTTAAGTGAAACCCGAGGACCAAGTTTATATATAGCTCTTACAGCACGTTTCTGTAGTATAAAGATGTTATTGATGTCCGCACAGCTTCCCCAGAGAAGACTCCCATAGGACATGCTATGAAAGTAACTAAAGTATACTATTCTTGCTGTATCTACATCAGTCAGCCGCCTTATTGTTTTAACTGCGTATGCCGCAGAGCTAAGTTTTCCTGACATTTTATCAATTTGTGGGCCCCATTGTAATTTTGAATTGACTCGATCTGCCGGGGATGCCACCACACGTACCGCAATTGAAAATCGGCATGCCAATTATCATGTTGCGAAATATCAACCAGCCAAATCTTTGAAACTGCACGAGGCTCGCAGTAAAAAAATATATTGAACAACGTGGTAGAAGCAACAATCTTGACAGAATCATTCAAAGGTGGATGTCCTCATTCCTCGCATCCTTATGATTCCAACGGATATGCCATTTTAATTTAAGAGGTTTCAATTACAAATTTCAAATTTCATTAACAAAGCTCATGTCCAATCTTTAGAATTGTGCGGTTAAAATCTAGACACGGATTGCTTCTCACGTAGACACGTATACTTTGCGATTTCTAGAGTTGGTAAACCAGACAATATCTCTATCTGCGCAGACAATGGAACAACAAAAGATATTGTATGTCCACAAGCATTTTCAAATTAAACATACTTATTAAAAACGTGTGCCTTCTCTTTTCTTTCTTTTCCATATAACTAGACTAAGCCACAGCAATGCGTGGCCGGATACAGCTAGTAGGTTTATAAAATAAGAAACACTTAAGCGCTTAGTCAGAAAAGCACTAAAAACAGGCAAAGGCATCATATTTAATAGTCCTTATTATAAAGTATAATGGTGTATATTTTTGTAAAATATTTAGGTACGACATGATGAAACCTTTACTTAATTTTTGAGAGACCACATAGAGATTATTCATAAATATGATAATTTGTATTAGATATTCAGAATTATTCAGAACATTCCTGATCAGCATAGCTCAAATATTCGTTTTAGAGAAATTATAATATTTTTGAAATCCAATTGTTGGCGTTGAAAAACATTGCAGCATACGCCAAGTCTGTGCATGTAATACAGACAAATTTTCGATGAAATTATCAGTATATAGAAAATGTTAACACAAATATACCTTTCTAAATAAGTCAACCGATTAATATGTGTGTATTCTTTAATTACACTATGCAAAGTTTTGGCCAGGAATATGGTTTGAGTACAAAATTTGGTGAAATATTGTTATCAATATCCTATGTACCCCAAACAATCTATTTAAATCTCTTACTTTGAGAAGCCGGGAAGGGCAGCTTGTTTTTTTTATATCAAAAAGTTTGAAATATATCGATTTTGCACATTTTTCATACCTTTCCGTATAAGCACTCTTATACATCATAGCGGCCATGTCCATGTAAAAAAAGCCATACCAAAAACCCATACCATAACCCATACCAAAAAGTTCAGAAATCTATAAATAAACTAAGAATTTGTATTAAATATCAAATCAAAATCAAACTAATATACCCTTATTTTTTTCTTCTCAAAATCATGGTAACTCTCCCTTACTGGTAGTGGTATATTACTGTCTATAACAATATTATGAGATGAAAGAAGAAAGTAAATTTACAAATTGCACAATCATGAAACATGTTATGCGTGTTATGATATTGAGTCTTTAATCATCTCCTAAACTCATTGTAAAACAAAGAACAAGGAAAAGAAATAGGCTGTACCTATTTAACATAGGTACCCAGTTACATACCATGTCAGTTTTCCATATTTTCATTTCTTTATCACAAAAATAAATGATAATTAAAGTCTGTATTTATCTTTTGAGTTGATGTGACTCGGAAAAATCATTCCTTAATTAGACAAGAAAATATAGAAATAGTAGCTACTTCTTGTACCAAGTTTATTTGGAATTAGATGTCCTCTGTTACGTCACCGGACGGAGAGGATGGAACACATCGACAGCGGATTGCCATTAATGGGATGGTGTATCAGCCGCATCGCGCCGGACCTTGTGAACTAGTTATTTGAAAAAAATATTTATTTTATTACTTACAATGCAATACTGCGCATGATGATCGTTGCACTTACTGAGACGCAGTTGCGCAGTGGCATTGAGGCAGGGTGTGATACTGCCAACGCCCTCATTGTACTGGCCACACTGGTAACAGTTAAGCGCCAGTGCCACCGACAGAAACTGGAAAGCTACCAGACAAGCCACGAGCTGCCTACAGCTGATCAAGATGGACATCTTGATAGATGACCTTCTTTCTTCACAACGAGTGGTGCAAGTTCATTAAATTTAGGAACACTTTTCTGGAATGAAAGGCTTCGGGAAATATTTTTTTTAGCGCCTCACCAAGATAAATTTGGTCAATAATCGCACCCCTTTATTTGGAAATAACTTTAAATTAAGTACTTGTTAGCCTATTAAAACAAGCACAATGCGCGCGCTCGCCCTACTCGCGATTAAATTTATTTTGAAATTATTTATTATATTAAACGAATTAGTTTTGGAAGTAAAATACGCGATCGTAGCGGGCGCTACGGTCTACGAGGGGCGTCCACGCGCGGCTGTTCCGACGGCAGCACTAAGTTGTTCCGCTCCAACTTGGAGGATCCAACCGGCCAAGTGGCGAAAACAGATTGAAGAGAAAGAGACGGCGCGCGAGAGAACGAACGGTCGTCTCGCTCGCACGGTGCTGATGGCCACTGAAAAACGGTAACGCGTTTGCTTTTCATTGTGAAACGCGCTGAAAAAAAGCGGACACTGTTTTCCTACGCTCTCCTTTCTCTCTCTCTTTCTCTCTCTCTCTCCTTCTCCCAACTCCGCATTAATAAACCATGGTTGCTATTTCTTGCTGAAATACAACGCTTTTTGTTACTTTTTGTAAATGACTTCCTTGTTCTCATTGATTCTCTGGCTCATTCACTCAAGTAGTTACTTATTTATTTATGTAATTATTTAAGGGAAAGCACATTTTTATTATATTAACTATAGTAATATATTATATTAGAACTAATAGAAGCGCCGATTAGAACTATTAGAGGCCGAAGGCCGTATTAAGGTAACAGTTCCACGTAGGGGGAAGTCCCCTAACGCCGGACGGCACCTAGCGTCGGACACTAATAGTATCTCGACAAGTCACGGTGCGATCGATAGAAAGACGTAGAAAAAGAAAAAGCGTACGCTTCCCCGCACCCTTTCCCCCCGTCTTTGTTTCAATCGCGCCGCGACTTGTCGAAATACTATTAGTGTCCGACGCTAGGTGCCTTCCCCCTAAAAATTGCCTTGTGCATACGCCAAATTACTTCATTTTAATAATAGGTTAGATCTTTAAAAGTAAACGGAAATAGGTAATTAGATACTGACGACATGCAAAAAAGCTTAACACAAAATCAATGTCATTGATGATATTTTAAATTATTTTTGATCAAATCTAATATTAATAATAACTAATAATAATGAACTAAGTAGGTACACATAAATGTTTCACCTAAATACTAATTTATTGCTATAGTCCGCAAATAACATTTTTTTAAATCGGTTGTGTCACCCCAAGCCACCCCAAGACACCGGTTGTCTTTCCCGACAATTAGCCAAGGACTTATTTCATCTAAATATTAATTTGATAAATACAGTCAATGAGCAGTTGACGAAAGTTCCTGTTAATATGCGACGCTATGAAAATTTAAATTTTGAAAGCGTTTCATCTCATTCAATTTAAAAATCAAACAGCAAGCGCGGGTAGCCGGGAGCTTTCGATCTAATCGCAAACTACAAATAAATGTAATTGCTAAACGCGGAAAGAGTAATTAATAATTCAAATAGGGATGGCATAAAGCCAGGATTCAACAATTGGGACATGATCGCAAAAATTTATTACAGACATTATGACAACTGCCCTTTCATTTTATCCTTATCATAATCATAGATCCAACTTTCAAGAAAGCCAATAGGATTGCTGATGTTTGAAGACCAGCTGGTTAGCCATGGGAATAACAGCTGTATGCCTCTTGCCGTTGGAAATGGCGGCTGCTGTTATAACTCCGCGATTTTTTTGGCCCTAAGGGCCGATTGCGGTGCACGATGATACATGCACACGTTTGACACAGAAGCTACGTGGCTCGATAATGTCATGCGGCCTCACACTGCTAGCTGAACTACGCCACGAAAACAGCCATTTCGTTTCGAATACCTTTTTTTATTTGTTGAGTGGCGCTTTTCTAAGGTCTTTATGAGCCTTGTAACACTGCGACCATTGCTGATCTATTGTGCTCGCCACCTACTATAGTTCTGCGCTAAGCCTCGTGTCATTTAAGAACCGCAGCAGGCTTTTGGCGCCAGATTGTTTTACCTCCTCAGGTTGGAGGTAGTGACCACCCAGGTGGTTGTATCTTTTACGCATCAGCGGGCCACACTCGCACATGAGGTGCTGGGGAGTTTCCTCTGCCCCTTGGCAGAACCTGCACATTTTTGTGTCTTTGAGCTTGAGGTTGAACATGTGTTTGTTCAGGCCACAATGCCCCGTGAGCGCCCTTACCAGTATGCGTAGATTGTTCCTATTTAGCGATAGGGCCTCACGGGCCGTCTTACGGTCGTAAGGCTTAATAAGCGCTTTGGAATGATTCAACCCTGGCGTGTTGTTCCAGTGGTTGACGGATTGTTCTAAACACATTTGTTTGAGCATTAGGTTTGCAAGGCTTTTTGGTACGCCACAGCAAGGCTCAGGGCCGTATAACGTTCCCTTTGCTCCCGTCCTAGCAAGTTCGTCGGCTTTTTCATTTCCCTCGATTCCTGCATGGCCGGGAACCCATTTTAGTATTACCCTGTTCTTTTCGCCCAGGGAATTCAGTAGTGATATACAGTTTTGCACTAGCTTTGAATTAATGGTATTCGAGGCTAGTGCCATAAGAGCTGCTTTGCTATCCGAGTGGATATAGATACGGTGGTTGGCGTAGTCCTTTTGGAGGCTGATATCCGCACATTCAATAATGGCGTAAACCTCCGTTTGGAATATGGAGGCGTATTTTCCCAAGTTTACACTTCTTTCGAAGTTTGGTCGCTCTCCATATATACCACAGCCTACGTCAAGTCCCGATTTGGACCCATCAGTATACCATTTAAGGCTACCGGCCTCCCATTGCAGTTGGCTTTTTAGCCAGTAGTCTCTGGGCGGCAGTTCCACTGTAAAAAGTTTTCCAAAGTTTAGGAGTGGGAGCATGGTGTCTGATACCATGTTGAGGGTTGGATTTTCACTGACTGAGTCAAGAACTGATCTTAGTGCTTGTGAGATCCAGTTTACCTTCTCTCGGGCAGATAGCCTGTACATGCTGGCTTTCGCCACCTGTTGCAAATGAATGTGTAGGGGCGGTAAGTTCAGCAGTGCATCTAGAGCTGCTCCAGGAGTGGAGGACATTGCGCCAGTTGTCATGAGGCACGCCGTCCTTTGGATATTGTTTAGTTTGGTAATCACAGTTTTCTGGTTGGCTTTGTTGCACCATACCACCGAGGCGTACGAGATTATCGGCCTCACAATGGCAGTGTATAGCCAGTGGGAGATCTTGGGGTTAAGGCCCCAGTTTTTCCCCGCCAGTCTTCTGCTTATACCCAAAGCACTTTTAGCTTTTTGAATTGTTTTATCTAGGTGGCTGTTCCAGGTGAGTCTCTGGTCGAGCGTGACTCCCAGATACTTTACTTCCCTGGAGAAAGGAATCTGCCTGTGGTTTAAGATTGGCATTTTTAGTCCACCTAGTTGACGTTTGTTGGTAAATGGCACGAGGACGGTCTTATCGGCGTTGACCGATAATTCGTTCTCTCTGCACCAATTGCTAACGATTGTTAACGCTTTTTGCATTATGTGTGAGATCGTGTTTTGGCAGAAGCCCCGGACAATGACTACTAGGTCATCAGCATAGCCCTGTGTGTCTATCCTGGCCTCTGCCATCCTATGCAGGAGTTGATCTATTGCAAGAGTCCATAGTAGGGGCGAGAGTACGCCTCCCTGCGGGCAGCCTCTTGTAGTGGTGACTTCAAGGTTTGTTCCGTGAAGAGCTACCTTGGCCGTGCGGTTTGAGAGCATCGCTTTCACCCATCTGGTTGTGGTGTTGTCAACTTGTTTTGACTCTAGCCCCTTTACCAGTGATTTAATTGGGGTTTTGTCGAAGGCGCCCTCAATGTCTAAAAATGCGCATACTGCGATTTGTTTGTCTTCCAACGCCTTTTCCACTCTGTCTACTAGGTAGAGCAGAGCGGTTTCCGTGGATTTGCCTCTGCGGTAGGCGTGTTGGTTACAGCTGATAGAGTTGACCGTTAGGATTTTTTCCCTGATATAGCTATCCAGTATCTTTTCCATCGCTTTCAGTAGAAAGGATGTTAGGCTAATTGGCCTGAAGGACTTTGACAGTGCGTAGTCCTTCCTGCCAGCCTTGGGTATGAATAGCACTTTGACCTTGGTCCATTCTTCTGGTATATGTCCCCAGGCATAGCTTGCTCTGAAGATTTTAACCAGATATGTGGTTAGAATGTCGATACCCTGTTGCAAAAGCACGGGCATGATTCCGTCGTCCCCGCATGATTTGTAAGGTTTAAAGGATTTTACGGCCCATTTAACTTGATCGGGCCTTATGATGCTAGCAGCCCTACTCCAGTCCTCGTTTCGAGGTCTGTATGGAGCAGTGGCGGCGTTGCTAGTTGTCACAGCACCTGGGAAGTGGGTCGATATTAGTTCCTCCAAAGTTTCCTTTTCATTTGTTGTAAAGGTTCCGTTTGGTTTTTTCAGAAGACCAATTTGGTTAGGTTTGTCCTTTGCGAGCAGTCTATGTACTCTGGCTCCTTGAGGCGTTTCCACTATGTCCTCGCGGAAGCTTTTCCATGTTTCTCTTTTGGCTCTCCTAATTTCTTTGTTGTACTCGGTTAAGGCTTTTTTGTATTCCTCCCAGTTGAGAGTTTGTTTAGCCTTATTAAATAGTTTCCGGGTTTCCTTCCTTAGTTTGTCCAACTTCGGGTTCCACCATGGAACTTTTCTTTTGGAGGTCTTTGTCTTGAGTGGGCAGCTTTCCTCATAGGCGTTTATAATGCCTTTTGTGGTATCCGCCACGGCCAATTCTAGACTCTCGCGTGTTTTTATATTTTTTTGTATTGTTTCAAGGTTAAGCCTTAGTGTGGTACGGTAAGCGTCCCAGTCGGTGGCTTTAGGATTCCTGAAAGTTGTGGTTTGACAGTCTACGGTGTTCAGTAGTTTAAAGGTTATTTGTCTGTGATCAGACATTGAAGTGTCATCCCTGACATGCCAGTTTTTTATGTGTCTGGCTAGATTTTTAGAGGCAAAAGTAATGTCTAAGACTTCCTGTCTTGCACTTGTCGGCATACAGCCTTTGTTTAATAGGCATATGTTCGAATACCTTAGAGAGCGCACGCGACGTCGTAAAGCGATCGCGACGGTTTGGGAACGGTATATGAAGAACAAAAGGGCTGAAGTGGACGAGCGTGGGAAAACGTGACTGCCGTGGCCACAAACGTGTGCGCAGCTTCGCCCAGCCCGCGCATCCGCGGTAACTTACGCGTGTGCTTCTGACGTCATATAACCACACTGCCGCGCATAGCGTGTGCGTGGCCAGCAATGTGTTGATTTGTATGGCTGTTGGTAATGAACGAAAGTAAAGCCACGCCTTAAACGTAGTCGTATGCCGCAGTATGTGGCGGGCTTTAACTTACGCTAACATGCGATTCAACTAATTGGTTACCAATACAAGATGATTCTGGGCAGTGACACAATCCTACAGCAAACTATGATCGAAGGTTAACTCGTACCCGTCCAGCAGGCGTCACCGTATCAAAAGTTTAAGATTATAAATCTTTATGGTACTTTTTTGTAAATGGCCTGTATATTATTATACATTACACTCATATCATAAGTGAGGGCCAAGCTATTTGGCTTTGGACTCAGCGACGATCCCCGGTGCCCGTGTGGCTCCGTTCATCAGACCGCAGAACATATCATTTGGACATGCCCTAAGATGGACCCTGCACAGGCAAAAATAATGGATGTGGTTGGGGCATGCGTCGGCAGTCTGCCGATCTGATATGCGGATCTCGTAAGTTTCGATGATTGCTTCCGAGCGTTCCGGGAGTTTGCAGACCACTTGGTGTCAAATTGGGAGGATTTGAGGCAGCGGGGCTCTCCTCCTCTGGGGGAGGGCCTCCCCTCTTAACGGTGCTGTCCGGGTCTACTTCAACGCCTGAAGTCGCCCGTATTGCAATGTGGCGTACCTAGCCGCCCTTGTGGGTGCGTGCCTTCTTGCAGGTTCTCCCGGTGTAGATGCCCCCGATGGCGCCCCTGCCATTTGCAGCCGGAGCTCGGGTCCACTCAGTAACATGGATTCACCATCTCATCGCCTACCATTCACCCTACTACATTATTATAATTTCCAAATTTCACTGTGTACTGTTTTAAATTTAGTACGTAAGCTAAAACTTGTATGTATTCTATAAAATAGATAGATAGATAGAGATTCTTTATTGCACATTAAACAAAAACATACAAAAGGCGGACTTATTGCCTAAAATACAATCTCTTACAGCCAACCTTCGTGGTAGTGTAAAAATGTAGGTGCCAAGAGATAAATTCAAAATTTACAAAAAAAAGAAAAAAAGAAGGAAAACTTATAACATAACAAAAATTAATCAAGTAACAAAAATGCCATTTTTTAAAATTAAATTAGGATTTGGAATAATTCGCAAGGAGCGAAGGATGGGATGAGACCTAGGATAACTAGGAATTTAGGGACATGAAATGCTTTTTCAGAGACACTTGAAAGGTAGAAACCGTTGGTGCGTTTCTGATGTCTGGCGGAAGCTGGTTCCATAGTCTAGCTGCATGAACGGTGAAGGAATAAGTAAAAAAAGAAGAATTATGAGTTGGAATCGCAATTTTACTATCCTGACTGGAACGGAGTGAAAGACCATGACTTCCTAAGTGATTGAATTTTACGGTTAGGTAGGAGGGAGCGGTAGGATTGTTGAGGATGTTATAAAGAAGGAAAGAATATGCATGTTTCTACGTTCACGTATTCGAAGCCAATGAAGTCTGATTCTATACTCAGAGAAGTGATAAATTTTTTTCGCGTTGAAGATATACCTAATGCATACATTTTGCAACCGCTCTAATTTGTCAAGGATGGCTTCAGTGACATCAATTTGTCAAGGATGGCTTTAGTGACGTCAAAAATCAAACTGCTTTAAATATTTTATCATAATGTTAGATAGTAAGTGACTTGTGAGATATTTCTTTGATTCTAATAAACGGTGCCACTGGGTGTTGGATGGGGTAGAAACCAGGAGAATCTTCCTCCATATCTCCGTTCGTCCACCCCTCATGTGAAACCCTTCTGGTACGCGTGAGGTTGCCGATTCACGACATCCTTGGCAGATAAAACGACCCATGTCGTTAGATCTGCCCGGTGGTGAGCGTGGTTGCTCCCCACACCTGTCACCGCGTAGCCTAATAATAATATAATAAGTGAGCATCAGACGATTTTATAAAAGACATCCTTTAATTAAGGAGATCAATTAGAATGTCATATAGCAGTTTATTTCTATTTGGAATATCAACAGCCCTAGGAGAATAAAAAAACTTTGGAACAAATGTCAGTCGTATTTTTCCAAAATTAAATTCCTGTGAATGTATTATTGGTGCTTAGGCTATAAAGCTTTTGGGATATTTTTGGAGGGACAACGGTGTGTGATTTGATTACATAGCAGAAAATGTTCGGCATGTTTATGGACAATGATTTATGTATGGCCGACTGTAATCCCCGTGATTGAAAGTAGGGATAAATATTATATATACCTTCATTTAATATTTCGTTCTTTTTTTTATTTAAATACACAAATTTAAATCATCATCCAATTAGTCAACTACTTTATAATCTACTTATAAACATAAAAGATTTTTACATAAATCAACCCAAATGGAGACGGACCAAATACAGTATGTAAATAAATGCCATAAAATTATTTCAGAGGAAGAGAGGCAGACAGAAAAACGAGAAAAATCAATTTATCATCTGTTCTCCTTTTCGCGACATTTTTCGCAAAAAACGTAGACGTTCTGATAACGACCAAAGCGGCGCAAGAAAAAAAGAAACATCCACAGAGTTATGACACTTTTTCACACTTTGCGACAATTACGGAAGGCTCGGTATGTTCAGTTGACGTTTGAACCGTCTCTACGTGCGATTATTACTTGTCATTATCGACTTTTATTATATCTATTTTATTTGTTTCAATGTTTAAATTTTTGTAGTGAAAATTTTTCTGAATTATTTCATTTAAATTTTAGGTTTATTGTTTTATTTCAGTGGCATAGATAAACCGTTCTCCTTATTT